>CM066314.1:195958000-196440928 GCA_033807775.1 Saussurea involucrata
ACAAAACTCCATGAAATTCAAGGGGCTCAATGACCTAGTCAATAAAATGGCACCAAACCTTTCGCTTCCAAAAGTCGAATTGCAATAAGCAAAATCATGACTAAAACGCCAAAATTCAAAAAATTCCCTTTTTATTGCAATACCATATAAACAACATTGTTTACCAACTCACATTAAACAAATTCTCCAAAATAGCTTTACATAGACATAATGGAAGATAACTTTCCGTCCAAACTTTAACATATGTAAAGGAGATCCAAGGTTAAAGTCATAAGCCGTAGTTACTTGCCCAACATCTTAAACGTCATAAAAATATGGATATCACTGTATCCGAAAGTAACGTTGGACAATAATAAAATAAATCAAGTCTTGACGGAGTTTGCAACTCCCGCGATAAAATAATTTCATGCAGGTTCAAAATCCATGATTTAAAAACTTGTGTGTGCTAAACATTTTCCAAGATTTTGTAACACAATCCATATAAGGAATTTGAAACACAAGAAATAATTGATGCAATTAATTTTAAAATAAATTTTGTGCATAACTTAGTCGGCACTCAACGTCTCAACCCATACTCCTCCAAATCCCTCCGGTCATACTACCGTCACCCGGATGCTGAAACCTCTTAAGGCAAAATTTGGAACTACATCGATTAACCTTATGATTTATCCTCGAATTAAAGTCGGTTCAATAAGTCTATGGTTCTAATGCAACCATCAAATCTTGACCCAAAATGGTCCACTTAAAGCAAATGTCATGTTTATTGTCACCCTAAGTGACTAATACTAAAATCGTCAATCTTTTCCAACGACTACTCGCTTAGAAACTTCTTCACTACCCAAACGGTCGTCACATTAAAGTAGTTCAAGTATGCACATGTACTAGTAGATTCACCATGACACTGGCCAGGTGTCCTTATGAACATATCGTACATGATTATCCTTGCTACTCTCGACGTTATTCTCGTTTCTAGTGACTCCATCGACCTCGAAACATCCTATCTTAATGTGCTTAATGGTGAAATTTCACACTCATTTACTTAAAAGAACGCTAGCTTGAGTCTAGGTATCCTAAATCAACACCTAATTCTCTCAAACTTATGCTTTGATACCAACTTGTAACACCCTCAAATGTGGAAAGAGCAACTAAATAAAATTTCGATAAAATAATCACAAGAAATAAAATTCCTTCTACAAACCATTCTTGGAATTACCTCAAGATAAAACATAACAACTCTCTAACAATTATTAACTCAAGACATACTATGCGACTACAAAATTCGGAGAAGTGTGGAAAACTTCACCAAGCCAATCATTTCTCGTGCACACCACTAGCACTCATCTCTTCACAGTGTCACTAGAACTACAACCCAACCGAAACCTATTGCACATGCCGACAAATAAAAAGGGTTAGGCTAACGCCTAGTGAGTTCAAGAGTTTTATCATGATTATGTAATTCGTAAAAAGGGAAGAGTGAGACTCTAATCATGATTCCCAAAATGATTTACATTCAATATGAAAACAATCTGATTTCCAAGAATACGTATTTTAGACGATGGCAACGCCACATAAAACATTTCTTTACGATGTAAGCTTAAACCCAAAACTCACCCAAAATGTGAATAAACATTAAATTCCCAAATGATATAAACGTGAATAAAACTCCATTATTCAAAACATCCCAACAAGGATTAAACATAATACATTGCCCATAAATCATGGAAAACAATCCATTTAGATATATAATTACGTCACCGAAATCACGAATAAAAGTAAATACCCAATACAACACCTTTCGGCGACGAGGGAGACCCGTTTACCAACGCAAGTGACGGAACACAAAAGTAAGCCGCTTGACAAGTTGGTAAAACCAAACACTTAGTCAGACATATAATGGATGCCGAGTGTGGCCACTTAAAACCACACCCAATTTGGGGCAACATCCTTAACGTATTCGCACGTAGGACTTATACCATACCGTCGATGCCTAACCGTGCCGCGATGTGGAAAAACTAGCGTCCCAACATCGGCATAAAGACTATAGTGCTTATGGATCCATTGCATTACAAATAAAACATTACATGACACCAAACGAATGAACTAGCTCATTCAAAACATGTAATTCTCAAATAAGATGCATCAAATGCAAAACATAACCAAACGCCCAATATCGAGCTATCAAAATCGGACAAATGTCCCCAAGACCCAACGGAGTCAAAACCGAGCCATGGGTTCGATAAATCAAATGACCATTAGTAAAAACATAAAATGAATTAAACGTAAATAATATACGTTTATGCGATGGATAAATCAAATTAAACGTAAATAATACCATTAGTCAAAACCGAGCCATGGGTTCCATTAAAATGCATTTTCATAACAAGTAGACTCCCTTTATAAAATAAATCGTCAAAGCATTTTATTTATGATTTATCTATAGGTGTTTTACCATATTTACAACGTTAAATACTTCAAAAGTCAAAACCCACCAAATAACTCAACAATTAATAATTTTCATGTAAAACACACAAGTACTTGGAAAAATAACATTTTTGGCATGTACAAAGTTTTCACAAAGCAACTTGAACTCGCCTTGCTAGATTTAGGCTAAATCTATATTTTTCCCCAAACATAAGCTCCTATGATGAAACTTCCATCCTCAAGCCAAAACCTCCAAAAAAAACCTAGATCCATGAGTTTCCAACCATAAATAATCACATCCAACCATAAAGAATCATTCTCCAACCATTTACATCAAAATACTCTCTTATATCAAAACCTTAACTTCCATAAATGAAGAGAAGAGAAGATTACCTTAACCATACTTGAATCCACCAACCAAAAACCTCTAGAATCACCAAGATGAACCACAAACTCCCAATCTTCAAAGTGAAGTGGGAAGGGTTGGATGAAACCCTAGAAACTTGATAAAGAAGATGAAGTGAAAGGTTTTTAGAAGGGTTAAAATTCATAACACTGGTGAGGGTTTGTGTTGGGGAAGAAGGATGAAGAGGAGAGGGGAGATTTAGGGTTTCTTGAGAGAAATCGATTTTAGAGAGAGAGGGAATCTGATTTAAGGTTGAAGATGAAAATTAGGGGAGTAAGAGAGGAAGAGGGCTTAAAACACAAAATATCTCAGCAAACGTGTCGCGGACGTCCGCATGGTCCTTCGCGGACGTCCGGCTCAACCTGATTCGAATTCCCATTTTTCCTCTATTGCTTCCGCGGATGACCCGCTGACTTCCGCACATCGCGGACGTCCGGCCTTGTGTCCTTCGGACGTCCGTAAGTCCCAAATTCGCATTTCAATTTTTGGGGTGTTACATATGATCGTTTGATTTTGGTTGTATTTGATTCGTTTTCGTATAAGGAGCACAACGCAACATGAATCGATCAATTTTGTCGAGAAACGAATTAGATATCGCAATCTGAAATTTGCAGATCGTAATCCGTTGAAGGAGATGACGTTGATGAACAGTGTTTTAACAGATGTTCGTTAGTGCCGTTAACGTTTTCTAACATTTTTAGTCCTAATCCCTTAGTTCGTAAGTTAGTTTCAATATTTTCAGATTTTAGTCCATGCAGTTTTTTTTCAATTTTGGTAATTTTCAGTCCCTGTAGTTTTAATTTCATTTTTTTAACAGTCTTAGTCCTTGTAGTTTTTAGTTTCCATTTTATTCATTTTTGTCCCTGTTGTTTAGAGTTTTGTGTTTTGTCATTTTTAGTCCTTGTCTTTTTCAAGTGTTAGTATTTTACATTTTTAGTCCTTGCTTTCGTTTTAGTTTCGTATTTTGTCATTTTTAGTCCTTATTTTCAATAATTTTTCATTTTTTGTCAATTTTATCAAAAAAAATTACCTGCTTTTGCTCGAAACAGGTTTGCCGATTAAAAGTCTAGTATTCCGCATTGATTTTTCGGAATTAGTTTTTGAACGACAAATTTATAATTTGTTATTCAAAATTTGATTTTGAATTTTTTTTGACTTTAATCGATTTTTCTCTGATTAATCGTGTGTGCATAATTCTACTTCTCACAAAGTATCTGATAACGATCATTTTATTAATGAATTATTATGATCTTACCAAAGAACATAAAGAACTCACGTGGCAGTTTGAATTGCTTGAAACAAATTACAAAATAGTAGCAGGAGATTGTACAATGCATTACAAAGAAAAACAAGAACTGAAATTACAGTTATCTGAGACTTCTGCGAAACTTGATAAATCTGAAGAAAACGTAAAGATTTTGGAAACTGAAAACACTGAACTGAAAAAGAAAATCTCTGAGCTGACATCAAAAGACGACATCAAGAAGATTGACGAAACAGTAAAAATTTTGGAAACTGAAAATGCTAATCTAAAGAAGAAGAATTTAGACTTTGCCAAAAAACTTTCTGCTTTGGAAACGAAGATGAGAAAGGAAAGAAAAGTGTCAGAGGATTTGTTGAAAGTAGAGATCAATACTTTACAGAAGAATAATCAAGATCTCCAGCAACAACTTTCTGACCTGAAGACTCAAGCTGAGTTAAAGCAATGTGGATGTGATTCAAAATCAGACGTGGTGATTTCTTTAGAAGAAACGAATGCCGAGCTGACAAAGAAAATATTTGATTTTGAACAAGTGATGAGAAAAGAAAAAGAAGAGTTTCAAAAAGAAAGAAACGAGATGGAAAAGGAAAGATGTATGTTCTTAAAGATTATAAACGATATTCAAAATAAAAGAATATTTTTAAAAGCAAGCTTTGGAAAGAAACTTTCTGATTTTTCAAAGAAATGTTTTGAAGAAAAGAAAGTTGTAGAGCTTTGTAATACTCCGGGTAAGTTCGTTAGTTAAAATCTCATCCCGTTAAATAATTTAACTTTATAATTAATGTTTAGGGTAAATTTGGGTTAATTTATAAGTTTAGGGTATGTTGGTTATTAATGATTAGTTCAAGGACTAAATGTGTAAAATTGGGTAGATATTATCCTTTTCAATATTCAGATATTACACAATTCGGAAATATCCAGAATTAAGTGTGTGTGTGAGGGTGTTTGGAGAGAAAAGGGAGAAGAAGGAAAAGGAAGGGTTAGAGCTCCATTTGGTGTGTTTGGAAGTGATTTCAGGTATGTGCCTTTACAAATTATGTTTATAATTGCTAGTAGATTGTTTCTATCGGATTAGAATCAGCAAAATCGAACTGGTATAAATCATGGTCGGATTCTGGGTTAAAATTAGCCAAACCGACAGAGGTTTCCGGATAGTTTGAATGTGTCCGGGTAGTTTCGTTGGTAGTATCCGGTAGTTTTGATTGCGGGTGTCCGGACGATTCATCTAACCGGTAAGTACCCCTTTTCTTTAAGTTTCTGGATAATATAAGATACCGGATGGAGTTCGGATAACTGTGGTTTCCGGATGACGTCCGGATTGAACATGCAGTCCGGAAAGTTGGGGTTGTCCGGATTGGTTGTGTTGTCCGGAAAGTCCTGTTGTCCGGAAAGTCCTGTTGTCCGGATACTGTTGTGGTTTCCGGAAACTTTAGCTGTTTGGTCATTTTGAGAGTTTTGATTGATTTTAAGTATCCAGTAGCCTGTGTTTTGATAATTCATGGATAGGCAATGAATGTACTGTGGACTTGACTTAAGTTCGGGTTTGGGGTCAACATTTGAGGATTTGAGTTCTTTAGAGTTCTTAGCTTTAGTAAGACTTATGTGTTTTATATGGTAAAGAGATATTTGTATCTATGTGTTACAGATCCTGTGAATTCTGGGTAAAGGACTGAACCTGTTAAGAAGGCTTGGAAACGTGTTGATAAGCAAACAGGTGAGTTTTACTTCAAAATGTTTTTAAACTGGAATACATATATGCGTGGATTGGGATTGTGATAGATGGTGTGCTTATGTGTTTATGTATGTAAAATAATATATTGAGATATTGTATTTACATGAGTATTCTACTATACGAGAATACGTTGGCCGGGCTTAGGACCGGTGTGTTGGCTGTAATATTCGTACAGTGTTGTTGGCTATAATTGTCGTACAGTGAAGTTAATTTATTAGTTGGCTTGCAACCAACTAATATGGCCAAGAGAATGAGATGGGACAATAAATGATGATTGAGTCATAACTGATAATTGTGTTTGTATTATGTGAATGTTGGTGTGCAAAGGATTTTCAAAGAAACAGGGATTTTCTCACTTAGACCATTAGGTCTAACCCTCATTTTGTTTAAATATGTATTCCAGGTCGAGGAACAAGTAAGAGCAAATAAGAAGGTTAAACCGAGAATAGCTTTTGGGAGGACTATGTAGTTGAAGGCTATGATGTGTTTTGTAGTTACAGTATGTTATTAGTAATGATGTAATTTACTATGTAAACGTTTGTAATGATGTACTGAATGTTTGTAAAGACTAGGGGACCGTATTTGTTATATAATGTATCTCTTGTTTTTAACGACGTTATGCAATGTATGCTATTTGAACTATGTATAGGAGTTCGGGTTGTTACAGATGGTATCAAAGCCCTAGTTAGTATCTGTACCTAGACTTAAACTGCATGTGAAGTAGGATGTCCTTATTATTGTTGAACTATGGGTTGTTAAATATATAAATGAAGAAGGAACATCATGTAAGGTAATTTCATTTTTACAACTGGCCAGTGTAATTGTGATCTTACAGGTACATGTTTGAACTGGAATACCTTGTTATATGGGGTATGTGCTTATGTGTATATTAACCTTGTCTGAATCAACAGAATGGCAAGTGGTACTAGACAAACGAATCGGGAAGGAGGAGGAAATCCGAATAGAATAAACCCAACAGCCGGAGGAAGGGGAAGAGGGGGAGAAAGAGGTGGAGGCAGAACAGGAGGCAGAATTGGGGGTAGGACTGGGGGTGGAGCTCCGCCGCGAGGTAATGAATTTGTTACTAGGGACGATTTAACAGCCGAAATGGGAAGACTGCAAGCCAGTATACAAGCCATGTTTGATCGAACTCGTCATAATGAAGCTGATACACCAGATCCTGGTTAGGAAGACGAGATGCCTATTACACCTATAATTACACTAGTACTGAGGAAGTGTGACTATAAAATGTTCCTAAGTTGTAAGCCTCCGACCTACGCAGGAGACAGGGACCCCGTGAAAGCTATGAAGTGGCTGAAAGAAATAGAAGCTATCTTCAAGACTAGTAAATGCGCTGAAGAGGATAGGGTACTCTATGGAACTGCAATGTTGAAAGGCGATGCCCTATATTGGTGGGAAGCTCATATTTCATCGGGAGGATCTGACATATATTCTACCTTCAATTGGGAAGAATTTGTTTTAGCTTTCAGGAAACAATTATGTCCTCATGTAGCGGTTAAACAACTGGAGGGGGAGTTTATGAACTTGCAGCAAGGGAACCTAATAGTTCGGGACTACACCGCTCGTTTTCTGGAAAAGTCTCATTTCGCGGAATACTACGTTGCCACAGAGGGAATGAAGATTGAAAGGTTTATCTTCGGATTGAATGCAGAAGTTAGAAGTTTTGTGATTGCTAAAGGACCAGAAACTTTCTCCGCCGCAGTAGACGCCGCGGAAACCGTGGAACAGGATAAAGGGAGAAACGCTAGTGATAAAGGTGCGGGGAAAAGAAAGTGGGAAGGACTGCAGTATGATCCGAAGAAGTCCAGGTTTCAGCGATTTGATAACCGTCTGCCTTTCCGACCGGCGGATAGACCATGTCCAAAATGCAATCGTATCCACCAAGGGAATTGTCAAGTTGATTCTCGGGTTTGTTTTAGGTGTGCGAAGACCGGGCATGTTGTTAAAGACTGTCGAGTGACGCGGTTTTGTTTCTCATGTAATTCTCCGGATCACATTCAGTCTGATTGTCCAAGGGGAAGAATACAGCAAGGGGGTACATCAGGGAAACCAGCGGTTGTCAGACCGGTAGTACCAAGACTAGAGCCACCAAGAACAAGGGGTCGTGCCTTCCAGATGACAGAGCAAGAAGCAGATGAGACTCCCGATGTGGTTACAGGTACATTCTTAATAAATTCTACACGTGCTAAAGTGTTATTTGATTCCGGTGCAAACCGATCGTTTGTGTCGCCTTCTTTTGCTGCCTATATGTATTTAAAGCCTAAAGTGTTAGATCATGTGTTAATGGTAGATACGGCTAATGATAATCAAGTACCGGTTAGTGAGGTATTTGATAGTTGTGTGATAAACATAGATGGGTGGGGAGTGCCTATTCAGTTATTTCCTATAGCCTTGATCGAGTTTGATGTGGTAGTGGGAATGGATTGGTTAGCCGAGAATCAGGCTAATATAGTTTGTGATAAGAAATTGATAAATGTTGTCTTACCTGAGAAGGGACCAGTAGTGATTTATGGTGACCGTAGAAATCATTAGTCTTGCCTTATCTCTTTGTTGAAAGCTCGTAAGTGTATCAATAAAGGCTGCTTAAGTTTCTTAGCTTATGTGATAGATATTAAGCTAGAAAAGAATAAGCTGGGAGATATTCCGGTTGTTCGTGAATTTTCGGAAGTTTTTCCAGAAGATCTGACTAGCCTTCCGCCCGTTAGACAAGTAGAGTTTGATATAGATCTGGTTCCTGGAGCTGCTCCTGTTGCCCGTGCACCGTATCGTTTGGCACCTCCAGAGATGAAAGAAATGATGACTCAACTGCAGAATCTTTCAGATAAAGGCTTCATCAGACCCAGTTCTTCGCCATGGGGAGCACCGGTTCTGTTTGTGAAAAAGAAGGATGGTTCGATGAGGATGTGTATTGATTATCGGGAACTGAATAAGCGCACGATCAAGAACAAATATCTGCTTCCCAGAATTGATGACCTCTTCGATCAATTAGTTGGAGTTTGTTATTTCTCCAAGATTGATCTAAGATCTGGCTACCATCAACTGAAGGTTAAAGAAGAAGACGTTCTGAAAACTGCTTTTCGCACACGGTATGGTCACTATGAATTCTTAGTAATGCCTTTTGGATTGACGAACGCTCCAGCTGCTTTTATGGATTTAATGAATCGGGTATGTAAGCCGTATCTCGGTAGATTTGTTATTGTATTTATCGATGATATACTTATCTATTCCCGATCCAAAGAGGATCACGCACAACATCTTCGGTTAATTCTGGAATTGTTAAAGAAGGAGCAGTTATACGCTAAGTTCTCTAAGTGTGAATTTTGGCTACGGGAAGTTCAGTTTCTGGGGCATGTAGTTTCTGAGAAAGGTATTCAAGTTGATCCAATGAAAGTAGCAGCAGTTGAAAAGTTGGAACCGCCGAGAACGCCAACCGAAGTATGAAGTTTTCTGGGTTTAGCCGGTTACTATCGAAAGTTTATAAAAGATTTTTCTCGTATCGCTACGCCTCTCACTAAGCTAACCCGAAAGAATCTAAAGTTCGAATGGAAAGCAGAACAGGATGAAGCATTCCGAATATTGAAAGAGAAAGTCTGTAGCGCACCGATACTAGCATTACCTGAAGGTTCCGAAGACTTTGTTGTTTACAGTGATGCTTCCAAACTGGGATTGGGATGTGTACTTATGCAGCGTGGAAAGGTTATTGCTTATGCTTCTCGTCAATTAAAAGATCATGAAAGGCAGTATCCTACACACGACATGGAATTGGCAGCAGTTGTTTTCGCGTTGAAGATTTGGAGACATTACCTTTACGACTCTAAATGTCAAATTTATACTGATCATAAGAGTCTCCACCATCTTTTCGATCAGAAGGAACTAAATATGAGGCAAAGAAGATGGCTAGAATTGGTAAATGATTACGACTGTCAAATTCTTTATCATCCGGGAAAGGCGAATGTGGTAGCTGATGCACTGAGTCGTCAAGAAAGGAGTGGAACGATAAAAGCCATTGCACTAAGAGCTGAACTCCTACCTAACATATTCGATGAACTAAAGAAATGCCAAGTGGAAGCTTTTCAAGAAGAACATTTGAAATCAGAACGGTTAGTGGGGTTATCAGCATTGCCAGTGAAAGATGATCGTGGGTTATTGTGTTTGGGGAACAAAATTTGGATGCCTCGTTTGGGTGGTTTACGTGATCGTGTACTACAAGAAGCTCATCAATCTCGATTCTCTATTCATCCAGGTATGAATAAGATGTACAAAGATCTAAAACAATTCTATTGGTGGCCGGGAATAAAAAGAAGCATTACTCAACATGTGGAAGGTTGTACTACTTGTAAGAAGGTAAAGATTGAACATCAAAAGCCGTTTGGTTAGTTACAACGATTAGAAATACCGATGTGGAAATGGGATCAGATTACTACATATTTCATCACAAAGCTACCAAGGACTCCGAAGGGATTTGATTCTATTTGGGTGATAGTCGACAGGTTGACGAAGTCTGCACAGCATATCATCCTCAAACTGACGGTCAGAGTGAACGAACGATTCAGACATTAGAAGATATGCTCCGGGCTTGCATTGTTGACTTTGGGGGATCGTGGGATAAGCATTTACCTTTGATCGAATTTGCCTACAATAACAGTTATCATTCCAGCATTCAAGCGGCACCGTTTGAAGTTTTATATGGTAGAAAATGTCGAACTCCTTTGTGTTGGAACGAAGTGGGAGAGAAACAGCTAGTGGGGCCGGATATAGTTCAGTTAACCGCGGATAAGGTTACTCAGATTCGAGAAAGATTGAAAGTGGCTCAAGACAGACAGCAAAGCTACGCCGACCGTCGCCGGAAACCGTTAGAGTTTCAAGTTGGAGATTTTGTAATGTTAAAAGTTTCACCTTGGAAAGGAGTCATTCATTTTGGAAAGCAATGTAAACTTAGCCCGAGGTACATTGGACCATTTGCAATTACAGAAAGAATTGTAGAAGTAGCCTACAGGTTGGATCTTCCGTCAGAGTTAAGCAGGATTCACAACGCATTTCATGTTTCAAATTTCCGGAAGTGTTTGGTTACGCCGGATCAGGCAGTTTCTCTACCCGACATACAAGTTGATGAAAAACTGAATTATGTGGAGGAACCTGAAGCCATTGTTGATCATAAGGTCAAGGTTTTGTGGAATAAGGAGATCAGACAAGTGAAAGTTCAGTGGCGACATCACAGAGGTCAGGATGCTACTTGGGAATCGGAATCAAAAATGAGAACTAAGTACCCGTATCTTTTTGCCTAACCGAATTCCGGGACGGAATTCTTTTAAGGGGGAGATGATGTAATACCCCGGGTAAGTTCGTTAGTTAAAATCTCATCCCGTTAAATAAAATTAACTTTATAATTAATGTTTAGGGTAAATTTGGGTTAATTTATAAGTTTAGGGTATGTTGGTTATTAATGATTAGTTCAAGGACTAAATGTGTAAAATTAGGTAGATATTATCCTTTTCAATATCCTGATATTACACAACTCAGAAATATCCAGAATTAAGTGTGTGTGTGTGTGTGTGTGTGTGTGTGAGGGTGTTTGGAGAGAAAGGGGAGAAGAAGGAAAAGGAAGGGTTAGAGCTCCATTTGGTGTGTTTGGAAGTGATTTCAGGTATTTGCATTTACAAATTATGTTTATAATTGCTAGTACATTGTTTCTATCGGATTAGAATCAGCAAAATCGAACTGGTATAAATCATGGTCGGATTCTGGGTTAAAATTAGCCAAACCGACAGAGGTTTCCGGATAGTTTGAATGTGTCTGGGTAGTTTCGTTGGTAGTGTCCGGTAGTTTTGATTGCGGGTGTCCGGAAGATTCATCTAATCGGTAAGTACCCCTTTTCTTTAAGTTTCCGGATAATATAAGATACCGGATGGAGTTCGGATAACTGTGGTTTCCGGATGACGTCTGGATTGAACATGCAGTCCGGAAAGTTGGGGTTGTCCGGATTGGTTGTGTTGTCCGGAAAGTCCTGTTGTCCGGATACTGTTGTGGTTTCCGGAAACTTTAGCTGTTTGGTCATTTTGAGAGTTTTGATTGCTTTTAAGTATCCAGTAACCTGTGTTTTGATAATTCATGGATAGGCAATGAATGTACTGTGGACTTGACTTAAGTTCGGGTTTGGGGTCAACATTTGAGGATTTGAGTTCTTTAGAGTTCTTAGCTTTAGTAAGACTTATGTGTTTTATATGGTAAATAGATATTTGTATCTATTTGTTACAGATCCTGTGAATTCTGGGTAAAGGACTGAACCTGTTAAGAAGGCTTGGAAACGTGTTGATAAGCAAACATGTGAGTTTTACTTCAAAATGTTTTTAAACTGGAATACATATATGCGTGGATTGGGATTGTGATAGATGGTGTGCTTATGTGTTTATGTATGTAAAATAATATATTGAGATATTGTATTTACATGAGTATTCTACTATACGAGAATACGTTGGTCGGGCTTAGGACCGGTGTGTTGGCTGTAATATTCGTACAGTGTTGTTGGCTGTAATTGTCGTACAATGAATTTAATTTATTAGTTGGCTTGCAACCAACTAATATGGCCAAGAGAATGAGATGGGACGATAAATGATGATTGAGTCATAACTGATAATTGTGTTTGTATTATGTGAATGTTGGTGTGCAAACGATTTTCAAAGAAACAAGGATTTTCTCACATAGACCATTAGGTCTAACCCTCATTTTGTTTAAATATGTATTCCAGGTCGAGGATCAAGTAAGAGCAATTAAAAAGGTTAAACCGAGAATAGCTTTTGGGAGGACTATGTAGTTGAAGGCTATGATGTGTTTTGTAGTTACAGTATGTTATTAGTAATGATGTAATTTACTATGTAAACGTTTGTAAAGACTAGGGGACCGTATTTGTTATATAATGTATCTCTTGTTTTTAACGACGTTATGCAATGTATGCTATTTGAACTATGTATGGGAGTTCGGGTTGTTACAAGCTTAGATGCATAAAACTTTCAAAACAAGTTTCTGGTTTTGAGAAGGTGTTATTTTTAGGAAAGGAAAAGCTTGAAAAGGAAAGACTGAATTTTGACGTCGAAAGAAAATCCTTTGAGGCAAAGAATGTTGATCTTTCTTTAAATATATCTACTTTGGAAAAGTTGTTGGATAAAGAGAAAAGGTCTTTGAAAAACAGACAACCATTTTGGAAAAGGAGAGAAAAGACTTTGCTGAAAAGAGAGATATTTTTTAAGCAGGAAAAACAAAGCTTTCAAAAGAAGAATATGAAATTTTTTAAAGACATATCTGAGAACAGTTTTGATGAAGAAAGAAACATCTTTAAGGCCAAAATTTGAAAGCTAACAAGGAAGTTGTCTGCTTTAGCAACAGTGGTTATGATAGAGCAGAAGATCAAATCTGATCTATAGAAGAAACTTGATCTGACTATTCGAGAAAGAAATGTTTTGTCAGATAGAGTTCAGAAATTGGAAGCGGTTAACTTCAAAGTTGAATTATCTGAACAATATAGTGCCGATACTATTGTTCAATCGTCGTATGATGATTCATCAGATTCGGAATGTTCATTCAAGACCGCTTCTGGTTCAATTCATGAACATATTTCTTCGACAAGGTTCGTTAAATCAAGTAATCCTTCAAAAGATCGGATGCGTCCTTCTAATCTCTTCTACGACCGTGATGCTACAAGTTCAGATACACCTATCTTTAAGCCTGTAAAGATGGTATGGAAGGTGAAAGGTTCTTCACCTGAAAAAGATGTTCCTAAATCATCTGTTTCTACACATCCAGTGGACAGAAAGAACAATGCTCACAAAGGTAAGTCTTTTGCTAAACCTAATCCTGTTTATTCTGCAAATCATTTGATTAGGTTGGCACAAAAGCATCTTTGTTGTTCTTCTTGTGGAACTCATGATTTTGTTAAGAAAGAAAATGTTTATTTTTGGTATGGTACTAATAATATTTCTTCAAAAATAACTACATATAACAAGCTAGGACCCAAGTTCCATTGGGTACCAAAATCTACTTAATCTGTTTTGCAGGTTCATCATGTGTAGTGCTGAATGTCAGAACTATACCAAACACATGACTGGAAAACAGAAGAGAAGTATGCAATCTGAAGAAGAGTACATATGCTGAAATATATGCATAATTTCAGGGGGGTAATTTTATATTTTTGATATATATGTGCTTGTTGACATATTCTTTTTATGCTTCTTTGCAGGGGAGCATACACAATTATGGTTTCTAAACACATCAATTTAGAACCCGGATTTCAAAAAGATTACGGCTTCTAAACACTTCAGTTTAGAACCCGAGCTTACAAGCTATTTTACTTCTGAGTAAATCATCTCAGGACTCGTTCTTCAATGTTTTTGACTTCTAAACACATCAGTTTGGAACTCGTACTTCATTGTTTTAGACTTTGATTGCTACATATACTGATTTTGTTCACTTAAGATCTTTTGCAAATTTTGAGGGGGGCATATCTGATTTTAAATCAGTCTATCATTAATTGACGGGGGGCTTAAACATTTGTCTGTAAGTATCTTCTGAACTCAAACTGAGATTGTTTGAAAGAACGACTTTCAAGGATGAAAAATGTGTTCTTAAATGTTCAAACCACTTCTCTAATTCAAACAAATTTTATGAATTTAGAAGTGTCATTTTAAATGTTTTTCATGGAGATCTCGGATTATCGTAACATCATTTCTGACCGTGTGTTTCCAAAGATTAATACTCGCGTATTATCTTTTCTATGCTTTTGAGTATTCATACACAGGTTCAGCTTCATATTGACTTTGTTATTACCATGTTTCAAAATGAAACAATTTTTCGATGGTAATACTCACGTTTGTATTCTTAGTTGTTGAGCATCATACATTCTTTCAGCGTGAGAATTAAACGTTTCATTCAAAAATTGTTTATATTTGTTCATATAAACAGCATTCGAATTCTTTGATACCCCAACCTTACATGATTATATTTCATATTTTATCTGACTGATACATTGTCAGATTCTCAAACAAGTCTTTCGAATTCATTTCATTCTTTCAATATTCTTGTTTTGAGAAATCTTCAAAGTTCAAATGCTCAAATATTTCATGATAATTCTTGAGGAGCATACCTTCTGATGACAATATCATTCATATGCTGAAATTCATATTTGTTCAAGCTAAACTGTTGAACAACACGTCTTTTTAAAACAAAATTTTATGGGAATTAGTGTGAGAACTTACTGAACTTCTATGGATCCACGTTAACAAGTGTTTCCTACCCAAGAAGTTATCCTTGAGTGATTGAGGGGTGAGGGGTCAAAATCAAAGAGTGGGGGAGATAACTCATCCGGTTGAGTAATCTCATTGTGCTGAGGTAAAATATAAATGAGAGTTTGGGTAGAAGTGAGCAGATTAAAAACAGAAAGAGGGTGTGAGAACAGAGTTAAAAGAATAAGAGAACTCTACACCAACCATTTTCTGAGCCGGGAAACCACATTACTGATTGGTTCACATTCTTTGGTGACCATCATTGAAACAGGCAGTTAGCCCATGCCAACTCTTGCTTTAACCCCACCAGCTACTCATTTCTTTCTCAACAAGAAAATGATTCAATTTTTCTTGGGGACGCAACATATAATCTATCTATTCTCATTCGGAAGGTTTGGATATTGAAAATGAAGAAATTTTTCCCCACCTTCGCACTTCAATCATGCACATTGAATCCGTGGAAAACTTGTTGATGTCTCAACAGTTACACAATTTGAGCCTACTTTATTCAAGTTGTTAGGACCATAAATGTCCTACATATTAGAAAGATATATAAATAATTATATAGAGGTTAATTAGTTTAATTAATTTTATTGTAAAAGCCTTTAATCATAAATGGACTTAGATTAGTTTGATGGGCCATGGGCCGTTGTGTCTAAAGCCTTAGTATATAAGGTTTAGTTAACCTTAGAATTAGGTTAGCAATTGATTAGCATTCCTAAGAAATTCATTAGAGCTTAATTGTTTTAGAGAGATAGTTGAGTTTTTCATTCAAACCTTTGTAACTATCTTGAATCATGAATATGAGAGGGATGACAAGTTGAAATCATCAATTGTTCTTGTTATTTCTCATTGAATCGTTGTTACCTGATCAATCTGGAACTAACAAATGGTATCAGAGCAGAATCGGTGATTTGAAGAATAGAAGAAATCGAACGAAAACGAGAAAAAGAAAGAAATTCGTAGTGAATTTTCTGGAAAAACGCAGCAATCCGTTTTGGCTATTTCCGGAGTTTGAACCGTCGGATCGTCACGATTTTTGGACAGCAGCTCCACGACATTCAGTTTCACATTCTGAACGGTTGGATTAATTGTTTGAGGTCCAGAAGGCACCCAGATTATTATCGTAATAGTGCAGTTTTTCTGTGGAAAATTCGTTCATCAATCGGGTTTGCAAAGTTTTTTCTTTGATTTAATAATTTGTTTGTTAGATCTCGATTGTTTACTCACTGTTATCTGCTGTTTTTCTGCGCTCATATCGATTCTCAAAGCCTTTAATTTTTCAAGTTAAAAATCAATTCTTGAGGTTTTGGTGTTATTAAATTTTTGTGGTGGTTTTTTGAAAAATAGGAAATATTTTGCTTAGAAATCGATTTGGGTATGTTTTTTTTTTGTGTTTTTGGTCAAAATCTAACCCTACAGGAGTGAATTCAAGCAACCCTATCGAAAACTGATCCGATTTTTCCAACCGGCCGCAGTGTCCGGACGTTTCTAATCTTTCCGGGTAAGTTTCCTAATTTCTCATCACTATCCGGACAAATCATCCGGATTGATTTTGGTTCCCGGGTAAGTTTCCTAAAGTTTTCCCGGATACCTCATTTTTTTCAAGTTACCGGACATGTATCACCTTTCCGGGTAACTCCACACTTCCCGGATGAAATTGTTTTTCTGTCCGCATGCTTTTCATAGTTTGACGGTGATTTGTCAGTAGTGTGAGTTTCCATTCATGGCATGCATATAATTTCTTTTCCTTATTATCACATACATAAATATCTTATATGCCACACATCACATGCATGTTTCACATCCATACATGTAGCTTCTGTTAATCCATTACTGCATGCTTCTCTTCTATCGCATACATACATCTTTTTGCTGCATGCATTCATCCAGGTTGCCATTAATCTTTGACCAAGATTCATTTGTTGACTTATTAACCTTTTGTTAACCATGGTTGTTGCGGCATCAATTTTCATCCAGTAAGGTTGTATCCGGTAAACCATCTTCATCCGGTAAGTTGTTCTAGTCGGTAAGTTCACTTGATTTTATTCATCCGGAAAGTGCTACATCCGGTAAGTGCCATTTTTGCGGTAATCTCATCTCATCCGGTAAGCATTCACATCTGGTAAGTGTTCGTTTGTGTGGGAAACTCTCCTCATCCGGTAAGTTGTCCTTTCTTGCAAGAATCTCATTCACCCGGTAACAATGTCGTATTCCTTATATCGGGAGTGTTCAGAAAGGATGAGAATATCTGAAGAGAATCTCAAGCTATCACAAGAATTATGCATCAAGCACTTCAAAGAACTAAAGGCACTAGAACATCAAGTCTGTGAATATTCTGAGAAGCTGACTAAAGCAGAAGAAAAGGCAGCGTTCTTAGAAACTGAGAACACTGAGCTGAAAAGGAAGATCTCTGACTTGCCATCACAAGACAAGATAAAGGAACTGAAATTGCAAACAATTGAAAGTTCTGAGAAGCTTGCTAAATCTGAAGAAAAGGCAACGCTCTTAGAATCTGAAAACACTGAGCTGAAAAAGAAGCTATCTGATTTATCATCACGAGAAGATATCAAGAAGACTGAGAAAGAGCAAACAAGACTATATGAAAAGAATATCAAGCAGAAAGATGATTTGATCAGCAAGTACGTCAAAGAACTGAAGGAACTGAAATCTCAAATCTGGAATAGTTCTGAGAAGCTGGCTGAAGAAGAAGGGAACGGTAAACTCCTGAACTGTGAAAACCTTGAGCTTAAAAGTAAACTAACTACTTTTGAAAAGGCTTTTGAAAAGGAGAAAGAAAGTTTTGAAAAAGAAAAACAATTGATTATACAAAAGCAATATGGTTTTTCAACCAAATCTCTTGAAGAGAAAAAAAGTCTTGAGCTTATGTGTCTAAAACTTTCAAAACAGATCTCCGACTTTGAGAAAATTCTGATTTTAGAAAGAGAGACGTTTGATACTGAACGTAAATCTTTTTCTAAAAAGAATGGAGACCTTTCTTTGAAAATAATTGATTTAGAAAAAGAATTAGACATTCTAAGCAAAGAGACTGAAAAGAAGAAGGTTGAAGATTTTCAAGCAAAAAGTTTGAAAGATGATTTTACATACGTAAGAAAGATCTTTAGAACTGAGATTTCAAAGCTTAATAAGCAATTATCTATTTTGTCATCTGATATTATGATAGAGAAGAGGCTAAAATCTGATCTCCAAAAGAAGCTAGAAATAATGCTTGAGAAGAAAAATGATTTGTTAAACAAAGACAAGGAACTTGAAAGCAAAAACTCTGATGTTGAAACACCCAATCCAAATAGTGATTCAGCTTGCTTTTCTAAGACTGCTTCAAGTTCTATCCACAAAAAGGTTTCTTCAAATACCGGCATTAGATCAAATAGCTATTCAAAAGATCGGATCCGTACCTCTAATCTGTTTTATGATTCTAGTATTGACAAATCAGATAATCGATCTTTCAAGAAAGTAAACATGGTTTGGAGAGTTAAAGGATCCTCTCCTGCTCCAAAGCCAGTTGTCTCTGTTAAGAGTGCCAAGAACAACAAAGCTTTCCACGCTAAACCTTTTGGGAAAACTGATCGTGCTTACTCTGTTAATAAGCTGATCAGCTTATCTACACAAAAGTTGTGTTGTTCTTATTGTGGAACAAGTGAGTTTGTGAATAAAGATCGTGCTAACTATTGGTATGGTACGTATAGTATCCCCAGTCCTCACTATAACATGGCATCTAACCGTCAAGGATCCATCAAAGGATGGATACCAAAATCCTACTAATCTATTTTGAAGGAATGTCATGTGCGGTTTTAATTCCCATTATTCACATCACATGACGAACATTCAACGGTTATGCCAACTTTGAGGGGGAGTACTATCTTATGAAGGTAAGTTAACTTCAACTGAATTCAACACCATGGCAATTCATTCTGGATAACTTACTTGTGTTTGTTATTCTCCAATTTTAAATTCCATGATTTCCACGTGTCATATTTTCTTGACTTAGTTATTTTCATGTCTCTCCTATTTGTTGATTTTTCGATGGAAATACACTCGTTTGAATTCCTAGTTGTTTTTCAAGTTCGCTATTTCTTGCAAAATGATTCCATTCTTATCTGATATAATAATTGTGACTTGTTCTTCACAATTAAACTTTCTGATCATTGTCTCATTTTTTGCAAATATTGTGCTTACTTAGTCATTCTGTTTTGCGCTTGATTTTGTCTCATTGAACTTCTGTTATTTCAAATAATGACTTCTGATCAACTCAGATCAGGACTCGTTCTTAAAAGCTATGACTTCTAAACACTTCAGTTTAGAACTCGTACTTCACTGTTTTACTAAACTGCTATACTCGTTGCATGAAAGGAGTGTTAGGAATTACATTGTTTCTATGGTCAAGCTAGAACCGGAAGGACCTACCCAAGAAACACATCCTTTATAGACTACAGTGAGGGGTCTAGATTGTTAGATAAGTTTGGAGAGAAAAGAATATGGTGAGGCTGTGACAGGACTTAAAAGAATTAATTGGTCCTTACCAAACCGAGTCAATTATCCGGGTAACCACACAATCTATTCATTCTCGCTCCTTGGAGATGAATATTGAAACAGACATGGACCCAGTGTCGATAACTCGTGTCACCCCACCCAGCCACTCAAGTATCTCCCAAAAGATGCTTGTTTCGTATATTCACGGAGAATTAGCACATACTCTATCTATTCCTCACTCGGAGGTCTTAGATATTGAAACAGGAAGACATCAGCTCCGGTCTTCGAACTTCATATTCTAATCACTGTGTCAATTGATTTTTAACTTGCGTCCCAAGTTAAATCAATTTTTGAGCCTAACAGATATAATTTATTTTCTTTCACACTTGCACGAGTCTTTGTGATTCCCATTGCATATCTTTGTGATATTGTCGGAACAGCTTGAGAAGTAATTTTTTAAAATTTTACTTCAGTGATAACTGGAAGTCCTATCAGAGATTCACCATTGCCAACTCTGAACATAGGCCACACAATTTTTTAAATTGTTGTGATAACAGTTACTAATGTGTTTCTGTGTTAGCTGATTACCCTGGTTACTATAATGTTTTTATCTGGATTTTTTGCTACTCGTCACTATTGTCTTTGAACGTGCATGATGCTCCGGATGCTCCTACTCATCATGAGGGGGAGAAAGAGTACAAATTCAAAGACACCGAAGATCAAGTTGAGGGGGAGTTAGCAAAAGTCGAGGGGGAGTAAAGAAGTCCCCATGCACAAGCCGAGGGGGAGTAAAGAAGTCCCTATGCAAAAGCCAAGGGGGAGTAACAGTTCTGTTCCGAGATCCAAAGATTTCCAAAGTGCATACAAGTGATCAAAGTGCTTACAAGTAATCAATTCTTCTCATCGTTTATCAAGTGGTGTTCGGTTCAAATTATTTCCTCCATCGAGCATATTGGTTCTACAAGTTCTTTTAAAGCTGAAATCAAATTCAAGAGCTTTATTCAAGAGCTTTATTCAAGGGGGAGCACTGATTCAATGGGGAGCGCTGAAAAGACATGAAGACATGCAACATCATTGCATTTCAAAGGTTCTAAAGGAAGAGAAGATCAAGACTTGAAGGTTTCAAAGCCGTTTTTTATTTATATATCTTTAGGGGGAGATTGTTAGGACCATAAATGTCCTACATATTAGAAAGATATATAAATAATTATATAGAGGTTAATTAGTTTAATTAATTTTATTGTAAAAGCCTTTAATCATAAATGGGCTTAGATTAGTTTGATGGGCCATGGGCCGTTGTGTCTAAAGCCTTAGTATATAAGGTTTAGTTAATCTTAGAATTAGGTTAGCAATTGATTAGCATTCCTAAGAAATTCATTAGAGCTTAATTGTTTTAGAGAGATAGTTGAGTTTTTCATTCAAACCTTTGTAACTATCTTGAATCATGAATATGAGAGGGATGACAAGTTAAAATCATCATTTGTTCTTGTTATTTCTCATTGAATCGTTGTTTCCGGGTCAATCTGGAACTAACACAAGCATAAGTTGCTTCAATCATTTCTACACTTGCACGTACACACAAGGAATATGTTTTCTTGACATAACGTTCATAGAAATTCCATTGTGTTTTTCGATGATTGAATGGAAGCCCTTGAGGTGTGAACATCAAAAAGCTCCTTTCCAAAGTGCATTCGTTGTACTAAGTGGCTCCGTGCTACTTACAGGCATTTAAACTGATTCATTAGTTGTTTTAGGGTTACCACTTTCATATTGTCTGAATTTGAAAAGATTCGGATAAATATTTTTGGAATTGACGGATAAACAGATCAAAAGGAGGAGATTGTTATTGGTATATTCAAAGACTGCTGAAATTGATATTGAAGTTTTTATGATCATGATGCTCACAATCATCAAAAAGGGGGAGAAACTATGAAAGTTTCAATTTCAAGATAAAGAGAAGTTTTGTTAAAGTCAAGAAGCTCGAGATAACAAGTCAAGATGTTTCAAGATATTTCGAGATGTTTCGAGAAAGTTCTAAGTTCAAAGAGTGTTATTGTTAAAGAGATGAAGATACACACTTCAAGAATTTCAAAGCTCAAACCCAATCAAAGCTCAAAGCCATGTTCACATTCAAAGACTAAAGATATTTCTCAAAGATGCAAAGATTAATGCTACAATGATTCAAAGATCAGTGATACTAAGATTTGAATAGATGAAGTTTTTGTTTGAATACTTTGACCAACGTTACAAAGATTTGAAGTTTGTGTTTCGAGACCTTGATGACTATTTGATTTTGAAGATCCAGATGAAGACTAAAGCAGTCAAATTGGATTTCTAAAGATAACACTTATTTGAAGATTCTTCAGAGTTATTTTTTCGAAGTTTGATCTTCCTTCAAAGCAAAGAGGGAGACTGTTCAAAGTGCTGAAGAGTTGAAGTGTTAAAGATCTGATGATTACAAAGAGCTGAAGACTATTGTCATAAATTTTTAAATCTTGAATCGATAGGGGGGATTGTTAGAGCAAAAATGTATTCAAGATTTAATGTGTAATTGTAAAGAGTCAAAGTCAAAGTAAAGGTTGTAAAGGTCAAAGTCAATGTATTGAGTGAAATAGTCAAGGGGTATATATAGAGTTGTTGTAATAGGAAATGTAGAAAAGACTTAGACGTGAGATCATTGTGTGTAAGAGAGGGATGACTTTTTAGAGAGAGAGTTTAGAGAGAGAAAGTGGATCTAACTCAATTCTTGTATTCTTTCTCTCATCTAATGAAGATCTCTTGAATTCTATCATCGTTACTTGATTAGATTGGACTCACAAGTAATTACAAACCCAATCTTTTATATTACAATGATTGTCAACTCGAATTGTTGTTTACGATTTTTAATTTGTTCAATTATTTGAATTATATATTTAGGGTTTAAATATGCTTTCTTAAAATGCTTAAATTCTAACAGAACTTTATCGGCTATTTAGATTCAAATCATGATTCGTGTTAAAAACTACTTCTATGGTATTTCGATTCTCCATAATTTTACTAAATCTGCAGTGATTGCAGTGATTGGAATAGCATCTGGAGTTTTCTTCTATTCCATGATATTGTTCGAAATATTATCCCAAATTCTATGGTTTGTTCTGATATTTGTGAATGTGTTAAAGAATTATTGGTAAAAGAGTTGCATATGAAGGATAAATAATTATAATTTGAAAGGGTAATTAGTATTGGGAGTTGAAATTATCTCAATTTAGAAAGGTAATTTCAGTGCTTTAAGGATAAAGAAATCAGCATTTGAGTTTTGCGTATCAAATGAATGATACCCTATTTAACCTCAAGAATCAATAAGAACCATATCGGTTTGTAGATTAAGATATGATTATTACATTAGACCCTAAAGATGGCAAAAACATGAAAGCGTTCGTGTCATTATTTAGTTTGAGAAATAGTATTAGCAAAAAAGTGGCATACAAAATATAAACAATTGAGATTCAGAAGGATGATTAGTGTTGAAAGTTTAATTATCTTGTCTTTATACATGTAAATTCCCTAGCAGCCCGTTTGGTTTGCGTGATTTGGAATTCAATTCCGTTATATCTATGTGTTTGGTTTGATGTAAAGTTTGGATTTAAAATCCCACAACTAGAGATTTAGAAATCTCTTGGAGATGACTGTCATTTCAAATCCAAATTGTTCCCATCACATATCTTACCCTGCTAAATTCCTATATTTCTTATAGCGATTCAGAAATCCCTTGGAAGTGAACTATTTGTTTTGCCAAAATATATTGTTGATGATAGTTTCAATTTTCTGCTTGCGCATGATGTGATTAACACCCATTTGAAAGAGGTAATGACAGATGCTGCTGTGACATTAGTTGATTTCCATTACTTGTGGGTGACTCATCAATATTCTAGGTAAATATGAGGTCTGATTTTTTTTTAGAAAGTAGTTATGATTATAAATTTAACTGAGTAAATTATAAAATTGTACTTAATTACAGGTCAGTATTTGAGCAGCAAATTGATAACATTATGGGTGTAGCTTATGCGATGGATCTGTTAGATCTTGTTGAGGAGGTAAAACAAGCTCTAATTGTTTTTAATCACTATATGTTGTTATATATAGAGATATGTTAAGATTAACATTCATCAAATTGCATATCCATCAATTGAAGTAGCAAATTTAATTAAGCTCATTTGCAAAACGTACATGCCATTCATTATGAAATGTTGTGCAGCCGGAGATCTTTCATTGAGGTATTTTAAAACACGTGGTCTTCAATCTTTTAGCAATTATTTGTAAATTTTAGATACATTTTATTTAATATTTATAATTATTTGTTTATACTATTTGGCATTTCAGATATTTGAGGGGGAGATTTTTGATTTATTAGAATCGAGTTCAATGGTTTATTCTAAAACCGAGTGGAAGGGAAATCCAAAGGGCTCCTATTCAAATAACGAAAATGACTAATAACAGGATCTCACTTTCCAACGTAACACAGGCTGAAGTCGCCTCACAAGATGAGATAACTTCATTTCGTTTGCATGGATGTGTGCCTTGCGGCCGGGAGCACAACTATGAAAAACCAATCAAGGTTTGTTTTGAGTTTACATTCACAAGTTTGTCCCTCTATCATCGATATCTTTTCCCATATTAATGTGCCTTTGAGCAAGGCAGTAGTTCTTGGATTATTACTTTAAGTAGATTTTTTAGAGAAGATTACCTCATAAATTTGATATAATTGAAAAATGCATGTTCTGTGATTTTTCTAAATGTATCTATTTATGTATCAACTTTGATTAGATGCATGTTATGTGGCATCTGAATTTGATTTATACTGCTAGATTAGTACAGCTCTTGGGTTATCTTCAGATTTATTCCATATGGCGTCTGATCAATTATGGGGATAGGGGAATGTAGTCTGTCTTCTTATTTGTGGTTTGTCCTCAAGGCTGTGATTTTTCATTGGCATCAATTCAGTTGGTTTGATAGTGGTATTTTATTGCTCTTCACTATGTTTTCTTTCACTATCATGGTTGTCCATCTCAATTGCATGCTATGGTTTTTTAGGATGATGAACTACTACAGTAGCTTTCTGTTGAAAATGGAAAAATATAAGATTGGTTGGAATCCTATTGAAATTCGTATGGGAGTTGGAATTAGATTTGTGTTGATCAATCTTAATGGGATTTATGTGGATGGGCATCATCTGTTAATCAATTTTCGCTGGAGTGATTGGTTATGGCTGTTAGAGTATTATTGTTAATATGTATAGTTCAGGGTCCTTTCTGTAATTATGTGTAACTTACCTTGTATAAATAGTCTCTTAGGGTTTCATTATTAGGTTAGACACTTCATTTGTAACACTCTCTCAATATATGAAAACCGGCCGATTCAGCCATCTCAAGTGTGTCTCTCGCGGCGGTGGTGGTGGTGGTGGTGGCGGCGGTGGTGGTGGCGGCGGCAGTGGTGGTGGTGGCGGTGGTGGTGGTGGTGGTGGTGGCGGGGCGGCGGTGGTGGTGGTGGTGGCGGTGGTGGTGGTGGTGGCGGCGGTGGTGGTGGTGGTGGCGGTGGCGGCGGCGGTGGTGGTGGTGGCGGTGACGGCGGTGGTGGCGGCGGCGGTGGCAGTGGCGGTGGTGGTGGCGGCGGCGGCGGTGGCGATGGCGGTGGTGGTGCAATGGAGAAGACGAAGAGAGAGCAAGGGTAATTTTGGAATTGACCATTTCTACAATTCCATTCCTTACAATCCCAAGCCTCATCGATGGAATGAAAAATACTCATTTGATGGAATTGGTGGAATTTTAAACATTCCATTCCATTACAAACCTTGAACCAAACGTCGGAATGGAATCTGGTCAACGGAATTGACCATTCCAATTCCACCAATTCCATCAGATTCCATCCAACCAAACAGCCCCCTATATTTCAGATCTGCATTCCATTTCTATTTCTTTTATCTTGCCGCACTCTGTTTTGCTCCGAAAATCCTTTTTCTATTAATTATTGGACACAACTTCAAATATTAAAGTTGTCCAGAATATTGTCACGAACCTTCGTACCAATTTTCAGCCAAAACCGATCTGTTTTGAAAACTCGACTCAAGAACACCTTACGTCTCATAACTCTCGCAACCCACAGACTCATAACTATCGCAACCCACAGACTCATAACTATCGCAACACTCTGTTGTGACTCTCAGACTCATAACTATCGCAACCATACCTTGCAACAAAGTCCTACTATCGCAACTGTCTATTGCAACAAGTTCTCTTATCGCAACCGTCACTTGCGATAAGCCTCTCTATCGCAACCTTCTATCATTTAAACAGTGCCTAATAGCAACCCTCTATTGCGATATCAGTTGATTGCGAAAACCTTTGGTTGCGACATCAGTTGGTTGCGACATCTAACCTAATGGCTCTCAATTTCGGTCACTCCAATCCCATATCAGTCGTTCTCAATGGGAACAACTACGTCCTGTGGCATCACCATATGTCCATTCTCCTCAAATCTAATGGCCTCTATACCTATGTCACTGGTTCGTCTACCATTCCTGTTCAAGAGGAAAAGGAAAGTGCTGTCGACTTTGCAAAGCGTATGAATGATTGGGACATCGCAAATGCACGCATCCTCGGGTTCATCAACGCTTCTACCACTACTGAGATCAATCAGCAATTCCTTGGCTATACCACAGCAAAAGGACTATGGGATTTTCTTGCAAACAGGTACACTTCTACAGGCTTATCTCATCAATATCAACTGTGGACTACCTTCTAGAACAAAAGGCGACTGCCTGATCAGTCTATCAACTCCTACATCTCTGAGATGCAAGCTCTTAGAGATCATCTGAACCTGGGTGCACCTCAAATCTTTGATGAAACTGCTTGCAAGTTTCCTGCTTACTTTAGCCAATTGCATTTGGTTACTATTCTCATAGGCCTCACTGGTCGTTTTGAGAACGTTCGAGCCTCGCTTCTACATCGGCATCCATTACCTACCCTTAAAGAAGCTATCACTGAACTGTTAAGTGAAGAAACTCGCCTTCAACAGTGTTTTCCACTACCATCAGATACTGTGCTCTACACTTCCAACTCAGGAAAACCAAAAGGTAAATGGGGCAACAACGACCA
The DNA here is from genome assembly GCA_033807775.1 of Saussurea involucrata. Lineage (NCBI taxonomy): Eukaryota > Viridiplantae > Streptophyta > Magnoliopsida > Asterales > Asteraceae > Saussurea > Saussurea involucrata. The sequence continues at coordinate 195,984,735 of CM066314.1, forward strand.
GTTTAAATCTGCGGGAAAGGGGAACAACAGTGAATGCACATTCTGCCATTCTACTTCTCACCTTCTCCTCAACTGTCCAGTTCGGAAATGTCGCTGGTGTGGGATCGTACACCCACGTCACTATGGGTATGATTGCCCAAAACATACAAAGCACTCTAGTAATCAAAGGCAGCAGTCCCGAGTTCAATCAGTTGCTGGCTCCATCACTCAAGATTCCCCATCGCCAGCATTTCCGGCACAGCATAGCAACAACTCCACGCCTGACCTTATGGAACTCATGCGTCGAAATCAAGAGCTCATGGAGCAACTCATGACAGGTTCTATGAGTATGAATTCTCAATGCAATACCTCCGCATCAGGTAACCCTTGGCTATTTGACTTTGGTTGTTGTAACCACATGACACCTAAGGCTGACGGTTTTGTCTCTAAACAAACTTCCAGCATGTTCTCCTCAGTCCATACCACTGATGATACTCGTTTATCTGTATCTTTCAGTGGGACTGTATCTACCCCCAACATTCAATTATCTGATGTGTTGCATATTCCTAACTTATCTCTGAGCCGGATTTCAATTACACAACTTATGGAAGCTGGTCTAATCGTTTTGTTTCATCCTTCTGGTTGTGTTGTGCAGGATCCAAAGACCAAGCAGATCCTTGGAGTAGGCCGTAAAGCTGGTCGGATGGTTGAAGTGGTCTATCTCCGCCTTCCCTTACCTTCATCAAATTTTGATGCTTCAGTTTCCAGTACTCCTTCCTTTGAACTATGGCATGCGCGCTTAGGCCATTTATCCTTAGCTAGAATAAAAGTATTAGCTAGTTCAGGACTGTTAGGAAACACTTCCTCTGAAAATGTTTCTTGTCTATCTTGTCAACTTGGAAAACATCATGCTTTACCTTTTCAAACTAATAATTTTAAATCTTATTCATTCTGATGTATGGGACCAGCATCACACCCATCTATGGGAGGTGCTCGATATTTTGTTATCTTTATCGATGATCACACACGTTTTACATGGATTTATCTCATGAAAAACCGCTCAGAGTTACCAAAAATTTATATCACCTTTGCTCGTATGATTCTAACCCAATTTTCCAAGCCTATAAAGGTTCTTCGAGCAGATAATGCTATGGAATACAAAGAATCATCTCTTCACTCTTTTCTTCAATCTCAGGGCACTCTTTCTCAATACTCCTGTCCCGGCACCTCTCCACAAAATGGTCGTGCAGAACGCAAACACCGTGACATCCTTGACACTGTCCGTACTCTATTAATATCAGCCAAGTGTCCAGGACGCTTTTAGGGTGAAGCAGCCTTCACGGCTGTCTACACCATCAACCGACATCCGACTCCTATTCTCAATCAAAAGTCTTCGTATGATGTACTCGATGGAGTCTCTCCTCCCTATGAACTACTCAAAGTGCGGGGTTGTGATTGCTTTGTTCAGCTGCAATCTCATGAACACACCAAACTTGAACCTCGTTCTCGCTTGTGCTGCTTCCTTGGCTATGGAATTGAACATAAAGGCTATCGTTGTTGGGATCCCGTCTCTAAGGGACTTCGTATATCCCGTCATGTCACCTTCTGGGAACATCTTCCCTTCTCTACGATGTCAAAATTTCAGGACACAACCACTCCTTCCACTTCCTTCTTCACAGACACATCTATCTCGTTGGACTCACTCCAATTAGATCCCATACTCTCCTCACCATCTGATCCACCTTCTTCTGCCTCATCCCATCGGAGCCTTCACCTGTCTCATCTGAGCCTTCACTTGTCTCATCTGAACCTTCATCTGTCTCATCTATGACATCTGATCATGATCAATCATCTGCACCATCTCCAAGGACTACTTCTGAGCCATCTGCTGAGTCTATGGATCCTAGCTCCTCTCAACCATAAGATGAAGTACGGCGCTCCGATCGGGTAAGACAAGTTCCTCCTCACCTTCGTGATTATCATTGTTATGCCACTTTGCTGTCCAACCATGAACCCACTTCCTACAAGGAAACCGCTTCTAACCATGTTTGGCAGCAAGCTATGACTGAGGAACTTCAGGCTCTTGACAAAGCAAATACATGGGAGTTTGTACCTCTCCCACCGGGCAAGTCACCCATTGGTTACAAATGGGTCTGCAAAATCAAAACGAAGTCTGATGGCTCTATTGATCGTTACAAAGCATGTCTAGTGGCAAAAGGCTTCAATCAATAATATGGCATTGACTACGAGGAAACGTTTGCTCCCGTGGCTCGGGTCTCCTCGGTTCGTAGCCTTCTACCCATCGCTGCCACCAAGAGATAGCCACTCTATCAGATGGATGTCAAGAATGCCTTTCTAAATGGTGATCTCGAAGAGGAAGTCTACATGAGACTCCCTCCAGGTGTGACATCCCGTCAGGGTCATGTTTGTCGACTTCGAAAAGCCCTCTATGGCCTCAAACAAGCTCCTCGTGCTTGGTTTGAAAAATTTAGCAATACTGTCATCTCTTTGGGGTTTTCTCCGAGTAATTATGATTCTGGCTTGTTTACTCGGACCACTGCTGCAGGTACTATCTTACTCCTACTGTATGTTGATGATATGATCATTACCAGCAGTGACTCTACATGCATCACCCAGCTCAAACATTCCCTCAGCTCATGTTTTGAGATGAAAGATCTTGGTAATCTCCATTATTTTCTTGGTCTTGAAGTTCTATCAGACTCTTTCGGAATCTATCTCTGTCAAGCCAAGTACATTTAAGATCTACTGTCCAGAGCTGGGATTACAGACAACAAGGTTGCCTCTACACCTATTGAGAAAAATATGCATCTTGCTCCCAATGTTGGAACCCCTCTGTGGGATCCTACACGGTACCGTCAACTGGTTGGATCTCTGGTCTACCTGACCGTTACTCGACCAGATCTTGCCTATGCAGTTCATATAGTTAGCCAGTTCATGGCTGCTCCATGCTCAGATCACTATGCCGCTGCTCTTCGTATACTTCGGTACCTCAAAGGGATAATGTTTCATGGGCTTCACTTCTCAGCCACATCATCCTTAACTCTTTGTTCCTTCTCAGATGCTGACTGGGATGGTGACATAATAGACCGTCGTTCCACCACCGACTATTGTTTCTTTCTTGGGGACTCTCTTATCTCCTGGCGCAGCAAGAAACAATCATTGACAGCTTGGTCCAGTATTGAAGCGGAATATAGAGCCTTAGCTGACACTACACAAGAACTCGTATGGCTACGCTGGCTACTATCTGATATGGGTGCTCATCAACTTTCCCCAACACCATTATGGTGTGACAACAATAGTGCTATTCAAATTGCTCACAATGATGTCTTCCATGAGCGTACAAAGCACATCGAGATTGACTGTCATTTCACTCGTCAACATGTTCTTCGCAAGACGGTTAAACTTCTTACCATCTCAACCATTGATCAAACTGCAGATATCTTCACCAAAGGTCATCTTCCAGGGCGTTTCCGGGCTCTTGTTTCCAAACTCAATTTGGCTCACTCTTACCCCACTTGAGTTTGAGGGGGGGTGTTAGAGTATTATTGTTAATATGTATAGTTCAAGGTCCTTTCTGTAATTATGTTTAACTTACCTTGTATAAATAGTCTCTTAGGGTTTCATTATTAGGTTAGACACTTCATTTGTAACACTCTCTCAATATATGAAAACCGGCCGATTCAACCATCTTAAGTGTGTCTCTCAATCTATCAATCGACTCTCCAAAACTAACAATGGCAGTGGTGACTATTGTTGAATATTACCCTTCAACAATCAATACTTCTTACCTTAATTTTTGTATTCCTCGATTTGTACTCAAATTGTAGGTTTTCATCATCACTTTGAGCATATATAGACTACAAGGTAAATTGTGTAACCTGGATCCCATTTGATTGTTGGTACTTGTGAAAGATAATATGTGGATGAATGTATTAGCAACTTTATGTACAAGTTTATCAAATTGAAGTTGATGGAAATCATGAATAACCCATTTGTCCAAAATAAATTATACAATCATGTGTTTATACTTAATGCAGTCCTTAATGTCTTTGGGATTTACCTAAACACTTATCCGCTAAACTCTTACCGGTAAAGTTCAATGATATTACTTATCTTACCGCTACTTCATTAAAATAACATCGTATGCAACAATTTACCCGGTAAACGCTAACCGGGTAAGAGCTGTCGCCCTCACCTATCGGGTAAGACTCTTGATCGTTTCCTTCTCTCTTACTGGGTAAGACTCGTCACCCTCATTTACCGGGTAAGACTCTTGATCATTGTCTTCTCTCTTGCCGGGTAAGATTCTCGGTTCTTGGCTTCTTGCCATATTCATCGATTAAAGTAATATAATTTGGTAAGCGCTTATAAATGGCCCTTTACCTAACTGTCGTTGTTGTTTCTCATGTTGCACCCAAATCACAAAATAATACCGAAATGTTACCGTAGTTCAAATTTAATTAAAAGGAGCCTGTGAAATGAGTGAATCAAAATCAAAAATCCAGAATCAAAATTGTAACAACTAACTTGCCTTTGAAGGGGATGATAGAAGAAGACGGCGATAATATGTGGCGCGGTCTTCATAAAAACTAACCAATTTTTTTCCTTACGTTAATTGTGTCGGTATACAATTAGGATTCAATTCTTCATAGATTTGTAATTTAAAACCATATCAAACCATTAAAAGTTTGAAAGGGTGGAGAATAACTCGAAGTAGAATTGTGGTGTGTTCTTGACTTCTAAAACAAAAATACACCCCGCAGTATCGCGCGGGTACACAACTAGTATAATTTATGAAGCTTCAATAAGTAACAAGTTCATATGTTGGAACACATATCCTACTTGATAGTGATGTATGTAAGAAATATGAGCTGATACTTAGAACAATATATCACAATTGATCATAAACAGTAGACTACATGGATGAAGAAGTAATCAATTAAAAAGCCATCGTAGTCATATTGTATTGAATGAGATTTCCAGAGCTTACATCAGTGAACACCAAGAACACACTTAGTGTGGATGTAAAAAACTCTCTCTACAAATCTCTTTCTCTCTCTCTCTCTAGGGTGTTACAGATTTCACAATATATGAAAGTGTGTGTGTGAGCATGTTGAGATACGCAATCGTATCTTCTATTTATAGCCTATGTCAGGAAAGTCAAAACACTGACCAATCCTGAAGCTCCATGTGTAAAGGTAAAATATCTGCTTCTTGCTGACGTGGCAAGCTTCAATAGGGAGACCACACTTAGAGAGATTGAGAAAATTGTAACACCTCGAGTTCCCATAATTTTGTATGAGGAACGTTTAAAGTATTAGAGGGTGCTATTTTTAAAATGTTATGTTATTTTTAAGTTGGAGGGTCGAAAGGGTATTTGACCATAGTTTTGGATTAAATAGTAATTTGTGAAATCTGACTTATAAAAATAGGAAGTCAGTGAGATTGAGAATATCTCAATTTCTATGTTTGGAGTCGGTTCGGAAAAGCGGAGAAGAAAACTCAACTTCGCGGTTCGCTTTCGGTAAGAAATTCAATCAATTTCTCCATATTGGTTTCTTGAGAATTGATAATCATAAATAATCTGCTTTCGTTTAGGTTATTGACTTGTATTGGTGAATTAGAACTGAATTTGGAGTTCTGAATTTGGCTTCCATCGATTTTGAATTCGTATCAGGTGAGTTCATATTTCTTCTATAAACAATGAATATGTTGAAATTATTAGTTGGGGATGGAATCAAACTTCGAATTAGGTTTATATGTATCCATAAAGTATGGTTGAATCGATTTGAAGGACTGTGGAAATACGATTTTTGGTACAAATCAGGTCGAATTATCGAACAGTCCGGAAGTGTTGTATTCCCGGATTGAGTTTCCCGGAATTGAGTTTCCCGAACTGTGTCTCCCAGATTGGGTTCCGGACAGTCCAGGTCTCGACTAGAGTCCCGGTCCCGGACTAGAGTCCCGGTCCCGACTACAGTCCCGGATTGGGTTTACCGGATATGTTTTTTCGGATTGTTTCCGGATCTGGTTCCGGATATGTTTTCCGGTTAATTTTCAAATCGGGTTTCCGGAACTTGCATTTTTATATTCCAAACGTTGAAAATTGGAATTATACTACAAGAAAATATTTAGTAGTATATTGATGAAAAATGATATAGGTGACACTTCATTGTATTGAATCTCGTGGTTTTACTTGATTCGTTTATATTATGAAATGGTATTATTATAAGCAATGGAATGGTATGTTTATAATAATTGCACGAAAGTCTACACATGTGTAATGGATCCATAGGCACTAGCATTAATTGATAAATGGGGAATAGGTCGGGCTTAATGGTAATTCCCATTTCGTATTGTGATGTGAAATCATGGAATAGGCGTGGTTTAATCGTAATTCCAGATTTCTATTGGGAGATAAGGGATAGGCATGGCTTAATTATAATCCTTACTTCCACACCAAGAAATAGGCATGGCTTAGATGTAATTTCTTGGACATGAGCTGAAATCTAGAATCCGTGGCGATTCGTAGTGGCGCTCTGGAACATGAGATTATGATTTACTTAGTGTTTGTCATACTCATGGAATCGGGTATAATTCCCGTCACTGAAAGGTGTTATGTGTACGGTAAGAAAGATGGCGATCAGGTTAATTTATATGCTTTGTTTACAAATTGGTTTTCAAAGCTTATAAAGTTTTTAATTTGAAAACTAGATGTTCTCACTAGGCGTAAGCCTAATCTTTTCAAATTAAATTTTTTTACCAGGTGCTAGCTCGGGAAGGGATACGAAGGGTTGAGTGTCGAGGAGTACCAGAACTGTATTTTGGAGACGCTATGGAGAATTTAGTAGAACAGGGATTATTTTTGAGATATTATAGACAACCCATATAATCTGATTTTGTTGGTTATGAATTAGATTAGTCGGTTGTTTATGATAGATCAGTTGTAATTATAGACCTTGTTACTAATCCTCCGTTTGTGAATGAAAACTTTTGGAAAGATGTTGTAAATTATTGTGATGAATTAAGGTTTAAAATTATCACGTTTTTAGGGTGTTTCAAAAATGGTTGAACAAGGTAAAGTCTAGGGGCTTGGGGGCATTGATCGGCTGGATCATCGTCTTGTTGAGCATACCTCAGGTTGAGCATCTTCTGGGTTTCCTCTTGTTCAATGTGGCTTTATACTCAGATCCACCTCTCGTCTTCTATACTTAAAATATTTTCAATACTTTTACATAAGAGATACTTGGGGTTAAAAATCCCCCCCCCCCCCCCCGTAAGTATTGAAAATAAAAAAAATGAAAGTACAGACGTAAACTAGAAAGCAAAGAGGAGAAAATCATTCACTGTTAAAAGCTACTTTACTATTAAAAGAAAGTTACAATACAGAACATGAAAATAAAGTAACTAAAAAATCAAGAGATGCACCCAGATAAATTTGGTGGAATCTCATGATCAGAGCACGGTACTCGATCAAAGCATTTATCTCAACAATGGAACACCCTCAAATCTGGAAAAAACGACTAAATTAAAACTTTCAATAATACATCAAAAGAAGGGTAACTCCCTTTCTATAACTCAACCCTTAAATTAACTTTGAATAACAAAACTGGATTTAACATCAACAATAGGTAACCAAGTCTTACGTCAAGACTAAGTCAAGGTCGGGTGTTACTAAAACTCTATAATAGTCGCTATCTCCGAATGCGGAAACATCACCTAATAGCTACATCATTCTCATGCACATAACTGGCACTCAAACTCTTGACGGTGTCGCTAGTACCATTTCCCCAACAAGGACCTGATGCACATGTGTGACAACTGTCAAAATTTACACCTCAGGTTAGAACCGCACTGGATATTTCATTTATTCATATCAGAGTTCGAACAGTGCAATTTTAGCAGTAAACTCGGTACAATAGGAAAATTTGAGAAATTTTGCCTAGAAACCCCTAACTTAGGAAATTATCCATAAATCTCATAAAATGCCAACTTAAGCTACAATTATATCACAAGTATATATATAATTAGCAACTAATTTTCTACAACTAAATTTTATATAAATACCTTACATTATATAATTGTTATGTTATTTATAATTTAAAAGAAAAATACATCTTGTTTTAAAATAAATCAAAAAGACAAGAAATGACATTTTTATTTTTGCATCACACCACCCCACCCCCCCCCCCCCACCCCCCTCTCTACACTCCTTATGTATTTCTTTTATGCTATTACAATTAACTTACAACACATCTCACTCTCTATCTAAATTCTCACTAGAATTCTCTCATCTCTTTCTCTCTCCATCTTCAACCATCTTCATCCATCTTCATCCAACAACTCCAGCCCCTAAACACATCTCTTCCAAGAGATAAAAGTGTTCAAGGTAATTACAAGTGTGTTGGATGAAATCCACACACTCTCTTTTGTCAAGTTTTCATTTTCTTGCATTTTTCTTATGAATGTTCTTCACCTTCTTCTATACTTTCTTTAATCTTCTCAAAAATCATCTTTACATATCTTAATGTTTGTAGATTCACCTCCATAACACTTGATTGTTATTAAAAAAAGGTGGTGAATCCAAAATCAAACCCATGTTAAGATCAAAGATGAACTTTTAAACACATGCATGTAGTTTTCTTGGAAAATCCATATCTTTTGGTTCAAAGGTTTCATGAGTAGGTCTTTGAATCCACTAAAAACATGTTTAAACCAACATGCATAAGCTAAAAATACACAATTTTAAGATGCATGATGAAGTTCTTGGCATAAACACCAACATTCTTCAAAAAGAACCATTTTCAAGATTTTATAAAAGATGAGATGATGGGTAACTTGCATGTAGTTTAAATGGCTAAAAATCAAGTTTTAGAACTGAAAATAATTGTATGGGGATGAGTCAAATCGTATTGCATGCAAAAAGGAATAAAGTTTTGGGTAAAAAGTCAAGAGAATGCACATGCATATTTGACAGCTTGCTATCAGATTCCACACCCCTCTTCAAAGGGTCATATCTCACTCAATAAAACTCCAAATTGAGTAATTCGTTTTCTGGAAATTATGTTCATGTGTTAGGATTCAAACCCAATTGGTTTCACTAAAAAACTCAAAGATTTCGTCTACCAAACAGTTTTCACAAAAACAGTGCGCAACCAGCAAAGTTTTCTATCATATATTACGTCAAGTATTATTTCATGTACTTAACCACCGCTAAAAATAATGAAACTTATGTCAAAAGTTTTCTAACTCATTAAACCACTTGGACATAAAATATATTGACCTAAATATATCTGGAGGTTACCAAAAAGTGGACACAAAGTGACACCAAAATCTGGACAGCAAAGGACAAATATCTTACTATAATTGAAGACTAACTTCTAATCCCATTTCATCATTTTATGATGAAATTGTGGAATATATATGTATATCTTATATTTATATATTTATGCATTTTATTTACTCTTGATCCCATTTCATCATTTTATGATGAAATTGTGGAATATACATATATATAACATATCTATATATATTTATGCATTTTATATATTCTTGATCCCATTTCATCATTTTATGATGAAATTGTGGAATATATATATACTATACATTTATATTTATGCACTTTAAATACTTCATCTTTTCATTCAAAACCCCTATTTATCGTTCTTACGATAAAATTTCGGTTTATATATATATATATATATGTACTATATATACATTCTTTAAACCCTTTTCGTTACTTATTACGACGAAATTGCGGTAACTTTAATCTAACAAGAACGAAGTATACATATGTTACAATTACAAATTTTGATAACTCCATACGATTTATAATAATTAAATCACAATAAAGGCATTTTATGACGATTTGGATAGTTAGTACCGAATCTTCGAGATCGAAAACTCACTAGTGACCTTACGTTCATAGGTTTGAAGTAGGATCGTCTCGAAGTACTTGTGAAAGATTCCCGGATTCTATCGCTTATCAAGTGAGTTATCACAGCCCCTTTTTCAATATTTTACATATTTTGGGGTGAAAAGCATGTCGTTACTACAACTATTTTACGCACCGGTTATCTCGTTTTCTTGGAAATACGAAACTTGCTATACTTGTTTATGCTCTATGGTATCTATGTTTTCGCAAATGTTGTAAGTTTGAGTTTTCTTTTGCTATCGTTCAAAAGTCCCCGTTTATTTTTAAGTTACCCGTTTAACTCATGTATTGAGCCGTTGGTAATTATGGATAACGTTATTTGGTTGACACCCCACTCACAAGTAGCGCTTGTTTGAGTGCATAATTATTGTTTGTATTTACGCATTGTTGGCGATAGAACATGCGGTGGGGCGATTCTGTCGGTATAGGTCGGGTAACGGGCTCATAACTTAAACATTTTACATACGATTACCTTGAGCAAGTATTTTTATATCCGGTTGATTTATCCCTTGTGCGGATTGGAACTATTTTCTATGACAACATTGTTGAACTCGTTAAACCTGTGATCTCATCAACTAGTGCATTAGTTGACCTCTCATTTACATGCTTTTCAGGTGAGCGTCCTTAAGGTTGGGACTTAGGAAGGCTACACGTGATGAAGCTTTCTTTTCTATCTTTTATTTATGTTCATTTCCCTTTCGTAAAAACGATTGTAAAAGACAAGGTTTTAACCTTTTGAATGTATTTTGATGGTTGATGTGATCTTGTAACTTTTGCTATGAAACTTGGGTTGCACATCCCGTGTTTCCGCTTTAGCGGGGTGTGACAACATGCCGAAAAATTAAAAAGGTTAGGCTTAGCGCCCAGTGAGTTCAAAAGTTTTCATCACTATAAAAACAATAAATCGGAAAGGATATTATTTAAATCACAATTTTCATTATGTAAAATGTTTAGAATAAATAATGATATCTTTTCCAAAATCCCATTTTCGTGATAATACACTTAATAGAAATACTCAAATCATGGAACTAAGCCCAATACTCACACGAAGAGTGAATAGGATTTAAAATCCAAATATCAAAAACATGAGAATAACTCCTTCATTCAAAAGATTAATATATGTGGAGGGGATACAATATCAAAGTCATAAATCGCAGTTACTTTCCCAAAACCCAAACAATATTAAAGCATGAATATTACAATATTTGAAAAATAATGTTTGACAACAACGGGGACACTTGTATCCATTGAGAGTGAAGGGAACACATAGTGTATGCACTCGTACAATGTTAATCGTATAACACTTCGCCACTAGACGTCCAAATGTTTCTACGTCTCGTTAACAAGTTTCACCTCAAAAGTCCCTTAGTGTCTATTCCCACAAATTCCACGACAAAGCCCACACGCTTAAGGACTACCTCCAAGGCATTACCTTCAAGCAGCGGAGGTCCTAGTGCATACATCTACAGTAGAACCTCCGGACTCAACCCTTCTAGTGCCTACTGGAAAAGTTTAAGGTCACAAAACATGGGTCCCGGAGTCCACCCCTGCAAACCCATACGGCTATCAAATAAAGACTGACTTATGTGCCTATGATCCAATGCAACACAGTCTAAATTACATGACTCTGAATGAATGACTAACGCACTCAAAACATGTAATTCCAAAATAAGATGCAATAAATGCATATCATAACCAAATCTCTACATTGAGCTATTAAACCGGAGAAATGTCCCAAGACTCTTTTTAAGTCAAAACCGAGCCAAAATGCTCAAAAGTCAATTGACCATCAAATAAAGGTCCTTAATAATAAAACACATTTAACTGGCGTTTATGCAAACACATATCTCAAAGATATGATTAACTCAAAAACTCATCATCGGTTGAGACAACCCATTAACAAATGAAATCATACCCTTATATTTTTAAAATGTCTCATAACACGATAGCGTACATTTTTAAAACGGTTTATAATACCAAATACACCAAAAACACATAAATCATCAAACAGGCTCCATTGGTACAATAAATCACCAAAAGAACACATTTTTTAGATTTACTCGTCGAAATATCTAAAAATCCACATATAGGCATTTTATAAGATTTATCAACCTAAATGTACCAAATATGAAAACTTTGTCAAATATTCAACACATTGATAAATATCAAATAAGCACATTATTACTTCAAAATGCATATTTTGGCATGTACATAGTTTTCACAAAGCAACTTGATCTCACCTTGCTACATTTAGGCCAAATCTAGATTTTACCCCAATATTGAGCTTCCTTGAAGAAGCTTTAATCTACAAACAATTCTTCCAAATCCTAGATCCACAAGCTCCCAAAACACAAACAAACAATTTCACATGCTTAGAATCATTCCCCAAACATCTTATATCAAAATCTCCAATTTGACCAAAACCCTAATTTTAACCTAATTTTCCCAAAATCGTCTAAACCGAAATTTGAGAAATAAGAAAACTTGGAGGTCATAAATGGAGCATTTTTAACTCATACAAAATTATAAAGGAGGAGGATGAACTCACCACTTAGATTTTGAGCAAAACCCCAAAATCCTAGAAATCTCAAGAAATGAGGATGAACATTTGATCCAGCACTTGAGGTTGTAATCACAAGCATTGATGATGAAGGAACACTTTTATTTCTAAGAAAATATACCTAAAATGAGTTAGGGTTCATACTAGGTGAAATGGAAAGGATTTGGCAGAGAAAGGGTGAAGTATGAGAAGTGAGAAGTGAGAAAGGGCTGAAAATCGCATTTAATATTGCTCTAGTACTCGTCGGTGACTATGCCATGCTACAATAACAGTGTCAACGTCATAGGGCATTCTCGCAAGTAGTGTACCGAAGGTGCTCTGTCTTATGCGACTTTGTCAGGCGACAGTGACACTATCATAGTCGCCTGGCATTGTTGGTGGGCCCGTACCAAGCCCCGAAACTCGATTTTCTCACACGAAATACCCCTGATTCTCTTAGGAACTACAAACAATAAATTCCTAACGCAAAACCATAACTTAGAAACTACAAGAGCGTGCGAGATGACTTTTACTTACCAAAAATTATGGGTGTTACATAGAATGATCCTCTAAGCAGCCTCTAAGGGACACTTCGGTGTTCCCAACCTTTTCACAAGTACTTCTTTTAGCCATTTCAGAGTCTCTATCGAGTATTTGGAAGACTCAAAGGCTCTGAAGTATTTTATTGTTTCGTCTTCATTCTTGTATACAAACCCAAGAGGCTCTGGTAGGACACTTCTACCATGTATATGTTCCAAGTTTTCCAAGCTCTCTTTTGGGCCTGCGACTGCCAACTGTTCAACTCCAAGTTCCAGGGCAATTTGGAAGTCTTTTCTTGATATGTCCTCTACATGCTTTCCCATTGTCTTCCTTACTTCAACGAGAGCCGCATTGAATTTTCTTCCTCTATCTAACCTTAGACTGAGATAGGCTTGAAGATCATAAGGATTCAGGTTGATCAAATCATTGTCATTGAATGTGTAGAACCTGTAGTTGGCCCACTTCATATCGTACTCAATGTACTTGATTGCCCTAAAAAAGAATTTTCTGATCTTGATCTCATATACCTATTTAATTCCTTCGTTTAAAAATACGGCCATAGGATTCTGAGTCATTTCTCTGACTAAATTCATAGTCTCTGGTCTAAGCCTTGGTTCATTCACAAACAGTTCTTCATCCTTGTCAGGGTATAGATATATGTGGATTTTTTTAGAGACGTGGCTCTCTCTCTCTCTCTCACTCTCTCTCTCTCTTGGCTTTGAAGATGAGGTTTCCTCTGGTAATGGCCTTCTAAGAGATTCCATATAATTGACCACATTTCTTACTCTGTATTCAGGTTGAGAAAAAAGAACTTAAGATGTACTTGCAATCACAAGATCAGGTTCAGAGAAGAGATCCCTCATAACCACCTTTGGTCGCTCCGGTGACTCATAAGCATCATCTGGGAAACCTCAATCTCTGCTTCTTCAGGATCGGAGTAATCAATCTAGATGGGATCATCGGAGTTGGCTTTGGCAGCTTCTGGAATGATAGGTATTGGTTGAATGGAATCTTCTGGTCTTAAAGAGGATAGAATTACAACTGAAACTATTGGAGTGAACACTTTTGGTGTCGGGGATTCATCAGCAGAGGCTCTGGAAGAGACCTCTTTGTGCAGTTCTTGGCAAAGAATGGAGTTGTTCTAAGTGCATGCCCTCTGATTGTACTATTGGATTTGTCTATACGGGCTATGATTGTGAAGGCTCTTTATCTTTGGATTGTGCAAGAGTAGAAGTGGAAGTAGGAGGTGGGACACTCCTAAGGGGGACCGCATGCTTGAAGATATACTCCCCCTTTTGATGATCAGAGGCCCGATTTTCATCATCGTCCTTTGGATCATCAAACTTCTTCTTCGAAGCCTCTTCTGCATAGGAAGTGTCTGGGTGTTTCCTTTTGGTAGACTCTGATGTAGAAAGCTTGAGTTTCTCGGTAGGGGTTTGGATCATTTCTCGCTCATCCTCTGTTGCACCAACTATCTAGGACATTTGCAAGTCCACTTAGTACCTGTGCGTAGAGATGGCCCATCTAACTTCTTGGACTGGTTCTCCACACTTTATCACAAATTTATGTGCAATCTGCATCATCTAGTCAACCATTGCCTTCTTGAAATTTGACAAGTCCTTTTTATGGACAAGATCAAAGGTAGATGGGTGCTCTAACTCTGGGGATGCAGATGTAGAAGGTCGAGAAACTTCTAATGTTGTCTTGATCTCTTCTGTGAATTTCTTGAAGTCTTCAACTAATAAGGATGGTGTAGTTAAAGGAGTAGATGTTGAGGGAGCCGTCTATGGCTGTGCTCTGATCTGATTTTGCATATGCTCTGTGAGTGTCACACCCCGCTAAAGCGGAAATACAGGATGTTACAGTTCAAGGTTTCATTGCATAAGGTGGAAGACAACACACAATCATCATAGCTTAAAAGGTTTACAAAAGTTACATCTTGTTCAAAAATACAAAATGTCCAAAACAAAAATTGACATGATAAGGAAAATAGTGTTGGATGCAGCCACTTGTGGTGTCTTCTAAAGTTCCAATCTTACTTGCTATCTCCTGAAAAGCATGTAAATGAGAGGGTCAACTATTGAATAGTTGGTGAGTTCACAGGTTTTTATGAGTACAGCAAAGTTTTTCATAGAAACAGTTTTAATCCGCACAAGTGGATATAAGTTTGTCATCGAAACAGTTTTAATCCGCACAAGTGGATATAAGTATTCGGTTGTAGTAAAACACACTTTTGTAAATCCGCATAACAGGTTAAGAGTTCGTTTGTCAAAATGCGCAAGGTATAGTATTGTATGAAATTATATGTTAAGAAATGAGCCCACTACCCAAACCTAATTACGGAATGCCCCAAACTGCATGTTCCTCACAAACATGCTTACGGAATTACGGAATTACGGAAAATAGTAATTATGCACTCGCGAGGTGAGTGGGTGTCAACCAAATAACGTTATCCATAATACTAACGGCTCAAAACGTGAGTTAATGGGTAATGTAGAGTAACCGGGGACTTAATAGCAAAACTCAGAATCAACTAACATAAGCATACATACCGTAGCGCATAAGTATACGGAAAAATATTCAGCATTTTGAGTAAACAGTACAATCGGTGCGAAATAAATCGTAACATGCTTTTCACCCCAAAATGTATAAAATAGTAAAAAGGGGCTGTGAAAACTCACGGTGGTAAGCGAAGATATTCCCAAGAGGTGCGTAATGCAATCCGTCACACGATCCTACCTCGATCCTACGAACGTAAGGACACTAGTAAGATTCTATGTTCTAAACCTTAGTCCTTGATTTCGCTTAGTTATCCAAATCATCATAAAATGCCTTTGTTGATGTAACGTCCCAAAAATTACAATAAATTTTAGCTTTTAAAAATAAGCATTTTAATAAATAAAACCTCATTAAACATCCAACACCGTTTCGTTTGCAAACTTAATAATAAATATCCTCGGTAATAATAAACTGCGGAAATTAAATCGTTTAAATAATAATTCTAATCTCATAATCATAATAACTCTTCACGCACGCCAGTGTGTACCCGTCACGCCTTGGAGCCACTAGCACCTGAAACCACATTTATAGGAAAGGCTAAGCACAAAGCTTAGTGAATTCCATCACATGCGCAGGTAGAAATTATATACACATCACTCCTATTCGCACATGAGCAACAACACCACAGTTACATAATGCAAGTAAACACATACAAGTAATTATGTACCCAACTCCTCGGTCCCACCGAGTTCACACAACATTTCCATCCACTTCCTCGGTCCCACCGAGTTGTAATGTAACACACTCGTCCCACCGAGTTCCCACAACATTTCTATCCACTTCCTCGGTCCCACCGAGTCCTCGGTCCCACCGAGTTGTAATGTAACACACTCGTCCCACCGAGTTCCCACAACATTTCTATCCACTTCCTCGGTCCCACCGAGTCCTCGCTCCCACCGAGTTGTAATGTAACACACTCGTCCCACCGAGTTCCCACAACATTTCTATCCACTTCCTCGGTCCCACAGAGTCCTCGGTCCCACCGAGTTGTAATGTAACACACTCGTCCCACCGAGTTCCCACAACATTTCTATCCACTTCCTCGGTCCCACCGAGTCCTCGGTCCCACCGAGATGTAATGCAACACACGTTTATACTAAGCATTTAACCCAAGCACATATTACGCACCACAAACAACTATTTCACACCACAAGTACAGTAGTACATACAAACTACCATAACATGCATACAATTCCTATCTACACAGTGAGAGAACTCACCTCAAACGCAAAGTAGACGTCCTCAACTGCAAAATGAGTCGGCCAATACCAACTCACCTTTTTCCACCTATATAAGTGATATCAACCGTCAAAGCGAAGTCCTAACCCAAAGTCACAACTATAAGCTTACACACGAAAAATCCAGCTTTTACTCTAAGATTTACAGGTCTGTTCGGGACCTGTTTAGCCCCTCTTAAACTCATCAACCCAGAATTATTATTCCATAAACAGTTATTTCTATGTCTTAGGGTTCCAGGGACATACCGTACGCGTTCTAACGATTTTCCTACAATTTACTATGAATTTTCTAAAATCAGGACGCGAAACTGTCATATTCAGACCTGCTGTATAAACAGCCATTTTATGCCTAGTTAGAGGCCGAATCAGACTTCCGCTAAAACACGAAAAGTGTGCCCGGCACAGAATTTGAACCGTGGGCACCGGTTTTGCCTCAATCCGATCTACGACGCAAAAGTTACGAACGAAATAAAACTGGGCAGAATGATAGCGATCACATAATATCATAACTTTATTAATAACGGTTAAGGGTTTGTAACGAGTTCGGGTTTTAGAGTTTGCAAGGACTGGATTAACCACTCACCACCCACTGCCATCTCCGGCAATGGTGGTCGGCGGCGGCGGCGACGACGATGGTGGTTTACAAAAACCCCAGCGAGACCACACGAAAAACCCGACCACTACTTTGGCCGCACTCACCCACACGCAGCCACACCACACCCCGCACGGTGCAGCCACTGCCTTGGTGGTGCTCGGCGGCCACACACCGGCAGCCTAGGCCGCCGGCGGCTGTGGTGGTTTCACGGCGACGGGAAGATAACGACGAGGAACAAAAGAAACGAGAAGAGAAAGGAAGAGACGGTACCTCTCGTTCGGAAACGCGGCAACACACGATCCTCGTCGGCTCCTTCTCCCTCTCACGCTTTCTCGCTGCTACACCTTCTCGCACTCTCTCTCTTTCTCCGGCGACCTGCGGTGGTGGCGATGGTTCTTGGCGGTGATGAAAACAAAGACAAAGAGGGGGGGGGGGGTTTACGGCCGTGAGTACCAAGGAAAAGAGGGTAGGGTTTCTTTTTGTTGTCCTTTGCGTGCAGCGAAAAAAATAAAGAGGAACAAAGGGAGGGGAGGGGGTCGGTTCCAAATGGCCGATCCCCATGCAAGGTTTAAGCCAATTACAAGTTTGGTCCCTAGCCTTTAGAATCATTGCCAATAGAATTAATGTTTTACTATAACTAACATTTTGGTCATCCATTCTAACTCCCGTTAAATATAATCGCTACGAGAAGAAAATAAAAAATAATTAAATTAAATTAACAACATCCGCACCGGGACACGGGCTTTACAGTTGAGGTTAAGTTTGTATGTTATAAGAAATTTACCGATATTAGTAATCAATATTTAATACATTACATATGATAGAATGAGGTTACCGCAATTTCGTCATGACGAGTGACGAAAAGGGTCTAAAGTTAGGAGTTATATAGTATATATAAAGTTAGAAGTCATATATAGTACATATATGCATATACCGCAATTTCATCATAAAAATGATGAAAAGGGTTCAAAACGAAAGGTTATAATATATGTAAAATGCGTTTACATATAGTATGTAAGTTATATTAGTATGGACATGTTAGTATCACCACAATTTCATCACAAGAAGTGATGAAAAGGGTCTAAGAATTTGTTTTTAACCAAGGCAGAAAGTTAATCTTGATGTCCAGAACTTGTTGTCACTTTTGGTTCGTTTTTGGATATCTTCCAAAGACATTTTAGTTATGATATTTCATGTCCAGATAACTCAATGTGTTAGGAAACTTTTGACATAGGCTTCATAATTTTTAGACGAGTTTAAGTACATAAAATAATACTTGACGTAAACTGCTACAAAAAAAACGTTGATGTTCGCGCACTGTTTTTATGAAAAATGTTTGAAGGTCGAAATCTTAATATTTTTCAATAATTCCAGTTGGGTTTAAATCCTAACTCATAAAAACAAATTCCATAAAAGAATCACCTAATTTGGAGCATTATTGAGTGAGATATGACTTTTTGAAGAGAGAGGTAAAATCTGGCAGCATGCTGTCAAAACCAAACTTTATGCATGTGCATCATTTTGTTCTTTTAGCAATATTTTTATTCTTCTTGCATGCAATCCAACTTGACTCATCCCCATACAGATATTTTCAGTTCCAAAACATAATTTTCAACCATTTAAACCACATGCATGTTATCTATCAAATCATCTTTTGTAGAAATTTGAAGATGGGTCTTTTTGAAGATTTTTGGGTGTTTTATGCCAAGAACTTTTCCATACAACATAAAATAGTAGCTTTTTGGCACATGCAATGTTGGTTAAAACATGTTTTTGGTGAAATCAAAGAGTTTTCCATACAACTTTTGGATCAAAAAGTATGGATCTTTAAGAAAACTACATGCATGCAAGCTATGAACCCATCTTTGGTCTTAACATTGGTTTGATTATGGATTCACCACCTTTTTAATAACATGCAAGTGTTATGGTGGTAAATCTACAAACATTAAGATGTATGTAGATGGTTCTTAACAAAAGTTTTAAAGAAAGAGTAGAAGAAGAAGAAAAATTACTTAAGAAAAACAAAAAGAGTAAGAAAAGGGTGTGTGGATTTCATCCAACACCCATGCATTTACCTTAAACACTTGAATCTTCTTGGAGATGGATGTGTTAGAGGCTGAAATGTGATGAGTTTTTGAAGATGTTCTTGAGAGGAAAAGAGAGAAAAGTAAAGAGGAAATCTAGAGTGAGAACTAGAGAGAGATGTGTAATATGCAAATGAGGTTGTATTGAGAAGAGGAGATAATAAAAAGGGGTAGGGAGAGAGAGGGTGAGATGGAGAGTGGTATTGGGTTTGAATTATTGACAAATTTTGATTTTTGATTTATTTTTATTTTATTTTTAATTTGTTAATTAATACTAGTTTATATAAATAAAGGTACTTGTTTTATTTACTAGCATTTACAATGCAAGGTATATATACATATACAAATATATTTAAAGTATTTTATATTGGCATTTTATGATATTTATGGATAATTCCCTAGTTTGAGAGGTTCTAGGAAAAAATCCTCAGATTTTTCCTACTGTACTGGGTTTATTGCTAAAATTGAACTGTGTGACCTATAATGTGAATAACTGAAACGTTCAGTGCAGTTCTATCCTGAAACGCAAAATTGACGGTTGTCACAGTCTCCCCCGGTTAAAAGAATTTTGTCCCGAAATTCAAGAACTTCCGTCCTTAACCGGTTTGTTAGCAAAGAGGTGAGGATACTTATGCATCATGTAATCCTCTCGTTCCCATGTATACTCAGGCCCACGCCTTGTGTTCCAGTGAACTTTCACAATCGGAATTTTACTTCGCCTAAGACGCTTATCTTCTCTACCGAGGACCTCATTTGGTTCTTCTATGATATGCAACATATCATTAATTTGAACTTCTTCTAGAGGTATGATTAATGATTCGTCAACTAGACATTTCTTGAGGTTTGACACATGAAGCGTATCATGGATAACAGTTTGCTCCTTAGGCAAATTGAGTCTATACGCTACTAGACCAATCCTTTCGGAGATCTCAAATGGTTGAAATCTTGTCGGTAATTTCCTGTACAATATCGGGTCTAGATAGCTGTCTATCTCCAATTTCTAACCCACAAAGGGGTGAAAGACACTTGCGTCCATACAAAGCTTCAAATGGCGCAGACTGAATACTGGTGTGATAGCTATTGTTATAAGAAAACTCGACCAAAGGCAAGTGGTTATCCCAACTTCCTCCGAAGTCTATCACACATGTCCGAAGCATGTCCTCCAACATCTGAATGGTTTGCTCACTCTGTCCATCCGTTTGAGGATGATAGGCAGTGCTCAAGTTCAACTGCGTACCTAACACTCTTTGAAGTGACTGCCAAAATCGTGATGTGAAGCGGCTATCTCTATCTGATATGATGGAAATTGGGACTCCATGTCGCGTGACAATTTCCTTGAGGTAGATTTAAGCAAGCTTCTCCATCTTATAGCCTTCCAGAATACGCAAGAAATGTGCAGACTTCGTAAATCGATCTACTATAACCCAAATCGGGTTGTGCCCTTTGGCAGGTCTCGGAAGCTTGGTTATAAAATCCATGGTTATTTGTTCCCATTTCCACTGGGAAATCTCTGGTTGTTGTAACAGACAAGATGGTTTCTGATATACAGCTTTGACCTTTGAGCAAGTTAAACATTTGCCTACGTACAAGGAGATATCTTTCTTTATTCCTGGTCACCAATAATTTTTCCCTTAAGTCCTTATACATCTTATCCGCTCCCGGATGAATTGAATATCTAGACTTGTGGGCTTCATTCAAAATCGTTTCCCGTACGTTTTTAGTTTCTGGAATCCAAACTCTGTCCTTGAAATAACGTACTCCATCAACCTTAGCTTCAAATCTACTTTCTATGACGTGAAGGGTTTCGTCCTTCAAGTTTTCCGTTTTCCTTGCTTCGGTCTGAGCTTCAAGAATTCGAGTCTTGAAACTCGTTTGTACAAGCGCTCCCATTGCTTGTACACGTGAAGGTTTTACCCTTTCCTTCATACTCAGGGCATCAGCTACTACATTGGCCTTGCCTAGATGATAGCGAATTTCATAATCGTAATTGCTGAGTAGTTCTACCCATCTCCTTTGTCTCATGTTGAGCATTTTTTGGTCTAGGATATGCTGAAGACTCTTATGATCGGTGAAGATGGTGCATTTAGTGCCGTACAAATAATGTCTCCAAATCTTTAACGCGAACACCATAGCTCCAAGCTCTAAATCGTGTGTGGTATAGTTCTTCTCATGAACTTTTAATTGTCTCGAGACGTATGCTATCACCTTATCATTTTGCATGAATACGCAACCTAATCCCTGATGTGATGCATCACAATACACCACAAAATTTTCCGTTCCTTCCGGTAAAGCTAAGATCGGTGCATTGCACAACTTCTTCTTCAAAAGTTGAAACGCTTCCTCTTGCGAAACTCCCCAAGTGAATTTCCTATCCTCTTGTGTTAACGCGGTGAGTGGTTTAGCAATCTTAGAGAAATTCTCGATGAAACGCCGATAATAACCTGCCAAACCTAGAAATTGGCGAATTTCCGTTGGAGTCTTTGGGCTTCCCATTTCCGAATGGCTTCCACCTTAGCCGGGTCCACGTGAATCCCTTTCTCCCCAATCACGTGACCTAAGAAGTGTACTTCTCGAATCCAAAATTCGCACTTAGAAAATTTGGCATACAGTTTCTGCTCCTTGAGAAGTTCTAGAATCACTTTTAGATGCTGCTCGTGATCCTTCTTACTCCGAGAGTAGATCAATATATCGTCGATGAATACAATTACAAACTTATCAAGATATGGTCTACATACCCTATTCATTTGATCCATAAACACAGCTGGCGCGCTTGTCAATCCGAATGGCATGACTAAAATCTCATAGTGTCCATAGCGAATCCTAAACGCTGTTTTAGGAATGTCATCCTCACGGACTCTCAACTGATGGTATTCTGATCGAAGGTCAATTTTCGAGAAGTAAGTTGCACCCTGCAACCGGTCGAACAAATCGTCTATTCGCGGGAGAGGATATCGGTTCTTGATTGTCAACTTATTTAGCTCCCTAATCGATGCACATTCGAAACGATCCATCCTTCTTCTTGACAAACAGGACTGAGGCTCCCCCAGGTGAGGAACTTGGCCTAATAAAGTCCTTGTCCAGAAGTTCTTGGAGTTGGATTGACAACTCTTGCATTTCGGCAGGTGCTAAGCGGTACGGTGCCTTAGCTACAGGTGTTGCTCCAGCTATGAGGTCAATTTAAAATTCCACTTGTCTAAACGGGGGAAGTCCAGAAAAATCGTTGGGGAACACCTCCGGGTGATTCTTCACCACCGAAATGTCTTGGATTCGCCTTTCCTCGGACTTCTTCTCAACTATGAGTGCCAAAAATTTAACGCACTCCTTCTTCAAATACTTATGACTTTCACACTTGACACTATCTCTAGGCTTCTTCCAACTTTGTTTCCTTGTATAACGAGGGTTTCTCCGTCTTGCAACGGTACTCTAATCGTCTTATCAAAACAACAGATCTCCGCTCGATTCTTGGATAACCAATCCATACCTATTACTACGTCAAAACCCCCCAATTCAATAGGAATAAGATCAACGCTAAACAATTTATCTGCTAGATTCAAGGTACAATCTATAATTACATCCTTAGCCTCAAATTTATGACCATTAGCAACCTCAATAGTATAAGCATCCGACATTCTCCTAGATTCCAAGTTAATTAGTGGCCTACATTCCAATGAAACAAAACTTCTATCCGTTCCAGTGTCAAATAGTACTGATGCATATTGGTTGTTTAGAAGAAACGTACCTGTTACCACATTAGGGTCGCGACATGCTTCGTCAGCTCCAATGACAAATGCCCATCCTCGAGCTTGGCCTCCTTGATTTCCCTGATTGGACTATCTTGCCTGATTCCCATTATTGTTATTGCTCGGCCTCCTACCCAATCTTAGGTACGTATTCCGGAAGTAATCCGGACTTCCGCACTCGAAGCATACCCTTCTTCCTTCATTGACACCCTTTTCCATCCTACAGTACTTGGTGTAATGACCCACTCGTTTACAATCGCCACAACAGGGCAGGCTCCTTCATGATGGTAGTTACATTTGTTACATTTTGGGTGTGGACCATTGAACTGCCTAGAGTCTTGAGCCTTTTCTCCAATATTCTCACTATCCTCCTATCCGTGATCCCGATAACATCAATAAAAATTCATTCCTATTTTTAGATAATGCCACCAATACCAAAATTCCGAGGTTCATCCTACATTAATACTAAAGTTTTAAGATCTAATACAATCAATCACTTAAAATTACCCAAAATACTTAGTTCATAATAACCACAAGAAAATGTTTTCCTCTGAACCTAATAGTCTTATCAAAAGCTGCCAAACTATCAATCATCCAAATTAAAACCATCCCAAATACACAACTATCAAGATCATCAACACAAGCATAACGAGTACTACTCCTCCAATCACTCATGCAAGCTCCGCCCTCATCGCGGTCCGCCTAACCGTCTTAACGCTCTCCAAAACCTGGGTCAAAACATTGGACAATAGGTGTGTTAGCTCCACCAGTTCTGTTAACACCTGTCCTTGGTAAGGTACCCTCACCTGACAGCCGTGTAGTTCGGTCGTCATTGCCCTTAAGTGCTGCTCTTCCGCCCAGGGCATTCCGGATACTCGTCCGATTGGCATGCCGGTGATTATACGCGGCGGCTCCAGCGCCTCCGGACGTTCTGGCCTAAGCGTTACTCGTCTCGGGATCGGGAAGCTTTTTCTCGCCGTTTGCCTAATACGGGGCCCTCTAGGGTTCGGTTGGACAATTATTGGGGTCGGTCGGGGTAGTATCGATGTCGGTGACACTCTCGGTCCATTGTTGATAGCTCGCTCGTTCGATACTTCAAGATCCGATTCAGTGTTTTTGGGGTCCTCATCCTCCCGGATACTAGACGAATTGACTTGGGGACGACCGGTGACATAACCCGACTCATCGGCCGAGTAAGAAGAGAGAGAGTGGGATGATGATGATGACATAGTGAAACTGAGGCAAAAGTGTACTTAGTTACTAATCGCATAAGTGTAGTGTCTCTCCTACGCAATGTCTACGCACTATGCATGCTAATAGAGAGTGCAAGTAAAAATCGACATACTCCTACTGTAACCATTTCTAGTCTCGCATTAACCTTCCTTAATCGAACATAGGTTATCAGGCTATGTTTAATTAAAGTCTGTTAATACCATTCTAGACTTAGTTATACTAGTAGTAGGTTCAGTTGTTTTCATGTCAATTTTGGATTTTGGTTATAGTTGGGTTTTTCCAATGAAAGATCGGTATTCTCTATAACCTTCGGCTCTGATACCATTTCTGTCACACCCCGCTAAAGCGGAAATACAGGATGTCACATTTCAAGGTTTCATTGCATAAGGTGGAAGACAACACACAATCATCATAGCTTAAAAGGTTTACAAAAGTTACATCTTGTTCAAAAATACAAAATGTCCAAAACAAAAATTGTCATGATAAGGAAAATAGTGTTGGATGCAGCTACTTGTGGTGTCTTCTAAAGTTCCAATCTTACTTGCTATCTCCTGAAAAGCATGTAAATGATAGGGTCAACTATTGAATAGTTGGTGAGTTCACAGGTTTTTATGAGTACAGCAAAGTTTTTCATAGAAACAGTTTTAATCCGCACAAGTGTATATAAGTTTGTCATCGAAACAGTTTTAATCCGCACAAGTGGATATAAGTATTCGGTTGTAGTAAAACACACTTTTGTAAATCCGCATAACGGGTTAAGAGTTCGTTTGTCAAAATGCGCAAGGTATAGTATCGTATGCAATTATATGTTAAGAAATGAGCCCACTACCCAAACCTAATTACGGAATGCCCCAAACTGCATGTTCCTCACAAACATGCTTACGGAATTACGGAATTACGGAATTACGGAATTACGGAAAATAGTAATTATGCACTCGCGAGGTGAGTGGGTGTCAACCAAATAACGTTATCCATAATACTAGCGGCTCAAAACATGAGTTAATGGGTAATGTAGAGTAACCGGGGACTTAGTAGCAAAACTCAGAATCAACTAACATAAGCATACATACCGTAGCGCAAAAGTATACGGAAAAATATTCAGCATTTTGAGTAAACAGTACAATCGGTGCGAAATAAATCGTAACATGCTTTTCACCCCAAAATGTATAAAATAGTAAAAAGGGGCTGTGAAAACTTACGGTGGTAAGCGAAGATATTCCCAAGAGGTGCGTAATGCAATCCGTCACACGATCCTACTTCGATCCTACGAACGTAAGGACACTAGTAAGATTCTATATTTTAAACCTTAGTCCTTGATTTCGCTTAGTTATCCAAATCATCATAAAATGCCTTTGTTGAGGTTAAGTTTGTATGTTATAAGAAATTTACCGATATTAGTAATCAATATTTAATACATTACATATGATATAATGAGGTTACCGCAATTTCGTCATGACGAGTGACGAAAAGGGTCTAAAGTTTGGAGTTATATAGTATATATAAAGTTAGAAGTCATATATAGTACATATATGCATATACCGCAATTTCATCATAAAGATGATGAAAAGGGTTCAAAACGAAAGGTTAGAATATATGTAAAATGCGTTTACATATAGTATGTAAGTTATATTAGTATGGACATGTTAGTATCACCACAATTTCATCACAAGAAGTGATGAAAAGGGTCTAAGAATTTGTTTTTAACCAAGGCAGAAAGTTAATCTTGCTGTCCAGAATTTGTTGTCACTTTTGGTTCGTTTTTGGATATCTTCCAAAGACATTTAAGTTATGATATTTCATGTCCAGATAACTCAATGTGTTAGGAAACTTTTGACATAATCTTCATAATTTTTAGAGGAGTTTAAGTACATAAAATAATACTTGACGTAAACTGCTACAAAAAAACGTTGCTGTTCGCGCACTGTTTTTATGAAAAATGTTTGAAGGTCGAAATCTTAATATTTTTCAATAATTCCAGTTGGGTTTGAATCCTAACTCATAAAAACAAATTCCAGAAAAGAATCACCTCATTTGGAGCATTATTGAGTGCGATATGACTTTTTGAAGAGAGAGGTAAAATCTGGCAGCATGCTGTCAAAACCAAACTTTATGCATGTGCATCATTTTGTTCTTTTAGCAATATTTTTATTCTTCTTGCATCCAATCCTGTTAGGGTAAAATATGTGTTGATTTAAAGTTCAAGGGTTAATTTGTAATAGATTAAACTTAGTCCATTGTGAACGGGCCGTGGGCTTGTTACCACGGGCCCAGCGTATATAAAGTGCAATTAGCTTAGAAAATTAGCTAGTTGTCTCATTTAGCTTTTCTGCTTTACACTGTAATTCTCTCTAAATCAATAGCTAAGTGGGAAGCCTTTGTGAATCATATCAACTGTTCTTATTTACTTTTTCACAAACATAATCGTTGCACGGATCTGGATTCTACAATTGGTATCAGAGCAGACGGACGGATTCGATTCAAAGTCTCAATCATTGATTTCTGGTTAGTTTGACCTTTTCGCGTCTGACTTTTCTTGAGTTTTTGATTCTGTGATTCTGCGTAAATTAATTGTTTTTGCTTATTGGGTTGTGTTAGCATTATCATTATAAGTGTTTCTGCAAATTTTCACATCCTAATTTGTTCGTTTGATTGGTCAATTTCGCATTATAAGTTCAAAAACTTTTGGTCGTGTTCTTATTTAAAAATCGGATTTTTGATATCAAAAGGTGTTGTTTTTGCTCTAAAATCGATTGGATTAGTGTTGTTTTTGCACTTGGTATTGTTTCTAACCTTTCAGGAACACATTAGAGTAATCCTAGTTGAGTTTTCGATCGATTTTAGCAAACAGCCGCAGTGTCCGGATAAACCTGTCGCATTTTCCGGACAGATCAAGGTGTCCGGACGTTTGTGGTTCCATCCGGACTAGTTCAATTCTTCCGGACAAGTCAATCATCCGGGTAAGTCAGTCATCCGGGTAAGTTCTCTTTAATCTCAATCTTTCCGGGTAATTTTGTTCCGGATAATTCAAAGTATCCGGAATTCATTTTATCCGGAAATCCTCGTTTACCCGGAATCTTCGTAGTTTCCGGAAACTTCAAAGTACCCGGAAATCTCATACTTTTCGGACTCCATTGCATCCGGTAAACTTTGTTATCAGGTTGATTCTATCAGGTAACTTTAGTCCATCCGGTAACCTTGGTTATCCGGACAACTCAAGTTATCCGGACTCTTTTGCCTATCCGGACAACTCTGCAATTTTGAACTGTTTTTCATAATTCTGGTCCGGACACTTCCAGATCAGATCACCTATTTGGATTCCTATCCAGTAAGCTAAGTTATTGTCTGACCACTCATAGAACATGCGTTAGGACTCCACTCTTAGTTCCTTGCGTTAGTTTTTAAACTTTGAATCAATCTACACGTCTGACGATCACTCCGTTGCAACCGAAGATGTCTACTTCTCGTGATGCTCTCGCAATTGGCACCGACACCAAGCCACCATGTCTCTACCCGAACGAGTACAGCCAATGGCGAGACAGTTTATGATCTTCATAGAGTCCAAGGACAATTATGAGTACATCAAGAGAACTCTGGATCATGGCCCAATTGCCGACCCAATGAAGGACATACCTGCAACAGCAACTGCATTAGCTCAACGTGAGAAGAAGACTCTTGCTGAGATGACAGAATTTGAAAGAGGCATGACTGAAGGTGAAAAGCATGCAAAGAGATATCTGATTCAAGCCCTTCCCAATTCTATCTACACTGCCATAGACAGTTACAAAGACACGGCTAAAGGCATGTGGGACCAAGTAGCCAAAATGATGCGAGGGAGCGTTGTAGGAAATCAGCTGAAGATAAACAGTGCGATAACCAAGTTCGATGGGTTCAAGCAGCGCAACGGTGAATCCCTTACCCAGACCTATGAACGTTTTTGTCTACTCCTCAATGAACTGAACAAGAATAAAATTGTTCGTTCCAATACTGAGAATGCGCTAAAGTTCCTCAACAACTTGCTACCTGAATGGAAAGTGTATGCTTCTCATGTCAAGCACAACAACTTGATAGAGAACATCAGCATCAATGAACTGTATGAGACACTTCTCCAAGACGAAGATGAAGTGAATGAGCTTCTGGGAGAGAAGAAGAATGAGCCAAAACCCTCTGCTGATCCAATTGCCCTCATCACTTCCAAACAAGGGAAATCTTCAAACAGTCAATCCAGACGCGGTCCACAACAAAGCTCCTCCGAATCAGAACATGAAGACGAGAAAGACGGTGATAATGAAGATGATGAAGCATCAGACTTAATGAAAGCTATTGCCCTTCTGACTAAATCCTTTCAATGACAAAAGTTCTACAAGAAGTCGTCTTCCAATAGTCAATGCTACTCCACCTCATCCAATAAGCGTCACGACTATAAGGACCGGTATGAAGGAAAGAAGAAGGTAGAAGAGCAAGATAGATCTGAGAAGAAGGAGAAGATAGAGAAAGATGACCAGAAGAAGCGAGATGAACCTGTGAAATGCTACAACTATGGGAAACTCGGTCACTTCGCTAAAGACTGTTGTCAACCCACTGTGAAGAACTCTCACTATAATGAGGCCAAACTTGCAATGGCCAGACAGAAAGAGGCTGGGGAGGTAATGTTCGCTGAAAATGAGTACTGGCTAGGGAGATCTGATGATGAGGAAGATTATGAAGGTGCTGATGCTTTCATGGGATATCAATCGTCTACGGATGAAGACAAGGCAACAGCAAATCAGGTATGTGACTCTTGCTTACAAAACTTCATACTTCAACTGCAAACCATCACAGAAAAGGCAAACTCCCTCAAAGCCACAAATGAAGAACAAAAGCTTGAAATTACTTCAATAACTGAAAAGCTTAATGTTCAAATGAAATTAACTGAGAAGTATAAGTCTGAAAATGCTGATTTAAAAGACAGATGCAAAATTCTTTCATTAGCACCTAAAGACTTAAGGGCCAGATTATCTGATCTCCAACGTCAGTTTGATCAGTGCTTGAATGAGAAAGACGACATTACTTATCAATATTCTTCTCTTCAAATTCAACACAAGGAGTATGTAGCTAAAATTTTAGATCTTGAAACCAAACTCCACAAAAGGGGTCAAACTGATCAAACCATTTTTTTGAACAAACCCAAAGAGTTCACGTACTTTAACAAAGAATGGGGAATCGGATATGACAACCCACATTATCTGAAAAAGGGAAGATATCAAGTCCCTACTCTGTATGATTTTGCTTGCTATGGATTAGACAAAAAGTATCCAGAGTACGCAATTCAATGGACTGATCCTCTTGAACCAGAAAAGGAGGAGGAAACCGAGGAACATAAACGCACACACAAACGAGGAATTCAACTTCCATTTCGTTATGAACCTTTAAATTACTCGTATCAAAAGAACAAAAAGTATCTCTCAAATGACTACTTCGACCCCTACAAGATTGCTACGCCCAAGGATTCCTCCAAAAAGGATGAGGACCAAGCAACTGAAACCAAGACTGAGACGGATGAGTTTAAACTCTATGTTCCCCCTCTCATATTGGAAGCAAAGATAGTCGAGTTGGAGGAGTCATTAGAGAAAGAAAGGTCCAGTTTTCAAATGGAAAAGCAAGCTTTACTTGAAAAACTTGAGAATCAACAACCGGTACAAACCGAAGTAGCGGTGTCTGATGAAGGACAGGAAATCCTTCGGTGTGAAATCAATCGACTCACATCACAACTGTCTTCTTTGGCAACAGAAAAGATGGAAGAGTATGCGAGAAATGGTTAGCTTCAAGAGCAAATTGACCTACTCCAATCTGAAAAGAAGTTTTCACCCGAACCTTCTTCAAATTCATCCGACACGTCTTCGTGCAAAGCTTTCTTAGGCAAGATTTCTAGTTCACAAGACGGTCAAGATTCTCAAGACGAGAGTGTTTTAAGGAACTTAAACTCTGATTTTTTCTTAGCTTCCGCACCAAGTTCCCCAAAGCACACAACCGAAAGCACAAAATGTTCCTCGCTTTCCACTCATGATCCCATTCCGGATATTCCAAAAATAGATTTTTCAGAGTACATGAACTCCGAAGGTAACTGTGATGAAGAGTTTGATTCGTTTCCCTTCGACAAACCTCTTCCAAGTCACACTGATATTTTATCCCCCGTGGTCAATCCTCCGGTTAGTTCTTTAAAAGAAAGCTATTCTAAAACAAAGTCCTCAGCTGTGATCAAGATTTCCCAGTCAAAACCAACCTCGAAACCTGTTCCCCAAAGGCAATCACAGCCAAGGCAAGCTACCGGACCATTGACTGCCAACACTGCTATTTCTCCAAGTCAACCTGGTTTTTTGTCTCCAGTTGTTAATCGTCCGGTCAAGTTTCTAAAGGGCGACTGTTCTCAACCTAAGACTCCGGTTGTGACCAAGATTCTTCAAAATGTTTCCAATTCTCAAAAACAGTCACAACCGAAGCAAAAGACCGAACGACCGACCACTAAGACTCATGTTTCCACAAAAGTCACTGATCATACTGTCCCTGCTGTTTCAGATAAAAATGGGCGCGCTAATAAAGAAACACCAAAGTGGCTAAAGAGGGACTCAGTCAAGAAGGATGTGTCCAAGTCTTCCCCACCTGTTTTCAATTCTAGAATAGACAAAGACAATTATGCTTGGAATCATTGGAACCATTTTGATGTTTCTTTTCCCGTTAAAATTAACTCTATTAATCAATTGATTCAGTTATCGCATGATTGTTTATGTTGTTCGAATTGTGGTTGGAATGATTTTGATGATATTCACAATAATGATTGGTATGCGCCTTACTTTGTTGGTAACCTATTTCATAAGCGCAAACCTCATAATAACAAGCAACAACATCATTTCAAAAGGGGTTTCAATCAAACGGTTAAACCACAGCGGGAGACCCGACCCATTCCTACACGGGATACTCCTACTGAGGTTAAACAGGCACCCAGGTGGAAATCTGCCCCAAAATCTGTTCCTCCAAAAGGTGTACATTCTGCACCCAAGAGGCAACAAGTGCCAAAACCAGTTCCCTCCAACGGTGTAAAATCTACACCTAAAGGGAAAGCTGAGTCAAAGCAGATTTCCCAAGGCAGTGCCAAATCTAACCCCCTAGGACCCAAACAAATTTGGGTACCTAAACGTCACTAATCTTGTTTTGCAGAACGGTCATGTGTGGTACTTAGATTCTGGAGGCTCCAAGCACATGACCGGAAGAAGGGAGCTTCTCACGAATTACAAGGAAGAATACTGCGGAGACGTGAGATTTGGGAATAACGAGAAGTCGCCGATCGTGGGCTACGGTGACATCGTCCAAGACAAGATAACAATCAAGAAGGTATCCCACGTCGCAGGATTAGGACACAATCTATTCAGCATCGGTCAATTCTGCAACAAGGATCTCGAGGTCAGCTTTAAAGCCACAAGGTATAGAATCCTCAACAACGACGGAGAGGAACTTCTGGTTGGAACTCGCAAGACCAATCTCTACACCATTGATCTCGCCGCTCTCAAGACAGACAAACCAGTATGTCTCTTGTCAAAAGCCGACTCCGACCAAGTTTGGCTCTGGCATAGACGTCTTCGCACCTCAACTTCAGAAGTATAAATCAACTGGTGCTAGGCAAACACGTCAGAGGCGTGCCCCAACTTCCGTTCGTGAAGGATCGTCTCTGTGGAGCATGTGAAAAGGGAAAGATGACGCGCGCATCACATCCGCCGAAGGCAACTCCGAACACGACCCGGACTCTCGAACTCATTCATATGGATTTGTGTGGTCCAATGCGTGTACCAAGCATCAATAAACGCAAATACGTGCTCGTGATGGTGGACGACTACTCGCGCTACACTTGGGTGAGGTTCTTATGCTCGAAGGACGAAACTCCGGAGCTCATCATTGATCACCTGAAGACTGTCCAGCTAAACAAGCTTCAACACGTTCAGTCCATCAGAACTGACAACGGGACGGAGTTCAAGAATCAAAAGGTGGATGACTATCTGAGAACAGTAGGCATCACACACACTTTCTCTGCAGCACGCACTCCACAACAAAACGGAGTAGTGGAAAGACGGAACCGTACCCTCGTTGAAGCTGCTCGAACGATGTTGTCCCAAGCAAATCTACCGCTGTATCTCTGGGCTGAAGCGGTGTCTACGGCATGCTACACGCAAAACCGCTCTATCCTTCTCAAGCGGTTCAACAAGACACCCTACGAGATCATGAATAATCACGTTCCAACTGTCGGCTACTTCCATGCATTTGGATGCACTTGCTATGTCCTAAACGACAAGGATGATCTCGGGAAATTCAGCCCCAAAGCGGACGAAGGAGTTTTCATCGGATACTCCATGCAGGCTAAGGCGTATCGCGTTTACAACAAACAGACCAAATCCGTTGTTGAAAGCATAAACATGACCTTCGACGAAGCCGCAGATTTGGCTTCTGAACAACTCAGTTTAGAACCCGGTTTAACTGGCGTGCTAGCTTCCGGACCTTCAAGTTCGGGATCTGCACAAGCCACAGTAAATCCGAATCATGCATTTTCATCGAATGCTGACTCTTCTGATTTAGATTTACTGTTTCAATATTTTTATGATAACGCTATTAATTCTTCCACATCTGTCTCAGCGCAACCGCGACTTGAGGCTGCTCGCAATACGGATTCGGCCGCTTTATCTGGTCCGCCCCCGTCTACGAGTACGCCGTCAACATCTATAGAGACAGCCCAACCGTTATCACCTGATACGACTGCACCCACTGATTCGTCATCTAAAGAGACACCTGGTACTGTAACCCCCCCGGAGGAACCCATACTCTTGGAGATCGCTCCTACTGATTCGTCATCTGCTACAATCGATGCTCAACCTCTGAACTCCTCGGAACCAGAAGTTGTTCAATCATCGACGAATCCACCCCCACTTCCTCCACGAAACACGACTGCTACTCTTGAACAAGTTCAAGACCTTCCATCAGGTTCATACGTGGATCCGGACAAATCTCACTCTACTCAGCAGCCGCTTCCGCACTCCACCAAATGGACGAAGGCCCATCCCCTACATCAGATCATCGGTGATCCCTCGACTCATGTTCGTACACGAGGCGCTTCCGCCAACTTCTGCCTATTCTCGGGCTTCTTGAGCACGATTGAGCCAATGAGCGTACGCGAAGCGCTCGAAGATCCAGACTGGATCATCGCCATGCAAGAAGAGCTAAATCAATTCGAGGCTCTAAAGGTATGGCGACTGTTCCACGTCCTAAGCACAAGACGGTAATCGGGACCAAATGGATCTTCAAGAATAAAAAGGACGAAGATGGTAT
The DNA here is from genome assembly GCA_033807775.1 of Saussurea involucrata. NCBI lineage: Eukaryota > Viridiplantae > Streptophyta > Magnoliopsida > Asterales > Asteraceae > Saussurea > Saussurea involucrata. The sequence continues at coordinate 196,018,542 of CM066314.1, forward strand.
CGTTGTTCGCAACAAGGCGCGTCTTGTGGCCAAAGGGTACCGACAACAAGAGGGGATTGACTATGATGAGACCTATGCTCCGGTAGCACGAATCGAGGCAATCCGTATGTTTCTCGCTTATGTCGCGCACAAGAACTTCACTGTCTTCCAAATGGATGTGAAGACAGCCTTTCTTTACGGCGACCTCCAAGAAGAAGTTTATGTGTCGCAACCCGACGGATTTGTAGATGACTCAAAGCCTGATCATGTCTACATCTTAGACAAGGCACTATACGGCTTGAAGCAAGCACCGCGAGCATGGTACAACACACTATCAAAGTTCTTGTTAGAAGCTGAGTTCACTCGAGGTACAATTGATTCTACACTGTTTATCAAGAACGAAAAGGGTCACATAATTCTAGTTCAGGTATATGTCGATGACATCATTTTCAGTTCTACTAGTCCTTTATATGCAAAGAACTTTGCCACTCTTATGGGAAATTTTTTAAAAATGAGTATGCTGTGTGAGATGAACTTTTTCCTTGGTCTTCAAGTTAAACAACTGTCGACAGGAATCTTCATAAACCAGTCCAAATACATTCGGGATATCCTTCGGAAATTCCAATTGGACCAGTCCTCACCAATGAAAACTCCCATGGCAACCAATACAAAGCTAGACGCCGATCCTAACGGAAAGGCTGTCAACGCCAAATTGTATCGGGGAATGATCGGTTCTTTAATGTATCTCACTGCCAGTAGACCAGACATCATGTTCTCGACATTTCTTTGCGCTCGTTATCAGTCAAACCCTAAAGAGTCACATTATAATGCTGTTAAACGTATCTTTCGTTATTTACGTGGTACTGCTGATCTTGGCCTTTGGTACCCGAAAGAGACAGGTTTTGGACTTTCCGCTTATTCTGATGCGGATCACGCGGGATGCATGTTGGACCGCAAGAGCACCTCGGGACACATTCAGTTCTTGGGAGATATCCTGGTAAGCTGGGCATCGAAGAAACAACAGTGCGTATCAACGTCAACTGCCGAGGCAGAGTACGTGGCCGCCGCAAGCTGCTGTTCCCAAGTCATCTGGATGAGGACACAACTCAAAGACTACGGGTTCACGTATGTCAACGTCCCGATCTACTGTGACTCAAAGAGCGCCATTGCTATATCAAGCAACCCGGTCCAACACACAAAGACGAAGCACATCGACGTTCGGTATCATTTCATTAAGGATCACGTCGAAAGAGGTACAGTCGAACTCTACTTCGTAAATACTGAACATCAGTTAGCAGACCTTTTTACCAAAGCCTTGGACGAAAAACGCTTTAAAACTCTTGTGTTCAAGCTAGGTATGCTTAATCTGAAGACGTAATCCGACTGTGTGCCCGTTACAAGTTCCATACATATACGAGTAACTGTCTCCTCATCATCTGGTGGTTGACATCCTGATGCATGAGCACACACTTCCTCGCATTTGTATTCTACTTGTTCCCGTTGCACAGCTAGATTTAGTCTAGGTATTTATTATGTAGATTTCGTCTGTTTTTCACTCTTTCTTCGTGTGTTTCCATTTTTTTTCTTCTTACCGTCGTCTATATTTTCGTTCACTATCTCTGTGCTTTCACCAACTATTCTCGTGTTCAGGGGGAGCACAATGCAATATCAGGTAAGTTTCCTCATACTTTGAGGGGGAGCGTCGCACATAGTTTTTCTTTAACCTTCAAAAAGTTTTTTGTGTGTGTGGGCACTCCTGCGTGTGTGTGTTTTATAGTCATCACTTGAGGGGTAGCGGCACCAGTTGTTTATCTCTTTAAAAGTCTACATGTTTTTTTTGTGCCGGATCCCTCCACCGCACTCTACTACACTTTCTGAGGGGGAGCAAGGTTATACCAATGCTCCGCTTGAGGGGGAGCGAGAGGAAGTTCTTTTCCAGCACAAATTCCTAAAATTCTTTACGGAAAAGGATTATTCAGAGTTATCCGGACAACTCTCACATCCGGATAACTCTCATCCGGAAAACTCGCGCACCCGGACAACACTGGAATCCGGATACAATCCGGACCGGGTGGCTATCCGGGTCGGCTCTTACCCGGACTCCACCCACGTATATATATATACGCACCCGGACTCCCTTTAGGTTTCCTTATCCGAACGACGCCTAAAACCCTAAACCCCACGACTTTTTCTCTCTCGCTCGGACTCTCCTCTCTCTGTCGATTCACGGTGTTTCTCGTCTCTTTATTCAGGTATGTTCATCGAATGTCAATGCTCGTCAAATGTATGCACATTTTACACACATAGCACCACAAATCGACCCCTGATTGGGTCGATCCCACAGTCCCGAAACCCTTAAGGGTCTTTCATCGTTTTCGCCTCAATGAACATGTTCACGGGTTGTCCACACTCCAATCAGCCACTATTTACTTCTGGACATCCATTCAGCCCCTTAGCACTAGATTGGGATCCCTTATTGGGCAGATTGAACAAATGCAATAACGTCCGGACACATTCATCGTGTCCGGACATCTTCAAGGCCATGCAGATCCATCCGGAAATCACCATCACCCGAAGACCTAGTTGTCCAAAAACCTTAGGGTTTCCGGTAAGTTCAACTACCGGGTAGTTTGGTGTCCGGACTTTAATGTTTTTCGGAAAAGTAGTGCACCCGGAAACCTCTGTCCGGATTTATCTTCGTCATCCGGACTTCTTGACCATCCGGAAACTCATGTTGTCCGGCCAGTTTAGGATAATCCAATTTATCCGGACACTTGCTTATCTTATCCGGACACCTTCAGTTATCCGAACACCTTCAGTTATCCGGACACCATGTGTTGTCCGGACATCTTGGCATTTTCATCCGGAAACTCCTACTGTTGTGTCCTTTCAGTACCTGCTTTGTCACTGCCAGTCCTCGATCTGTCTCAGATTGAGCCAATCCCGACGAAGGTACGCACCGACACTTGTTTATCCGACTCAATAACTAACTGTGCTGTTTTCTACAGATTATCTATGGCGGATCAACAACAACCTCCTCACGAACAACCAGGAGACCAACAACCGCCTCCTCAAGCGCCAATACCTCAAGAGGAGGACATCATTAACGAGGAAGCCGACGCTGCCCTGGTACACCCTGACCATGGCACTGAACTGGAGGCCAATAATCACCACCTGGACACGACCTTGTTCAGGCCCCAACCACTTCATCGCGTGCTTCTGGACATTCTCACGAATCACCCTCTCCGTGAGGCCCTTACCAGCACAGCCGATGTCCCAGTCCTGTACGTTCTACAGGTATGGCTCACCGCCCGAGTCGTCACAGCCAAAAACTTGCAGTCGATCACCGCTCTGATCGACAACCAACCTTTCACACTCACACCGGACTCGTTCCGCCGCCTTCTGTCTCTTCCGGAGGCCACCGCCAACAATCATGAATGGTACGATCCTGCCGTAAATGATGACACGCTTTGCGCTCAAATCCGCGCCCTTGGATACAATCATGACCTCAACCGGCCATCTGCTTTCAATCGCAAGTACCTCGCTCCGATATGGTACACTCTTTACAATCCTAAACCGCTGCCTTTCATCGAGATAGAGAGGCATTGATCCGTGCACCGGCGACTTCCTGCGCCTAGTTCATGATGTGTGCTACAACCGCCACATAGACTTTGCGATGATTATCTGGAGGGAGCTCGTCACGGCTATTCGCCAAATCGGAGGTTCCAAACAGAAGAAATTTCTTCCGTATCCGCGTTTCCTTTCGCTGGCTGTGCGTCAACACATGGACGCGAATCCTGCCATTCCTCGCCACCTGAACCATCCGGTATGTCCCCATCACCACTTACAATTCATGGTTATCCGCAATCTATCTGATGCGGTAGCAAAGCCCATCCCTGAACCACTACTAGCCATCGCCGATCCCACTGCACCAGGGGTAGTAGCATATAGGGAAGCGTTAGATAATCCCATGGTCCAGCCAGCGCCGGAGGGACCTGCCCAGGGACTTAGACCCGAGAGACGTGAGGGTCCAAGAGTGAGAGGTGGACGGGCCCGACAAGCAGGTGCTGTCGGGCGGGGAACGTTAGTTGTGAGAGAAAGGGGAACGAGAGTAGGTGGTGCAGTGGAATCGCAACCCGGTTCCAACTCAGCCGGTCCATCCTCCAAACCAATACTACATCACTCGACCGAGCCATACATCACCGAACCCCCATCTCCCAGTACACATGTTGAAGACGTGGAATCTGACTCCACGGACTCCGATACCACCTGTACCATACGCCTGACACACATACCTCGCGGTATCGGACCCAACCCAAACTACAATGTCCCAATCCCTCTTGAATCACCACCTCACACTGGAACCGAGCCTCCTATTAGGACATCTGAGGGAGAACAAGTAGAGGAGTTAGGACATGCGAGCCGGAGAGAACTGCGTTCAAAGTTGAACCAGGAAAGATTGAGCCGTAAAGATAATGAGGCTCCTGAGCGACCCCAAACGAGCGATATCCGGGTAGCCACATCTGCTATCCTGTCTCATACGTTGGGACGGGGTATTGAAAAAGACTCCGTGGACCCAGCGAAGCATTTGCACGACCCCCTCATCCACTCATCCGTCTCACGACAGACGGATGTTTCAATATTACACGGGGACCAAGCACAACTTCCACCGGCCTCTCATTCGGAGAGTGCTGGTGTTGAAATAAGAGACCAGCAGCCCCCGGTCTCGCCTTCATTTCGTGCACCATCGAGTCTAGAGCCTATTGTTACTGAACATTCTTCACCTAGGACACTTGATGCGGAACAACACCAAGTCGCGGCTCTTAGTGACCCGACCGGAACGTCTATAGTGTCTCCGACTGCCGGAACACGAGAATTGGACGGAAATCCTGCCACAGTTAATATCACGCCAGCTGTGAAAGTAGGTGGCTCTGCCTCTACGGTAGATGTCTCAACGGGTGTTCTAAGTGACCCCGGCGTTATCTCACCCAACTTTGTGTCACCAGGGTCTCTGGACAGCACCCTTAAGGCTGTCCGCCAAGAGATGGAGCAAAACATGCAGCAACACGTAGCCGCCGAAATCGACGCCATCAAATGCCTAATTAAAGGTAAAAGACATGCCATTGATTCCGAATCCACACCTGCACCTCCACCCTCTTACTCGATAGATACTTTGAAAGCCATGCTCCTAGCTCAATTGCTCCAGGAATCAGCAGTTGATGCCCCTGCCGACGCAGACCTGATCTCACTTCTCCAAATCCAGGTCACTGCCCCATCATCTGTTACATCACGCCTAGACGCCATTGACTCAGCCCTCAAGGACTACAACCGAGCACTCGCTACTCTGTCCGAGCGGTTCCGCACACTTGAAGAAACATGTAAGAGTCAAGCCGGCGGTCTAAAACGCAAACACGATGACCAGGAGGATCCTGATCACCGTGAGGGGGAGAATCGACAACGTCTAACCGAGACCGCCTCCCTGATCCAGCCTACAGCGACATCTGTGGTCCAACAGGAACCCCCAACTGCGGCAGCTTCAACAGAAACACCCGAAGCCGAGCTGCCATTAGCACAGATGGTCATCGACATGGATATTTCAGATGATGAAGCCCCAACGGTTGAAAAGCCCGAGGGTACAACACAGGAATTGGTCGTACAAGAACCATCAGACATGCCGACGCTCACCATGATTGATCCTGCATGTGAAACCAACCCGGAAACCGAAGACGCATGGTACGAAAAAGCTGCCAGAGCCGTAAACTTCGAGGTAAACTTGGTGTTTCCCACTGATGAAGACGACAACGTTGATTACGACCAGTTTCTGCTTCATAATTTCTATGGTACGCCTCCCGTTCACTCGACTCAACCCACTACGACTACAGATCAACCCGAAAGCTCAAATGCAGAAATCCCGACATCTCCTCAGCAAACGACAGCTCCTGATCTTCCTCCCCCTCCTCAGCAACAAAATCGTTGGGAGAAGATCAAGGTTCTCATTCCTCATCTGGAGGAATCTCTGAAGAAGCTGTTTGTACACAGAATTCGCCCGATCGAGCCGACCTTCTACCTTGGCATCTACAGTCCTGAACCGGCACGTCAACTCCGATATGTAGAAGCCATGAAACGGTGTCTTCCGAGAGACCAGGTTCGAACTAAGCATAAGATCTCAGAAGTGCTAAAGATTCAGTCAAACCGAATTATGAAGATCGTCTTTCCCGTATTCACTGTTCGACGTGAAGACGGAAAAGAATGGATTTTTTCTGAAGCTGACTTTAAGCATCTTCATCCGTTCAACCTCCTGGTTATTCTGAGAGACCTTCGCACCAGAACCATCCGACCGCTTTCTGTAACAAAGGCGCTAGAAGCGGTTCGTCGATTCCTTGTCCGTTCTATCATGATGTCTTACCTGACGGACTTCCAAATGGCTATCGAGAACCGAGCAAAGAAGGTAAACCTGATCAAACCGAATTTGAAAGCTCCTGAACTGACGATGTATCCCGAGAACGCCATGCTGCTTCAACCAGAATTTGGGATCGTCTTCCTCAACGCTCAGAAAGAAAAGAGGTTTATGAGGTTCAGTCAGGTAGATTGATTTTGCGATGGCACACTGCTCAAAGTTCAAGAAGCTCTTCGGAAGATCATCAAACACGAATTCGAAAATCCAAAGGTATCCTATTTGCCCAATCTGAATGAAAGAACTGCTCAGACTGCTTTGGATATGGTTGAAGAACGTCTCGACTACCGCCGCGCCATCAGATTCTTCGAGGTTCATTTCGCGCTCCGCAAACGTTACGTCTACAACTGGAAAGAGCTCCAGCGCGAACTCGAACTTCAAATCAAAGGGGGAGATTGTTAGGGTAAAATATGTGTTGATTTAAAGTTCAAGGGTTAATTTGTAATAGATTAAACTTAGTCCATTGTGAACGGGCCGTGGGCTTGTTACCACGGGCCCAGCGTATATAAAGTGCAATTAGCTTAGAAAATTAGCTAGTTGTCTCATTTAGCTTTTCTGCTTTACACTATAATTATCTCTAAATCAATAGCTAAGTGGGCAGCCTTTGTGAATCATATCAACTGTTCTTATTTACTTTTTCACAAACATAATCGTTGCACGGATCTGGATTCTACAAATCCTACTTGACTCATCCCCATACAGATATTTTCAGTTCCAAAACATATTTTTAAACCATTTAAACCACATGCATGCTATCTATCAAATCATCTTTTGTAGAAATTTGAAAATGGGTCTTTTTGAAAAATTTTGGGTGTTTTATGCCAAGAACTTTTCCATACAACATAAAATAGTAGCTTTTTGGCACATGCAATGTTGGTTAAAACATGTTTTTGGTGAAATCAAAGAGTTTTCCATACAACTTTTGGATCAAAAAGTATGGATCTTTAAGAAAACTACATGCATGCAAGCTATGAACCCATCTTTGATCTTAACATTGGTTTGATTATGGATTCACCACCTTTTTAATAACATGCAAGTGTTATGGTGGTAAATCTACAAACATTAAGATGTATGTAGATGGTTCTTAACAAAAGTTTTAAAGAAAGAGTAGAAGAAGAAGAAGAAAAATTACTTAAGAAAAGCAAAAAGAGTAAGAAAAGGGTGTGTGGATTTCATCCAACACCCATGCATTTACCTTAAACACTTGAATCTTCTTGGAGATGGATGTGTTAGGGGATGAAATATGATGAGTTTTTGAAGATGTTCTTGAGAGGAAAAGAGAGAAAAGTAAAGAGGAAATCTAGAGTGAGAACTAGAGAGAGATGTGTAATATGCAAATGAGGTTGTATTGAGAAGAGGAAATAATAAAAAGGGGTAGGGAGAGAGAGGGTGAGATGGAGAGTGGTATTGGGTTTGAATTATTGACAAATTTTGATTTTTGATTTATTTTTATTTTATTTTTAGTTTGTTAGTTAATACTAGTTTATATAAATAAAGGTACTTGTTTTATTTACTAGCATTTACAATGCAAGGTATATATATACATATACAAATATATTTAAAGTATTTTATATTGGCATTTTATGTGATTTATGGATAATTCCCTAGTTTGAGAGGTTCTAGGCAAAAATCCTCAGATTTTTCCTGCTGTACTGGGTTTATTGCTAAAATTGAACTGTGTGACCTATAATGTGAATAACTGAAACGTTCAGTGCAGTTCTATCCTGAAACGCAAAATTGACGGTTGTCACAGTGAGGCTGGACACTTGAGCAAAGGTGGTAGCGATCTCTTCCTTTAACTCTTTGAGCTGATCAGTCAGGAGTGAGGCAAAGGTATTGGAGCTCTGGGTGAACTGAGGTTGGACCAACCCAAGCTTTGTAGTGTTATCCTCAATCTTCTTCCTTAGATTAGAGACCTCAGCCTAAAGGGTAGTTGTGTTAGAAGTTGAAGTAGAGGCATATGACCGTCTCTCGAGGACAAGTTTGAGATCATTTAGGGATCCTCTGATCTCATTGCTAAAGCTTTCGAACTCTGATTTAGTAAGAAGATAATATAGGCGAGCCTGTGATCCAACACATGAATCCAAGATCTCCTTGAATTCAGATGCACCTTTTCTTGGGTGTTTTTTGATGCTATCCCTAGAAGGATTTCCACCCGATCCTTGAAGATCTCCTAGAAGATACTCTTTTATGGGTGTTCTACCTACTGCCACCTCCTCCTCATAATTATAGAGGGTGTACTAGATATGATGGTTAACATTATGTTCCAGGCAAGTGAACCCACATGCGACTAAGTCGTCCCACTTCCCCTGAGTTAGGCAGTCTTTATGGGATAACTGATAGTCACCCATTGCCCTAAGGAGTTGGTCCTTATTTTGATGAGCCATGGAGGAATATCATTTTGTGTGAGGATTGGTGTCGTACCCCAGGGTGAGAGGGTACTTATATGTTCAATATCCATGTCCTTTTGGGAAGACATGTCCAGATATGTGGCTTCCCCTGGTTTATGCAGATCAGAGAAATGATGTGGCTCCTCTGATTGGTTAGTTAGGTTCGATGTGTGCACCTTTGTTTCAATATCAATGAATGTGTGCCTTTTGGGGCATCTTTTACTAAACTCTTCTTTTGATTTATTCTTTCGGCTCCTACTGGGTCAGAAAGCTTAGGTATCTCTCACCCTTTCTCTTAGGCTCATTGTCGCTTGAAGTGTAAGAGCTACTCTTTTCTCCATACTCTGAGGCTCCATCTGGTCTTCTCTTGGAGGTGTTCACCCTCTGAATTGGTGCCCTCTAGTCCACCTTGCTCTTGGGGAACACTCTCTGAGTGTTCCGCTTCCCTCGGATCAGAACCTATGTACTCTGGGGTTCCCACCTTTGGTTTTGGAGGTTGGGCAGAGTCAAGATAAAAGACTAAGATAGGAGAAGTTGTTGGAATGATTATCAACATGGAGTGTGGGATCCTCCTTACGCCTGGGTAGCCACTGGTCATGATGGTTGGCTTGAAGATATTCATGAGAAACACTGGGGTCTTGTCACTGGCTTCTGGTATATTGCATTTAGTCATTGCCCTTCTTACTACCAGAGCAACGAATCGCGGAAACATAAATGACACCATAGGCTTTCTTTTTGAGATGAATCTATTCTTCCTCTCTAAAACAGTTAGTAGTTAATTGTACAAAAGTTTAGCCATATCGATGTTTCGATTGAAGAAACGGCCATACATGATCTTCAAAATATTCTGATTGGCCTAGTCCTGTCTTCCTATCTTTAAATTTCAATTTAGGGTGTTGAACAGAAAATTCCACACAGGTGGAAAGCATTGACGTTTGAACTTATAGAGCTGGGTGATTTCTTCGTTGTATCCCAGAAGACGAAGAAACTCCAAGAGGGTACTGGAGGTAGGGGCTTCTTTGAAATCGTTGATTTCCATGTCAGCAAGGGTGAAAAGGTAAAGAACAAACATGTCAGGGGAAATTCTAATGGACCCTCCTTTATCATTACCAGCATCGATTAGTCTAACAATTGCATGAGCATTGGCATCGTAAGCACCGGTGTACCACCATTGTTGAACAAAGGTGAGTTGTATCTTTGTCGGGAATGTTTCAGTTCATATTTGTCCAGAAAAGCACAGATGATTCGGCAAGCTTATTCAAATCATTGAGGGTTAAAACAATGAAGTAGTTGTTTCCTTTGACAGGCAAGTAGACGATATTGTCAGTACTTGCGTCATCTGAGATGATATGGATTGACTCAACATATTTGGCAGGTTACACCATTGCTGCAGGTTTGAGGTGTGAAGAAAAGACGAGATAGACAAAAGCCTTGAGATGGAAAAGATAAACAAGAGTTTTGAAAGCGTAACTGAAAATAGGTATAAAATAAAGATTTTATACCTTGGAAAATGGTACTTGAGTGTGGGGATAGTGTAACGGCATTGAGGGACGGGGTTTGAATCGTTTTTGACATTTTACCACTGTCTTGACACGTGGCAGGTGATTTCCAAGAAAATAGCGCAAGTCAAAAACCGTCATCAAAGGATAAGATTTAGAGACATGACGGTCACCATCCAAAAATAACACGCACTCTTAGTCAATAGGACCAAAAACACACAAGTGTTGATGACCAGAAGAGGCTTTATTCAAACAAAGCCTCTGGATATTGGCATTAGTGCCTCTAGTCATCATATAACACCTTTATTTACCTAAACATTTAAAATCCAAAAACTGATTGTGAAATTATTCAGAAACATGCAATTCTTGTAGATAGAAGCTCTGAGTAGTATATAAGTATAGGCTCTGAGTATTGACTCAGAGACACAATAGATCATAGGATCTGGTCTATACACTCAGAGGCTCTGAAACTTGAACATAGAGTTAAAGAATATATTCAAAACTATTTGAATCAGAATAGGTTTTCCCTTCTTAAAAACATTTGGCTTTCCCAACTATAAGAAAGATTATACATGTTCTGATGATCAGAGGTTCTAGGTAGTAGAGACAGAAGTTTTGAGTTTTAAATTAGAAGTTCTAATTTATACACTATAAGGCTCTGAGTTTTGCACTTGCTCCCGCTTGAAAGTTGAATGCTTCTTTGCTTCCCCTTAAACTATGCTTAGATCAAATAAGATAAGATTTTGCATAATTTCATAGTTTAAGGGATAACGGATGCCCAACTATGCTTAGATCAAATAAGATAAGATTTTGCATAATTTCATAACCAGATTCTCTAATTAACAAGAATATAAGGACAAAAGGAAATATACTCAGAAATAGAATGTAGAGGCCCTGGTTAGCACAACTAGAGGCTATGTTATGTAAGAGTAAAGAATATGCTACATCTCTGATTTCCAGAGGCTCTGCTTAGTACAACCAGAGGCTCTGGTCACTTGATTTGAGATCAAGTAGACATATTGAGCATACCCAACTTACTCATTAGAAAGTTAAATCTTCTTTCATCAATGGCTTTTGGTAAAAAAAAATCAACAAGTTGGTAAGCTGGTTAGACAAATTACATTTCAATTGTACCTTTCTCAACATGGTCCTTGATAAAGTGGTACCTGACATCAATGTGTTTGCTTTTGGAATGTTGCACTGGATTTGTAAAGAGGGCAATTGCACTCTTAGAATCACAAAGAATTATTAAACTCAGACCATAGTCTTTGAGTTGAGTCTTCATCCAGATGACTTGTGAACAACAACTGGCAGCAACTACATACTCTGCTTCTGTTATAGAGGTTGACACACATTTCTGCTTTTTGGATGTATAACACACTAGCTTATCTCGAAGTAGGTTACAACTTCCAGAGGTGCTTTTCTTGTCAATCTTACATCATGTATGATCCACATCTGTATATTCTATAAGTTCAAAATCAGAGTGCTTTTGTAAGATCCCACATTGGTTGGGGAGGGGAACAAAGGTTGCCTTATAAGAGGAACTTGATACCTCCCCTATCAGACGCGTTTTAAAACCGTGAGTCCAGGTGTGCGGACAAAGCGGACAATATCTGGTACGGTTAGCCTGGGATGTTACAGATGGTATCAGAGCCGGGAACCGGACTGGTGTGCCAGCGAGGACGCTGGGCTCCCAAGGGGGGTGGATTGTAAGATCCCACATTGGTTGGGGAGGGGAACAAAGGTTGCCTTATAAGAGGAACTTGATACCTCCCCTATCAGACGCGTTTTAAAACCGTGAGTCCAGGTGTGCGGACAAAGCGGACAATATCTGGTACGGTTAGCCTGGGATGTTACAGCTTTAGATACGAGAGACACAAATATTGAGTCCCTTTTAGGTATCCAAATACTCTTTTCACTGCAGATAAGTGAGATTCCATGGGGTTAGCTTGATATCTAGCATAGAGGGAGGTTACAAATATTATATTTGATCTACGTGTTGTTAAGTACAAAAGTGAACCTATCATGACCCTGTAGTTCTTGACATCCACTGGCTTACCAGAAGGATCAGAGTCAAGTTTAACTCTAGTATCAATAGGAGTTTTCATGGGAGTTGAGTCATTTAACTTATATTTCTTGATTGATAGAGGTTCCTTCTTGAGTTTGTTTAAGTTGAATCACTAGGAAGAATGTTAATTCTCCCATCATGCTCATCTCAAAATTGAACTCTAAAAACTTATCACGGTAATTTTGGTTAGTAGAGCCAAAAATAATATCATCAACATAAATTTGCACTAGAAGAAGTTCGTTTTTGTACCTCTTGATGAATATAGTTGTGTCCATAGTACTTTTTCAAACTCTTTTGTAAGCAGAAAGTTTGAGAGAGTTTCATATCAGGCTTTGGGTGTTTGTTAAGGCCATACAGAGCTTTGTCTATGTGGTAAACATGGTCTGGAAACTTTGAACTATCAAACCCAGGTGGTTGTTGGATATATACTTTCTTCCATTAGGTTGCTTTAATTGTTTAGATTAATTTATAAAACACTATGAGTGTATGAATCACATACATAGGCAAAAAGGTACCGACGATGAAAGAGTAAATTTTTGTAAATTTTCTAGCATAAAGTGTATTTTTCGTGGTCCTCGTGGAGTATAGGTAAAATAATTCTACAACACTAATTTGGTATAACTAGAGAATAAACTATGTACTATTTTGGAAGAGTTTTGTATAAAGTATAGAAGTGTATTCACCTTCCGATTATCGTTATACTCTCAACTAAAACGCGTTTTCACTCTTTCAAATAACGGCTAATGAAAGGACCAAAATTTTATGTATATTTCATTTGGGAATTCTGATGAACTCATGAGTATTTTTGTAGTGATGATCCTAGTTATGATGTAATTAATGATTCAAGTGGACATATGTCAGATTCTTTACCATTGGACCTTGAAAATGAGAATGATGTAATCAATCTAAACAAAACAGTTGATGATCTTTTTTTTCAAATAAGCTTTGTAATATACACATTCAAGAGAGGCTGCTTGTTTCGTGTAGAAAAGATCAGAATGATTGCACATGTCCTTTTAGATTATGGGCATCTTGGATGTAAGAAGAGTAGTCATTTCAAATGAAAAGCATTAATGGTATTTAGGTGGAACTACAGTTTGAATTGAAAAGCATTATGTTATGGAACTCATTGAAAGGCCAACCATAATAATTATGCAAGAGGGTATTTTGATGTTTATGGTCAAAGTTACCAAGGCAAATGCATCCAGAGTAAGTCTACGACATGTAAGAATGATAAGGACACATCAGCTAAAGTTGTAAAGGCAAACGGTAGGATAAGACTCAACATTCAAAAACCGACTACAACAAGAAGAGGCTCTAAAGGTGGAAGAGGCAGTGGAGGTGGAACACGGGAGAAGCAATGGTTGGGGTAAGCCATTATTTATTTATTTTTCATATTCAAATGACAGTCTATTTATAATGACTACTACTTACACTCCATACTCATTAAAGACATCTTCACCACATTTAGCATGGCCAAAGGACATCCTACCGTATTCAATTTTAAGCATGGCCGAAAGAGATGTTGTTAATGATGAAGTTGAACATGAAGTTGAGGACGTTGCTGGTAACGAAGGTGAGGTTGTTGTTTGACACCAAGAAGGGATGCAAGAAAGTGAAATTGATTATATTTTAACCAAAAATTGATGATGCAAGTGAAGAAGAGTTCATGCCACAATCTTCTGTTGTACCCAACCTTCAAGCTTCAATTCTTCCATGAACACTAGTTGCAAATAAGACGAGGAAATCGAAAAAATAGTGAAAATCAAAATTAGAAACCATGTACATGACAAAGATGGAAGTGGATTTTCATGAAATAAGCCTCTTAACATAGAGTAGGCATTACTTTGTTATTGCAAAGTCTCGAATTGTTTTATTTTGTAAACAAGGTAACAATAGCTTTTGGTATATTTTATAAAAAGGATGTTCACAACTTTTGTATGCATTTATATGGTTTCCTAGTATAACTAATGTATGTTTTGAAATAGCTGATGAAAATGGGATAATCTTTATATTTTATTGGTTCTATTTAAGGATCAGTTTTATAAGTTTCAGAGATTTATTCGTTCAAAAGATGTACAATAATTTAATTGCTCCAAATATGAAATTCCCATAGGTTATTTTGGACATTTTCTATGAATCGCTTAATAGAAGCATATTAGAAAAGAAACAAAAAAGGGCTCTTTAGAGGAAAATGGAAGCTTTTAAAGTTGCATTTTGGTACCTTTTTGCAAACAAGAGCAATCACTAAGCGGATCCCATCAAAACTTCGCAGTAATAGCCATCACCAAGAGTGTATATGAGACGAAAACATTTGCATATTCGTGCCAAAAACCGTAATATGGCTATTGAATAAATTCAATTTCGAGCAACTGCACAAGCGACAACAATCCAAACCAATCCACACACATGCACATGAAAGAAAATAGACCTCCAAAGATCGAAGTTTATGTTCCTCTCGGAAAACCAACTCTTAGTACCCACGAGACTTAAATCATTAACTCTAGCAACGAAATTACACGTTTGCCCCCAAGATTCTGAAACACAACCACCACGCATAAAAACCCGACTGTGATGAGGTTGTTATAAAACCGACTCAAGTAAGATCATCTTCCTCATCTTCCTTAGCCTTCAGCAGAAGCTTCACTCTCAACAGAAGAGTCGTCTTCCACTCATCCTACGCAACAAAATTTCCAAAAAAAAACATAAATAGTGGAAAAAACAAGAGACTCCCATGTTTTAAATAAATAGAAAGGTCAAAGACAACCATATTTAATTCACAGAAACAATAAATAGATAAATTACCAGCTTAGTCATGCTGTCAAATTCCTTGACAGCATCGGTAAACTTTGCAACATCTTCCTCATCAAGTGCAGCAGCTAAATCCTACAATAGAAGAGAAAAGGATTTAATCTAAACTGATCAAAATTCAAATGTGGTATTATGTCACTTGTTTATTCAACACTGGTACTTATAAAATATAAATTAAAAAAAATAACATGGAAAGCTATTTGTAACATACCGCGAGTAATCTGTATTCACGTGTTCCTGAAAATGTAGGATCTAGTTCCTGAAAATGTATTCATAACTTTAATTTTATATATGCAACTTTACAGGTAAAGTTTTAAGGTGGCTGATAATATAATAGCGAGTACTTTACCTGATAACGCTCCAAAGCATTTGTGATTGCAACGACATCACCTTTACAGAGTTGGCAAATGCCGGCATTAAGTAGATGACCTCTAACTCCATATTTCAGCAAGTTATTGTTGATAGATTGTCGTGCTACAGCTTCATAAATCTCTATAGCTTTCTGATATCTGGATAAGCATAGCAAGGCTATTAGTCTTGGAACAATTTCTTTTCGCATTATAAGTAATCACACGGCAGCAAGTGAATTTATATAAAGATGAGCGTTATGGGGTAATGAAGTTGATGTGATTGATACCTGCTCAGGCTATATATATATAGGGTCAGGTTCAGGGGAAAATCTCAAAAAAAATGGAAAACTGAAGAACACTCTGGTAGCCCTTCATCTGGACGATATGCACTTGTGCATACAAGTTATTTGTAACATGCACGCGTGCATGAAAACCAAAAAACAACTTAATTTACTTGTATGCACAAGTGCATACCTCCGGATGAAGGGCTACCAAGGTGTTCCTCGGTTTTCCATTTTTTTGAGGTTTTCCCCTGAACCTCTCTCTCTCTCTCTCTCTATATATATATATATATAGTAAACATAAATAATAGCTAGAAAGAAAGAGAAAGGAAGCAAACTTACTGTTCGAGCTGAGCTGAAAATTGTGCAATTTTCTGCTTGCACTGGTTAGCAGAAGTTGTTACTTCTTCACCTTGAAAAAGATCAGCTGCTCTATCATAGTAAGCAATGGCCTGCTCCAAGTTCTGCTCCTGTTCATATAACTCAGCAATTTCCTAAATACATAATGTTTAGATTCATATGCCAACTGTCAGTGTCTTTTTCAACAAGCCATTATTTATTTCACTATTACAACACATAAAAGAAATAAATGATGTACCTTGCAATATCTTGCAGACATGCTGAGCCTCCCAATTTCCATGAACAAATTTAATGCATGCTCTAGGCAAGCTATGCACTCTGCTTACATCAAATGATACCCAAAAAAAAGATTTTCACATTAAGATTTTAGAAATGAATAACATTTACATGACAACTTAGTAGATAATGCATAAATAACCTAACTTGGGAAAATTAACAATACTACAAAAAAGTGCACTGCTATCAGGCTACCATATCCAAATACGATCTTGGTGAAAGCACCAAAAAGTTGGGTCACTCGAAAGGAAGATGAACAAGCAAACAAGCAAGGGCAAACACTTAAGAGACCAGGGTTATTTAAAATAGCAAAAGTTTCAGCTTAATCTTTATATCTAAAATTTGACACTTCCATGACAACAGGAAAATTCATACATCACCTGCTCTCCCGATGTTAGAAATGAAGAATTTCAAGTATATTTACCCTGATAGTTGATACCTTCTATTTTGGTGTTAGACATTTGATATAAGCATTTTATCCAACTGAATATCTTCTTTGAAGTTTAACTAATGAAACAAGTGTTGTTGAACAAAATTTCTTTTTCCATAACTAAATTATTTCCTATTAACTACATAATGTATACTTTCTTCGATTATATTTGTTAAATATAGTAATGTAGGGTTCACCTTTCTTAGTAGTACTGTTAGTATTTCCTTATTTAGGCATCTGTATATATTTTGTAATCTCCATTACAGAGAAATAATACAAATATCACCTGATTTGAGTATTTACATGGTATCAAGCTACTGAAACCCTAGCTACCGTCGAAATTGACCGAAACCCTAGCCGCCGACCTCTATGCCCGAATCTGCGTCCACCGCCATCCAAGTCTAGATCCACCGTCGCTGGCGTCCTCATTGCCGGATTTGCCGCCCCCCTGTGAGTCCACATTTCGTGTTTTTCCTGTTTGGCTATTGTCTCTGGTTTCCAAATCCACAACCGTAGATATCAACCTGTTCAAGTTACTAATCTTGGACGGCTTCCTTACTTCCTTGGGATAAAAGTATTTGAATCTCCACAAGGGACTTTTCTGTCTCAACAGAAATATGTTCTTGATATGCTTAATAAGTGTGGTTTATTGGGATGTAAACCAGTAGCCCAATGCTCGCTTTCTTCCGAATTATGGAAATCCAATGAACATAAAAGACTAGTTGAAAAGTTAAACTATTTGTCATATAACAGTTACTCGACCAGATATATCATTCCCAGTTAAGTGTTTTGAGCCAATTCATGTCCACTCCTTGTACGGCATTGGGATGCAACACTTTGCAATTTGAGGTATAAGGCCACACCAGACTTAGGATATATATTCAGATCAGAGCCATTGTCAAGTGGGGTGTGCTTTCACCGAAGTAGGCTATAAGGTTTCTTGGATGTCGATTGGGTTGGTTGGCCATTTTCCAAGAGATCAACTATAGGGTACTGTGCACTCAACGGAGGAAATCTAGTTTCTTGGGAAAGCAAGAAACATCATGTTTCTCGATCAAGTGCCTAACCTGAATACATTTCCATGGCAAATGTGCCATGCGAAATGACGTGGGTAAAATTCATTCAAGTTGAGTTTAGGTTTCCTTCTTGGTTTGACATTAATACCATAGTGCTTGAATGGAATTTGGTGTTCAATACAAGTACATAAAAAAAATTTTAATGTTACATATATTATAAAAAGTAGGTAAACCCTTTAGGAATGTAAAATAAGTTTTATGTTATTTTTATATATCGTGACAACTATTGTTATACATCCTAGAGTTTCTTCTGCATACAAGATTACTAGAGACCAAATAAATACGGTCACATTCAAATAGCTCTGCACACTTCTAGAGGCTTCACTTCATCAGAATCTACAAAAAAACTTAAAAAACTTCAAGCATAAAACAAAAGGCATAAAATAGTTGCCACAAGAGAAGGCCATCTTGATCTGTTTTGACTCATAATATTTTCAATATTACATCTACTACTATGTTTTACTATTTTTCCTTTTGGCGGTGACCTGGAAGGACCAATAGAATACATGAAGTAAGTATAACTTGCAACAAAAACCAAACAAACCTAACAACCAGATACATCCCACCCGGGGTGGGGGTCGGGCTGGGGGTAGGGGTCGAATATACGGAGATTCTAGTTTTATTTTCTTTGGTTACTGTTAAACAGGTAACTGTTTCAATAATTTACACCACAATATTGACAGGAAAGATGATCTTATCTACTGCAAAAGACATGTTAAAGTGAACCATACATATAAAGGTACATTGACAATTTTTGTTAAGAATTACGATTCCTTCCAAGTGTTTTTTTTTTTGAAAAGCCGCAAATATATTAAAACAAAAAAACCCGCCAATCACTTCCGCAAGAAGCAAAAAGAAACACAAAAAAAACTTACAAGGACATTATAAACAAACAACAATCGAAGAGAGAGACTTGTTGAAAACAAAAACTAACGCCGAAAGACCAAGAGAACCACCCAAGAATTATCGATCGAGAACAGCAACGATACAGCATCTCTCCACTCCACTATGTTCCTTAACGACACCTCCTTGTCCAATTCTAGGCTAAAAAGTCACAAAGTGTGAAGTTCTATGTATTTGACATATTAACACATATAAAATCGCTTTCAAGTTTCAAAAAGGACCTCACTTTAGGGAGAATGATTTTTGTCAAAATTTGATCATTTCTCTTACCTTCTAAAGGGAGAGATTATGTTGACTAGCACAAGCAACAATATTGTGCGTTTAATACGACAATAAAACCTGCCCACATCCAACTAACTGATGCATGCTTGACCTCAAAATCAGCCTACATGATTATACCTTCAGAAAAGAAGGTGCAGAAAAAGGTATACAAAATGGTGAAATAAATGTATGTCTAACCCTTGGTGTTTGTTTTCTTGTATGAATGACCTGCATCAGCATAAGCATTAGCAGCTTCATGTTTGCTTTCCATCTGTAAACATTAAATTTACAATCAATATGTTCATGAACGGAGACAAAGAACAGGTGGGAAAACAAGGTATGCAGAACGGATCAAAAACATGCCTTCAAATAACACTGGGCCAACTTGACATATACAGCTCCAGCTTGGTCCCCTAAGAATTATGTATCACATTAGCTAGAAGAAATAATATTAAGAAAACAATGTTGTAGAGGTAAATGTCCAACCTCCACATTGATATTTCATACATGACAAAAAAAAACCTGAACCCTAGAAAGTTGTAAATGAATGTTCAGTGTCAATTTAGATGGAATGGAAGATCTACTGATTAAATCAACACACATGCACACAAAAAACAGGAAAAGACAAAAACAAAAGAAAGACAGAAGGTTCCAACTACATAAATAACCATATAAGTGTAGAAATCAGTTCAATGAAAGTATTAGTAAACCCACAAGTGTCTACAAATGTATCTACTTAAACTATTAATAAGCATCTGTCGGGTGAAGTATAGATGATAGCCTACATAATATATCACAGGTGAAATCTTAACTTTGACATTTCAACTCCCCCATAAAGCAAAACAACTACAAAAAAAAAAAATGACTAAGTTCCTGAAATATTTATATAGGCCATAATTTCCAAATTGCTATGTGAGATTCACCTATACAAGCTGTGGGACAAAGATGCAAAAATAAGAGCTTCAACACGACTGGTAAATAATCCAAGGAACATGACAGGGAGAGAAACCACAAGAGGTACTTAAGAAACAAGAATACCAACTACTAATCCATTATATTTCCTAAAAGTCGACAACTAAGTGATAGGGCTTCCTAAAATCTTTTAAAATGTTGATAGGTAAATGAATTAAACTTGATTGAATATATTTCCTGAAATAACCAAGTTTTTATTACTTCGAAGTAGAATTAAAAAATATAAATCTAAATTGTTTCTTCTCTCAAATGACTTGTTTATGCTTAGTTCACTCGAAGACAAATCTTTCTTTTTGGTCACTACCTTTTCCGTGTAATAAGTGATAACCTGATGGTTCTTACTCAAGGAATTTAGGCATGACTTAGTATTTATATTGAATCATCTTGGTTATAGTATGAGCCTGGTGTTTCAATTCATCAATGGGTAGATTATTAGTATCTTCATCCATTGGAATCAACCAAAGAACTTAAGTTTTATAAACTCAATTATAGCCCCAATTATCCATGACCCATATAGGAGATTACAGCATATGATCCATCATCTTCGTTAACCGGCCGGTCCGAAAAACCAAACTATCTAGAAACTAACTGTATCTCCAATATTTTTCTGTTGATGATTACAAATATCCTTTCTAGATAACATTCATCAATCGTTTCATACAACATGAAGAGTTGGCAGAAATAGATGAAGTATCTAGCAAACTTTGAGGACACAATCCATTTCTTTGTCTAGTAAACAAATAATATACAACAATTTTGATATATATGTGTCTACAAAAGAGATTTGACACCGACTTCTAAACAAATCAAAATCTCCACACATTCAACATTTAAAAAAGGATCTCTTTTCTCTATGTCCTTTGACCAAGTGCCCATTTGACAAACCCCGTTGCTTATTAAACAATAAGTGCCCATTTGAAGACTAATTATTGATCAAAACAAAAACATAAAAGCATGTCAATAAATAGGTCCCAAATTTAGATACAAGTCTACACTGAGACAAGTATTGCACGATAATCATATTGATCAAATGAAGCAAAAAGCACTATAACATATGTTTGAGCACTGATACTTACAAGATTTGGCAAGCTTGTAGCAGTTGGCGGCTTTTTCATATAAATCACCAGCATCTTCATACTTGGATCCAAAAATGCCCCATCCACTCAACTTCTTCTCAGCTTTCTTCTCAAACTCTAGACCTTTTGCTATTTGATCAGACATTCTCCACAAGTCTTTTCTTTCCTTAGAGAGCTTTTCACCAGATCTTAGAGTTTGCAGAGAAATAAAAAATAAAATAATATTACAAGTATGAGCACATCCAATATCAGTCTTCACAGATTTACCAAAAGGATCGTGAACAGAAATTGAGCACAGTAATATGATTGCCATCATCCTGGTAACATGAGATTCGCCTAGTAATAAGCATGGTGCACCCAATTTTACTTATTATCAAATTAATTTTGATAAGGGACATGAACATCAATCATTGTATATTTATATATGTTTAAGCTTTTTAAGTTCAGAGACATTATGGTCATATTACTTGTTTTGACCTTGTGTCCCACTAGGGTGTGTGTCTTAACTTACTGATTGGTTAATTGGCTTTCTATAAGGCCAAGTGTGCATTGTTTTTTGGTTTTCTAACAAAAGATTATTATCATTGATATTATTGAACACAATGAACAGTGAAACATTATTCCTATCGTGCACTGTTGTCGTAGGAGCATGGTTTTAAAAGGCGTTTGAGGCGTACGCCTCGAGGCCCGCCTCGAGGCGAGGCGGTCCAAAACCGCACCTGAGGCTTAGGCCTCAGGGACCCTGGACGAGGCTTACGCCTCAATGGCTGAGGCGAGGCGGTGAGGCGTGAGGAGATGGTGAGGCTTAAGCCTCAACTATTCCATGCTCTTTCTTTGTATTGTTCCTATTTTTTCTGTTTTATGATTTTATGATTTGCTGTTTGGCTCCCAACAGCTGCTGTTTGGTCCCAACAGCTGCTGTTTGGTCCCAACAGCTTCTGTTTGGTCCTAACAGCTGCTGTTTTGCTCCTAACAGCTACTGTTTTGCTCCCAATTTCGAACAGCCCCTGTTTACAGCTTCTGTTTGGTCCCAACAGCTCTGTTTTTTGTATGTTTTTTGTCAATTTTATTTGCTATGGAATTATGTTTTGCTTATTATTAGTATTTATCAATTTTATTTGCTATGGAATTATGTATATATATATATATATATAAATACACGCCTCGAGGCTTACGCCTCACCTCATTGGAGGAAAACGCCTCGAGGCCCGATTCCGCCTTTTAGAACCTTGCGTAAGAGTGTTTCTCGAGGTACCCTATGGCTTCTGCAGATGCCTAGTTATTGCCTGCCCTATAAATAAGAGTAATGATATATCCTCCAACCAGTCCCAAAATCCTCCTAAATGATACTTGGTAGAAATCTTAAAGATTCTAAACACCACATGACCCACCATGGAAAAATCTAAGCACCATATGATGCTGCCAAATGACCTTTGGGATGACCTTTTGGAGAATTGGTAGAAGAATATAGCATTACTCTATAACTAACTACTTTCCCCTTACCTTGAGTTCTTATATTTTTATATTTATCAATATTTAAGATTCCAAATCTACCATAAAAACTACTGAAATAGCAACTTATGGCTTGGTAGCATGAAGTTTTGACACTGTTCATACATCATATTTCACACTACTTGTATGTGATCTAGAGACAAATCACAAATCCTCTACCTTCCCCATGCAAGATCTCAGGTTCCCATTCCGCTCCATTCATGGACCTACATGATCAATCAGCCCAATCGGGTATGGTTCACAGGATCCCAAATCCTCATAATGGATCTTTTTAATAAAAACCCTGAAAGCCTAACCCCAAGGAGACACCAGGATGAAAACTCAACCGCCAACCCATTGACGCACCAGTAATTCATCAACTCCCTACAAATGTGGATTCAACCTCCGCTCACATCCGAAATTGTCACTATGTTGACAGGTTGTCCATGATCTGAGACAGACCGGTCACCTACACGTACCACTAACTACAAATCACAGCAGATTCAGCAACTCCTTCACTTTTCAAATTTGGATTACAACCTAAGCTACTATGAAGTATCTATTGAGTCTTGGCCACACAAATCAAGTTTGATTCAGAAACTTAAGTGTGAAACTCTTTGAGTACTACTAGCAATAACACGATACGAATAGTTTTTGGTAAACCCTAACAAATGAGCATCATGAAATAAAATCTGAAATTGAAGTAATGAAATTCGTTAAACAGATCGAAAAAGTTCGATAGAAACTAAGTTACTAGATGATTTACACTCACTCGTAAGTACTATGATGATGAATCAGCTTCACTTCAAATCTCTTTCGTACCCAGCAATTTGTGAAGCCCGATCGATCAGATTTTGATCAAATGTGTGAACGGCAGCGGCTGCTTGACGCTTTTCCTTCTTTGAAAAGTATTGTAAACTAAGCAAAGATCTTCCGAAGGAAGTCGTTCGGTAGAAACCGAGTATTCAGCTTTTGACGATTGACGAATGTCAAATACACGTACAATTAATTTAATTTCAGTTGTTTTACTTTATTTTATTTTCAATGGATAAATCGTATTATGTTCATAAATTTTTAAATGGAAATTGAATCAAATAACCATAAGTACGCATATAAATTTCTCTTCTGATTTTGTAAAAATGTTATTAGGTTCGCAATGGTCACATCTGTAATATTATGGACCCGGTTAAACAACAAAAAATTTCATGGAAACGGTCTAGGTCTGCAACGGCACATCCGCAATATGTTGTCACCCAATGAACCCATAATGCCGGTCGAGTAAGGCATCGTTTGGCAAAAAAAACTAGCTTATTTTTTAGGTACATGTTTGGATGATCATAACTCAATAAGCTAGTTTATAAGCTAACTTTTTGATAAGTTACTTGGAGTAGCTATGAGTAATTTTTATGAATATTTCAATTATGTCCTCATTAACATTAATTATTATTATAAATAAATATTAATTATTAAAATTTAATTATTATTGATTAATAAATATTAATTAATATTAACTTAAAATTATTAAATTAAATTTTAATTATACATTGATACTGAGTTTTAATTATTTAGAATTATTCTTAATCGTATCAGTTATTTTTATATATTTTTAATATTAATCAATATATTTTAATTATCAAATACTATTATCTTTCTAATTATTATTTGAATTTTTTTCATATTATGGGGGTGTTTGGGAGTGCTTATATTTTTAACTTATGCTTATTTGCTTATGTGGTGAGGAAAAACAGTTTTTAAAAAGGGTTTGTTAAAAATTAAGGGTAAAAAGGTAATTTGGATAGATAAGGAAATAAGGAGAAGTAAATAAGTAGGTATGGAATGACTTATCAAAAACAACTTATTTGTGGTGAGGAGAAGCAAATAAGCACTTTTGATTTTTTCTATCCAAACACTCCAAATAGCTTATTTGCGGTGGGAGAAGCTATAAGCAAATAAGTAAAAAATATAAGCACTCCCAAACACCCCCTATATGTAACGGTTATTTAAAGGGGAATTTAATTAAAATACTCAAAGTTTGACTTTGACTTACCAAAATACCCATTTCTCTCCCGAATTTGCCGAAATACCCATAAAATCCGCGATTAATCCCGCGATCGAGGGATAGGGCACACGTGGCCCGCGGTTTTGGCCAAAACGCCCCGCTATACCCCCCAACTATCCTCGCGTCTACACTTTTGGTCCCTCCCCGCGATGGGTCCCGCGGCCAGACAAAATTTTACAATTTTGGTCCTTTTTGCACGAATTTTTGCATGCTTTTACTGTTTTTTTCACAATTATTGTACTTGGAAGACCAATTTGTGGTTGAAATTCACTGGTTTTTTTCATCAATATTGAATCATTGTACTTGGGGAAGACCAATTTGTGGTTGCAATTCATGTTCCTCAATGAGATTTCATCCATAAATATCAGTAGAATGCAATCTATAATTCAAACCAATTCCATCCTTCATTCTTGCTTTCTTGCTTTTTTTCTTCAGTATTTTGTTTTTGAGATACTACTGAAAAAATGAGTTCATCTGTTGCAAAAGCTAAGTTATTTTTATGTTACGACGGTGAATGGGTGCAAGACAACAATGAGTGGAATTTTCTTTATAAATCTAAGCATGGTGTAAAATTGCCAGTAAACATGGCTTATCAGAAGTTTGTTGCATACGCCATGCAAAAATGTGAAATCGACCCTTCGGCTGTTTGCAAGTTAGTGTTCAAGAATGGTGATTGGTCATTTGTGGAGTTATGCAACGATGGGGATATCTCTGGTTTTATGCACTTTGCAGCCGAATCAGAAAGACCTCCATTACTTTATGTGTAAGCCGAATCCTCGGTGTGCAACGAAGATGATGACGAAGGTGACGACGACGGTGATGACGACGCTGATGACGACTGTATTCCTGATTATGTTCCGGAGACGCAACAACAACAACCACAAGAAGGACGCTGTGCTGGAGTTGCTGATGACGAAACCTATGTTTTCAAAACGGGTAATGCTGATATAGACGGATCAGATACCAATAGTGATGATCACGAAGAATATACCCCTAGTAATAAATCATTTAGTCAGTTAAATGACTATTTTGATATGCCCCCTATTCTTCCAGACCAGAATACCCATACACAAACCTACGAACCTGCACCTTATAATCGCAGTTTAAGGTTAGAAGTAGGTCAAGTATTTGATTCGAAGGATCACTTGGCAAGTCAGGTCGGACTTAAGTTCATGGAAGAGGGTTTCGAAAGTCACACGCCGAGATCCGACAAAGGCAGATACGTAGTTCAATGTGCGAGACAAAACTGTAATTGGAGGATGTACGCGATGCCCGTGGGAGAGAAAGGAGGGGCGTTACTTATTAGAAAGTTGCACGACGTACACACTTGTACGAGGACGCAACTGAATCCCAACCACAAACAAGCCACCAAAAGGACTTTGGGTGCGATATTGAAAGGCAAATTTCTTGATGCTAGCAGGTCATTGCGTCCAAAGGACATCATGGACGATGTACACCAGCAGTTCGGCGTCAAGATTGGTTACCACCAAGCTTGGCGTGCGCGATGCATGGCACTGCTATTGGTGAGAGGCGCGTTCGAGGAGTCGTATGAACGACTCCCAGCATATTTATATAATTTGCAGCTGCAGAATCCAGGTACTGTCACCCAGTTAAGGACCGATTCACATGGACGGTTTGAAATGTGCTCCGTTGCCCTTGGACCCGCGGTACGTATTTTAACACGTCATATGTACACATTATAAACTATAACATTTACAAAGGGAAACCACCTACGTTTTTGCAGATCCGCACATTTCTGGCAAATCTGCGTCGTGTCCTGGTAATAGACGCTGCCCATTTAAAGGGCTCTTACTTGGGTATGATGTTCCTGGCGGTTGCCATGGACGGGGATAACTCCATCGTTCCAGTAGCTTTCGGAGTAGGCAAGTCCGAAACCGGGGACGAGTTGCTGGTGTCGCGTCCATCGCACCAGAACGGCTGGATGACGCCCTCGCCTCTTTAGGCGTAACAACTTTCGACGAAACGTCAGCCCGCGGAGACGGTTCCTTCAGGACTACCGTCCTTGTCTTCTTCAAGATTCCCGACCCAGCTGTCGGGGCATTCTTTCTCCTTTCCCGGCCTCGAAGGCCAAGCACAACTTGCGTCGCCTTCTTTGGCTGACCAAGTCAATTTTCCTCTGATGATCTTAGCGAAAATAACACGTCTCCGTAGCAACGCATTTTACTTTAGTGCGAGATCTGAAATTCCACTGGCTTTGAAATTCAGATCTCGGGGGGCTAACTGTTTGGGTAAAAAATCACACCCTCGACCGACTTGGGAAATCCCCTCGACATGACCTATGGACATTGATTACCCCCGACCGACAAGGATAATACCCATTATTATCATATCCCCGACATATGTTAAATAGCCACAATAATTGACATATTGGATCAATAGTCATATTACATCTCACGTATCGCACTTCGCACATCACTAGTCTTATGTCGCCAGTTACGGATCGACAGTCTCCTATCATCGGTGTTATATCGCTCTGGTCCTACGACAACATCGTCCTGACATCCTAGTCCTACGACCAAATGGTCTTATATCTTGGCGATAGTCACATGTTCTATAAGACCCACATTCGAGACTTAAGACGGTCGTACGATTATACTAACCGTTAACAGTCAAACATCCATTTCTTTTGTTTATTAATGCAGGTCTTGACCACGAACAGAAAAGGTAAGACACTCGTTATGAACCATATCTTGTGTTAAGATAAGGTCCCGGCAAAGACCCAGAAAACATCCGTCGTCCCTCCCGAAAGGTAAGTCGAGAGTTCATCGCGACATTCGACCTCGACGTCGCCCGCTCCGCACGACCGTCGCATAAAGACCATGCGACCTCAACCAAGCTAACACATAATATAACTGTTATGTTTGTTAAGTGTTTAATGCAGGAGTCAACGACATTAATGGACAACGGACTATAAAGATAGAGTTCAATCCTCATTTCAAGACACTCATCAATGACATTAAAGCTCCCCGGCGGTTACAAGACCAAACATTAAAGCCTTTAATGAGCTAATTAAAGCTCTCGAAGACTATAAAGATAGAGTTCAATCCTCATTTCAGGGACATCGGAGACTAATTCACTACATTTCGCAAGAGATTGTTAAGCTCAGAGAAGTAAACACTCAAGCTCAAGAATCACATTACGAACTCAAGAACACTCGAAGAACAGCTCAAGTTATCGCTCTCGACGCACGACATCAGCCTTCGACCAACAGTACACTTTGTATTCACACACGACAAACCCTGTTTTTACGTTCAAACACTTGTACTTTACATTTCGAAGCATTTCCTTCATCTGTATTGTAATCTTCGTACGACCGATGCCAGTACCAAGGACGTCGCCCCTGATTGGCGACCATAGTGCAGCGACGACACCCCCTTGTCGTCCGCAGGTTTTTTCCTCGTTTGAGGTTTTTCCTGCGTCATCAAATCCCTTGTCTCGTTTATTTTTTCCCTCGTCGTACGTCTCGTCGAAAGATCCTTTCTTTAGTTGATTAAGTCCACATCGACCTTAAGTTGTCCCTTTGGTGCGATTTTTGGCATTAACACTATCCACCTTTAAACGATAAGAACAGAGCCGGGAGACCGAGAAAGAACAACCGACGTCCATCACGTGGTGAAGGCCCGATACAACGGAAATGTACCCGGTGCCAATGCGTAGGACATACTCGTGGAGAGTGTCCAAATCCTGCCCCTTCAACCGTGCCAAGGAGTAGACGCACAAGCAGTCAACTAAGTAACACCGCGGGCCCGTCGGAGCTTGAACCACATGGAACTATATCATATGATACCGTTGATCTGAACGTTGATTTCCCTTGATTGGGACGATAAATATTGTATGTTTAGTGCATTGTAATTTATCATACATAACTTATGTACGTTGATCTGAACATTGATTTCCCTTGATTGCGACCAGTTATCTTTTGAAAGGTACTTGAAACAGAACATGGGATGATGATCATAATGGTAGTAGTCTAAATGGAGAGAATAGTAATGGTAGTAGTCTAAATGGAGAGAATAGTAATGGTTATATAGAACTATATCATATGATAGCGTTGACAGGGACCTAAGTTGTGTTAGAGCAAAGACAAGGACCTAAGTTGTGTTAGAGCAAAGACAGGGACCTAAGTGCAGTAAAAGCATCCACATTTGCCTATAAATAACCCACGCTATCCCCAAACCTTCATGTTTGGTGCTTTAGGCGTTTATCTTAATCGCTTTCAGACACTGGCAAAGAGTTATATGGTTAGTGTGCATGTTTCATTGAGTTTTGCTTGTTACTACCGTTGTTCTACGAACTAACTATATTAATTAATGTTCATCAACAGATGCATATCCACAGTTGTTCACCATGAAAGTCCACCATGGTGGGTACTTCACGGAACCACCCAGAAGACATTATTTCCGTGGTCTAGAAATTTATGTTGACATGTTAGATGTGGAGGATCTTTCTATGCAACTGCTTGAACATATCATGAAAGAGCTGGACTATGAAGAACCAAAATATAATAGGTTGTATTTTAAGTGGCCGAATGCAGACTTCTTGACTGGACTGGTAGAATTGAGTACCGATGAAGATGTAGCCAACATACGCCAGTATGTTGACGGCCATACTGTGATTGAAGTGTACATCGAGAAAGTGGAGCTTAACACTTTGAGACTCGTCTCACCAAAGCATGTAAGAAGTCGACCCGGATTGTCAAAAACCAAACCATCGTCTAGCCGTAGCCTTAAATTTGGATAATTTTGTACTGTATTGATTAGTATGTGTTTGTTATGAAATAATCTTGTATAACATCTATGAGTTGTATTTTTAATATGAACCACTTTTTAGACAAATTTCAGACTACTTAAACACTACTTTTCAGACAAATTAAAGACCTTTATTCATGACAAATTAAACAACAACATACAAACAGGAAAGGAACGAAACAACAATGTCGAACTGGAAAAGTACAAAACAACAACACATAAACAACAAAGTACTAAAGCAACACCCGTACCACCACCTACTGAAAAATTGCTTTAGTTTGATCAATCCAACTTTGCTTCTCGCTTACCTTCGCTTGAAGAATTGCGAAGTCTTGCAAAATGTGGTGAATTTCTTCTTTTTCTTGACGAATACGAGCCTCCCTATCTTTTATATCCCCTTTCATCCTTTTGATCTCCTTTTCTTCCACTTCGATCCTTATCAAGTGGACTTCCTTCCTGGCCATCTTCTGTTTCCACTCTTCTGTCGGTTGGCCTATCTCCTTTTCCCTTACTGCTATTGCCTTCTGGAGTTTAGGTGGCATTCTTTCAGGTGTAGACGATGGGTTAGATGACGATGCCATTTGTTTACTGAAGAAAGAAAGCAAGAAAGAAAGCAAGTGAAAGAAAGCAGGAAAGAAGGATAGAATTGTGTGAATTATGAATTGCATTTTACTGATATTTATGGATGAAATCTCAAACATGCCAGTGAATTTGAACCACAAATTGGTCTTCAAAGTACAATAATTGTGGAAAAACAGTAAAAGCGTGCAAAAAGGACCAAATTGTCATTTTTTTGTCTTATCGCGGGATGGTCGCGGGGTCAGTCGCGGGGAGGGACGAAAATTGTAACCGCGTGGATAGTTGGGGGTATAGCGGGGCGTTTTGGCCAAAACCGCGGGCCACGTGTGCCCTATCCCGCGATCGCGGGATTAATCGCGGATTTTATGGGTATTTCGGCAAATTCGGGAGAGAAATGAGTATTTTGGTAAGTCAAAGTCAAACTTTGGGTATTTTAATTAAATTCCCTATTTAAAGTCATAAGTTAATATATATTTTTTCTGAAACTTGTTTTAATAAATTAAAATTTTATCGTATATATATAAAATAATAAACTCTAATTAACATATTATATTATTTAATTTTTCTTTACTATATTGGTTGTATTAATTAACATATTATATTGCTATAAATTTGTTTTAATTATATAATTAAATATTGTAATTGATAGTTTTTTGAAGATGTCTTTTTTGGTCATTTTACATGTTTATAAGCGTTTTTGTCAAACGTGACTTCTTCATCAGCTAGCTTATCAGTCAACAGCTAGTTTATCAGCTAGTTTGCCAAACATATTCTAGGTGGCATGTCTGCAATATTTCAGGTCCGTAATTGCGGACCTAGCTCCGTAATTGCGATCATGGATCCGCAATATGTGATCAAAATCTCATTTTTCAAGTTTTTCAGGAACGTTTTTCTTACAGTTGTGCACTATATTTTTCACGATGATTGTGAATTGTACAACTTTAGCAGTTGAATGATTTGAATGTTTTGGTACAACTTGATTCCTTCATATTTGTGTATAAAAATGCCGACGATGAATGTTGAAGAGAACCAAGTTTGGAACCAACTTAGCAATCAACGATTTATCTCGTTTTTCTTCCTTTCTTTGTTCTGTGTTTTTTTTCAAAATGAATTCTTTACTTAATAAAATTAAGTTGCGTATTTTGGGTGGGGGTTTTGGCAGTAAAATAATCAAGAATGGGAATATTCAACTAATAAACCGATTATCTGCGTCATGGTGCCATCAAACATTACACATTATAGGTTGATTTGTTATGTTCAAACAAAATGTGGTACCGACTCTCCTGTTGATCCAAACCCTCAGTGATTTGATAATGACCCTATCTTAAATACTTAGTGAAAATTGTAAGTAAACAATATGTATCAGAGTTTCACTATCGCTGATAAGTACTAAGATCTTACAGTACTGCTGATAGGAACTCTCGCTCTTTTAGATTAAACATTCAGCGAACACTGTTCACCATATCGATGAGTCTGTTCAGTCCTTATGGTGATCGCTGATAAATTAGTTGTTTACTTATGATCCCTGAAGACAAGATTCACGTCAACAAAGGTTCTACGCTGAAGTCGAAGATTAAGCTCAAGAACCAGCGACAAGTCTCCTAATGAACTGATGCGGATCAGCGAAGACTCAGATTTGTCCACTCAACGTGAAGTATCAAGTACAAGACTTCAGTTATCGTTGAACTTTATCATTCGCTGAATAGTAAATGATAATCACTGAATCAACGAAACCTGATCATGAAGTCCTCCGTACAAAGTACTTTTGTCTTAACCTCCCTTGCACGCCACCGTACGAAATGTCAGAAAAGAACCTCCGAAAATCTGAAATCGTACAACCACTCTGATACTACACTGTTCATTCATGCGGCTACTAAGGTTGTCAACAAAGGTCAATGACATGCAACCAATCCGCTGATGACACGTGTAAAGTGTATACTGAATTGCATTAAATGCATGCAGTATATAAAGAGATGAACTCACTTCATTTGAAGTAACTTGCTAACTCTGGACAAGTTCAAATCTCTCTTAAGATAGGATTTTATTAGTAATCTCCTCATCTTTCTTAGTGCAAGAAACCTTAGTGTTCCAACTTGTTTAGATTTAGGTTTATCCTTAATCTTGTTTCCGCAACAAGCTGTAAATTATTAATGATTTATCAATAAACAATTTAGAAAAGTAAAATAGTGTGTTTGTATTCACCCCCCCCCCCCCCCTTCTACAAACTTGTATAGGCCTTTCGGGACCAACAAGTGGTATCAGAGCAGATTTGTTTAATCTCATAAACAAGATCTAATCTAAGATATTTCTCTTCCTAGCTATTATCTGAAAATGGCCAACACAAACACAAACACTCACTATATAGACAATGGTTCTCTTGCAAAACCCCCTAGATTTTCCAGAGATAACTTCAACTTGTGGAAAAATAGGATGACACTCTTCTTAGAAGGTGTAGACCCTACTATACCTTACTATCTTGAAAACGGCCCACACATCCCTATAACAATTGATCCTGCAGTTCCAGCCACTGCAACTAGAGCTGCTATTCCAGAAAGGCTGATTCCAAAGGAAATCCATCATTGGACCGATGAAGACAAGAAGAAAGTGGCTATAGATACAAAAGCCAGATCCATACTATCCATGGCCCTTCCTGACGAAGTCTACCATTCAGTCATGAACCTGAAATCCTCAAAACCCATGTGGGACACAATATGTGTTCAGTATGAAGGAACGTCTGAAGTCCAGGATTCAAGAAAGATCAACCTGGTAAGACAATACGAAAGCTTCATTTCTGGTAAGAATGAAACTCTCTCTGAAGTTCATCAACGTTTTAATTGCTTAATTATAGATCTAAAAACGGTTGGTAAGGAATATTTTAACTTTGAAGTGCTGACAAAGTTTTTAGAATGTTTACCTGAAAGCTGGGACAATTATTCCATGTGTCTCAAGCTGTCAAAAGATCTAAGATCAATGACACTTGCTACCTTATATGGCACATTGCTGAATCATGAGCAATCTAGCCATCTTAAGAAGAATCTTGTAAAAGATTCCAAAAGCACCCCTGTTGCTTTAATCTCAGAGGAACCTTCTACTCAGCGACCCGTAGTCACTATCACTGAGTTAGAAAGTAACTCTGAAAGGTCATCAGATTCTGATTCTTCAGATGATGATGAATCCTTGGCTCTCCTAACTAAAAAGTTCAGGAGATTCGCCAAGAAGAAAATGTTTAGAAAGAACAAAACTCTTTCTATAGCTGACAAGCCTAAGTCATCAGCTTTTGTTGATAAGGCTACTGCTACTTGTTTCAACTGCGAAAAGACAGGTCATTTCGCTAACGAGTGCAGGTCAAAGAAAATCATGAGACCTTCAGCTTTTACAAAGAAATCCTTTGTTCCAAGGAATAAAGACGACAAATACTCAAAGCTGAAGGAGAAGTATGCAAAGCTGAAAAGCTTTATGAAGAAAGGAAAAGGCCTGATGGCTGACTATGATTGGGCTGCTTCTGATGAAGAAGCCTCATCATCTGATTCTGAAGATGATGAAGCAAATCAATGTCTCATGGCCAAGATTGAAGAAGAGGAAGAAAGTTCAGACATTCCCTCCACTTCAACATCTGCCATTCAGGTATCACCTTCCTTCTTTACCAATATTGTAAATATTGATGAAGCTGATAGTCTCCGTAAAATCGAACTGCTGACTAGAAGTTTATACGAAGCCATGAACGGCAAAGCTGTGGTTGAAAACCAAAATCTTGATCTCGCTGAAAAGCTTAAAAACTGCCACCTTCAAAAAGAAAAGCTTTCTAAATTTGAAGAAGATTTTAAATATCAAGTCCATTTAAATCAGCTAGTCAAAATCGAACGAGCGGAAGCTATCGCTGCATTAAAAGCTGAACAAGCTACTGTTGAAGGATGGTGTAATTCTTCAACAAAGATCACTGAGATAATTAAGGCTCAGATTCCTCTGAGTGATAAACGTGGTCTGGGTTATAAATATGATACTCCAATACCAACCACTGAACGTTCAATGCTTAAATTTGGAACGTTCGTATCATCAGTAGCTAACACTTCTTCATCTCAGTACTCCTCGTCGATTACACCAATCCCTGAGGAAACTCCTACCTCCTCAAAAGGTAAGGAGAAAATGGTTTATTCAAAACCTACCTCTGTCTCTAAAGACAAAGGTAAAGGAATTGTTATTTATCAAAATCCTCAGAAGGGTACCTTAGTACCTAAGCTGAATGCTTCCAAAGCCTTAGTGATTCATTCATCTGGTTCTAGAAATCAGACCTCTGGATCAGTTCAGCGACCTACTCCTAGACTCAGAGTAGATGTCCTTGGTAAGAAATCTGAAGAACTGAATGTTCGTCCTATTTCAAAAACCAATAGTGTACTTGGTGCTGGCACTTCTAATTCCAAATTAAAAGCTCAGCACTCAAGTGGTCCTAGAACTAATTTTAGTTATAGGAAATGTTATCACTGTGGACTTACCGATCATATTGCAAGTAAGTGTCCCACAGCCACCAAAGCTGATAAGATAGCTAAGGTGAAGATAGCACCCAAGAAGACCAAACCAGTTGCAATTCAGGTCAAGGTGACTCCTACCTCTGAGGTCAAGAAATTGACCAAAGTGAAGAAAGACAAAGCTGAATCTTCAAATGCTGCGAAGACTGCTGAACCCATTCCAACCACTTCCACTGACAAACGCGTATACATGGCGAAGTGGGTACCCAAGCAAAACTAATCTTCCTTTGTATTGCAGGTTAAAAAGGGTATCTGGTATCTCGATAGCGGATGCTCTAGACACATGACTGGAAAGAAAAGCCTGCTCGCTGAATACAAGGAAGAGAAGGGTCCCTCTGTGACTTTCGGTGGAAATGGAAAAGGACACACCCGAGGGTATGGTGTACTTTCAAATGGTACAACATCCTTCAGAAGAGTCGCATATGTTGAAGGGCTGAAGCATAATCTTCTGAGCATCAGTCAGCTTTGCGACATGGATAACAAAGTGATTTTCACTAAGGAATCCTGCTTTGTCTCTGACAAAAAGGAGAAGATAGCTCTCAGCGGTTATCGTTTGTAAAATGTTTACGTTATAAACATGGACTCAAAAACCACTGAGAACTCCTGTTTCTTCTCAAAGGCATCTTCTGATGTCAACTGGCTATGGCACAAGAGGCTCTCACATCTCAACTTCAAGACACTGAATACTCTTTCATCCAAAGAGTTAGTTACTGGTCTACCTCAACATTCATACGCCAAAGAATCCTTATGTTCAGCGTGTGAAAAAGGGAAGCAGACCAAGGCAAACTTTAAGTCAAAGCAAGTTTCCTCAGTGTCATCTCCTCTTCAACTACTCCATATGGATTTGTTTGGCCCCGTTAACAAACAATCCATCGCTGGAAAGAAATATACGCTGGTCATAGTTGATGAATTCTCCCGTTACACATGGGTAATGTTTCTCCGTTCTAAGAGTGACACCCCTGAAGAACTCATCACCTTTGTTCGGAAGATGGAAACTCTGAACAATATGACTGTTCGCTCAATAAGGAGTGATCATGGAACTGAATTCAAAAACAGTTCTCTTGATTCCTTCCTTGAGAGCAAGGGTATTTCTCACAACTTTTCGTCAGTGAGAACACCACAACAAAACGGAGTCGCTGAAAGAAGAAATAGAACAATTATTGAAGCTGCACGTTCAATGCTCAGCGATTCTCACCTGCCTACTCAGTTTTGGGCAGAAGCTGTCAACACGGCTTGTTTTACGCAAAACAGGTCGCTGATAGTCAAAAGTTTCAAAAAGACAGCCTATGAACTTTTTCATGGGAGAAAGCCTTCAATCAGCTTTCTTCACATCTTTGGTTGTCAGTGTTTCATACTGAACAACAGAGATGCCCTTGGAAAGTTTGATCCTAAAGCTGATGATGGAATCTTTCTTGGATACTCCTCAGTTTCCAAAGCCTTCAGAGTCTTCAACCGAAGAAGACAAACTGTAGAAGAAACTATTCAAGTCACGTTTGACGAATCCCGTTCAGCGAACTCTAAACCGAACGCTGATACAGAAGAACTGAATCAATGGATGTTTTCTCATCTTGGTGATTCAGAAGATGTTCCCACTACTCATGCTCATACAACTGAAAATGATGGTCCTACTATCATTCCCAATATGCAGAATAGTGAAGCTGAAACATCTTGGGTCTCAGCTGTTTCTATAAACACTATACCCGCAGTTAATCCAAATGTCTCAGAAATTCCATCTATTTCTCAGCAATCAGTGAATGAAGTGACAAATGCAAGCATTCCTCTCTTAGCTGATAATCCAGAAGTAGCTGAAGCCTCATCTTCAGTTTCTCCAGTTCAGACTGAGTCAGCGACGCATGCTCCGGCTCAACGATGGACTGTAAATCACCCAATCGATCAAATTCTTGGTGATCCCAACGCTGGTATTCAGACTCTTAGAAGTGCAGGTAATATTTGTTTATTTGTTAACTTTATTTCTCTAACTGAACCAAAGAAAATAGATGATGCCCTCATAGATCCAAACTGGGTCAGCGCTATGCAAGAAGAGCTGACTGAATTCGAAAGAAACAAAGTTTGGAAACTTGTTCGGAGACCAACTGACAAACACAGTGATAGGCACTAAGTGGGTCTATCGAAACAAGTTGGACGAACATGGTACTGTAACTCGCAACAAAGCTCGTCTTGTTGCTCAGGGATACAGACAAGAGGAAGGCATAGATTATGACGAAACCTTTGCTCCAGTAGCAAGACTTGAATCTATTCGTCTTTTCTTAGCATATGCTGTACACAAAAACTTCACTGTATATCAAATGGATGTTAAGTCAGCGTTTCTAAATGGAAAGCTGAATGAAGAAGTTTATGTGGAACAACCTCCAGGATTCTCAGATCCTAAGCGTCCAGGTTATGTTTATAAGCTGGATAAGGCACTTTATGGCTTGAAGCAAGCTCCTCGTGCATGGTATGACACTCTTTCTACTTATCTCCACCTTGAAAAATTTGAGAGAGGTAAGATTGACAAAACTTTGTTTTTTAGAAAAATAAAAGGTCATATCATTTTAGTTCAAATATATGTTGATGACATTATATTTGGTTCTACTAACCCTGAGCTTTGTACTCGTTTCGCTGATAGAATGAAAGATGAGTATAAAATGAGTATGATGGGTGAACTAACATATTTCCTTGGTCTTCAGATTAAGCAAACTGAAAAAGGAACTTTTATAAATCAGGGAAAGTATGTTAAAGATATGCTGAGGAAATTCGACTTAACTGAAAGTTCAGCTATGAAAACCCCTATGGCACCACCGCTGATACTTGATAAGGACACAAAGGGTGTTCCTGTCAATGTCACGCTGTACCGTGGGATGATCGGCTCACTACTGTATCTTACAGCTAGCCGACCCGATATTATGTTTGCAACATGTCTGTGCGCACGATATCAAGCTGAACCTAAGATATCCCATATGAAAGCTGTAAAGCGAATCTTTCGATATCTTAAGGGTACAGCGAATCTAGGTCTTTGGTATCCCAAAGATTCAGGATTCGATCTAACCGCCTATTCAGACAGTGATTTTGCAGGTTGCAAAATGGATAGGAAAAGCACCACAGGAGGATGTCAGCTCCTGGGTGGAAAGCTGGTAAGTTGGACAAGTAAGAAGCAAAACTCAGTGTCCACTTCCACAGCTGAAGCTGAGTATGTAGCCGCTGGAAGCTGCTGT
Organism: Saussurea involucrata; assembly: GCA_033807775.1. NCBI lineage: Eukaryota > Viridiplantae > Streptophyta > Magnoliopsida > Asterales > Asteraceae > Saussurea > Saussurea involucrata. The sequence goes on from CM066314.1 coordinate 196,056,361, forward strand.
TCTCAAGTCTTGTGGATGAGAAATCAACTACTAGACTATGATCTTCAGCTCTCCAAAATTCCAATCTATTGCGACAGCACAAGTGCCATCGCTATAGCAAACAATCCAGTGCTACACTCAAAGACAAAACACATAGAAATCAGATATCATTTTATCAGAGATCATGTGATGAATGGTGATATAGAACTTCATTTTATCCCAACTGATTATCAGTTAGCTGATTTGTTTACCAAACCTCTTGATGAGACAAGATTCAACTTTCTCATCAGCGAGCTTGGAATGCTGAACTTTGAAGGATAAATCTTCAGCGGTTCACATTTAATCAGCGATACGTTTATACATTCTTGTATAGGCTCTCGGATAAAATAAACTTGTACAATCCATATCATCATCTTCTCTCTGAATAAATTTGGTTAAACTGATATCAAGGTATGTTTTCTCTCTCTGACAAAACGCATGAAAATGCAAGATTTCAAATTCTTACATCGCTGAATATCTCTTCCTTAACAGCGATATTTTGAAATTTCTTAAAACCCTCACTGATATTTCTATTCAGTGCTTCATATTTTCCAAAGAGTCCTTGAGTTTTTCAAAACCTCAGAGACAACGAAAGAATGTGAAAGGACAGTTGTGACGTCATTGCAACGGATAACACCAGGCACGCTCTTTTTCTGACACATGTTTGCACGTTTCGTTGTCTATCCAATCAAATGCAAACACGTGTCCGTGTCATGATGAAAAACTTTCCCGCTCAAGTTTTTCTCTCTCTACTCTCTTCCTATATAAACACTCTCAAAGTTTATATTTGTCTTTTACGCGAATCAATCTTTCTCCGCAAGAAAAGAACACTGTTGCATTTTGTGCTCTCAATCTTCAAGAACTGTTCATCATCTTCTTCATCAAACTCAAGGTTAATATGTTCTTATCTATTATCAAATGCGAATAACTTTTTTTCGATCTTATCATTGTTTTACACAAGATCAAACAAAAGAACTCAAAAATAAAATCATTTTCTTTCATGGTTTTATAAACACAACCATTTCATGGTTGTTTTTCAAGTTTTAAATCTAAAATCTTAAACTTGTTCTTCTTTCGTATCCATTTTTTAAGAAACTGGAATACAAGGCTTATGGGTGTTATATTCGTTTTTTTTAAAAAACCCTAATCTTCATTAAGACTTTTTTGTCTGAATGAAATGGACAAAATTCGAAAAATCTTAATGGAAATTTTCTTTCCACATTAAGATAATTCTTATTTGTTAACATTTTTGGTTGAACTGATAATACAGTGAAATGGCAACTTCAAAGCTGAATGTTACTGCTGAGTCCATCTCCGCTGATTCTGAGGAACTGGAAATCACTAAAGCTCCTCAGGTTAAGTTTGAGCTGGATCAACTAGACTGGACAAAGGCAAACAACCTCTCAGCGCTTCTCGAGTTTCCTCCTCGGAAGCAGGTATCCCATCTAGACGACGCTGTAAATCTTTTGAAGAATAGCCCCATCTACACAGCACTGACAATCACACCTCCTGCCAGTCAGCGTCTCTTATCCCAATTCTGGTACTCTGCCAGACACACCGACCTACCCTCCGCCAAAGATCCATCTAAAACCATCGACTGCATACTCAGCGATACTGAGTATGGCACCATCAAGATAACCCCCGCAATAATCCGCAAAGCCCTGAAATTCCCCAACGCTACCTCAGAAAATCCTTTCATTCCATTACCTGACCACAAGAAGCACGCTGACAGGGAAGAAATCATTGCTTTCCTTGATGCGATGGGTTACATCTGGGAGACTGGAAGAGACAAGCTACCTGAGAAGAAGCTGACGCTGATAAAGAAATCCAAGATGCCCAGCGAGATGAACTTCATCTTCGCTCACCTGATCAGCTGCATGACAGCGAAATCCGGATCTTCTGATCAAGCCGCTCAACCTCAGCAGGCCATGGGTTACGCACTGCTGAAAGGTCTCAACATTGACTGGGCCTCCATCATCTATGAAGACCTCATTCAACGTGTTGATTCTGCCGCTGACCGACCAGCATGGGTTCCTTACCCACGATTCATCAGCGCCATCTTTCAATATGGCCTGAAGGACAGCTATCCTGAGGGTGATCTGAAACTCTCTCAGATTGGCCCTAAAGTTCTCGACTTCAAGCCTGTCGCCAACGAGGTACGTCTCTCTACCCTTCTCACTCTACTTAATTCTCCGCTTTCTGTGGCTCCTTCAGCGACAATACCCCTCGCTGATTCCCAGGCCACAAAATCCATTCCTTCTAAGAAAAGGAAACAATCTCTTACCCATCTTGATTCCAAAAGGATCAAGAAAACCAAGGAGCAACCCCAGCAATTCCATGCTGAAGACTCCTCAGCTCATTCTGAAGAGCTGAAGGAAAGTTCTGTGGTACGCTCTGCCACACCAATTCAAGCCATCCCTTCTAAACCTACTTCAGCGTCCTTAAACGCTGAGGTTAGAACTTTGGAATCTACCCAACCTTCTTCAGTCTCTCAAAAGACTGATGAAGTACTTCTCAGCGAATCCAACGCTGAACTTGAAACCCAACCCCAATTCTTATCCTTCGATCCTCCCTCTATTTCTTTGGACACTCCTCCAGCTAAAACTGGAGATGCCATCATTCAAGAAGCCGTTGAAGCTTCTCAGCGAATGACGAAGAAAGGACCTGCAGAGATCTCCATCCCTCACGGAACTTTTGAGGGAGATATGGAACACTATGGAGGGACTTGAAACTTTGATGAGTTCGTCAACACTCCTGCAGGTACAGATCCCACCTTAAACACTGTAACTAAACCTGAAACTTCTGAGCTTTCCTTTGTTCACAAGTACTTATATGTTACAGGTCCTTATTTGGGAGACATCAACCAGTCTCTGAAGTCCATGGAGATGAAACTTATAGATCTCACCACCGGTCTATCAAATAACTCTACAGCTGTAACAAACGCTGGAGAGAATCTGACGAAGCTGACTACTGTGGTGGAAAAGAAGGCCTCCTCTGATGACATCAAAGGCCTTGATAAAACTCTCGCCGACTTTGCCAAAGTGCTCTCCGACATCTACACTGACTACACCAACCTCAAATCGTCAGTTTCCACCGTTTCCAGCGAGGTTACAACGCTGAAGAAATCGGTTGGTACACTCGAAGGTGATATGTCAGTGGTCAAGACCGACTTGGGCTCAGTGAAGACCGACCTTGGTTCTGTCAAGACAATGATCGAGACGCTGGTGAACAAGGCAAACAATCCAGCTCCTACTCCGGCCCCTGCACCTATTTTGGACTCATTCACCGCAGAGGATCGCCAAGAGCTGAAGAAAATCACGCCTGCTATTTCTGGCCTAGAAGACAGAATAGCTACGCTTGAAGGTTGTGTGAAAATCTCTGGCCCAGAAGACAGAGATAACACCAATGCTGAGTCTACCCATTCCTCCCCCGCCCATCATGAGAAAGAGGGGGAGAAGAGCGCTGAACAAGAAAAGAGCGCTGAAGATCAAAATAAGAGCGCTGAAGACCTTTCCCATGAAGAATCTATCAGAGGAGAGGGTAATGAAGATCTGGTTACTGGACCTCAGGGAGATGAAAACCCTGAGGGAACCGAGAACCTCGCCTCTGTATCTGAGGGGGAGCAACTCGAAGAAGATGCTGAGGAATCCGAAGCAGAAGAAGACGAAGACATCGACATCCCTGAAGCTGAACCATCCTCCTCTCCAAGGAACGATGATGATGATGATGATGAAGATGACGAATTCTTTGTCGTCAAAACTGCTCCTCGAAAAGCTCTTAAAGGGTTCGTGATAACCGAATCCACAGGGGAGAAGACAAAAACAAAGACAAAGCACTCAGCCTCTGGCGCTGAGAAAAGCAAAGACAAAGGCATCGCTGAAGATGATAATCTGGCGATCTTGCTTGCAAAGCCGATTTGTCAGGTACACTAAACTTATTTTTCCTTCCCTGATCATCTCTGAACAATCAGTTATCCATTCCACAAACACCATACACATCCACATTATTTTTTTTCTATCTTTTCTACCCAAGCTCTTCTACCCAGTTCTTATTTGTAAGATCGCTGCGTTTCAGCTAGTCCTCTCCCCTGTTTGAGGATATCGCTGAAGGCTCTACTATTGCGACTTCACCAATAATTCCAGCTACCGCTGAAGACATAATCCCAGTCTTAGATTTAATCTCTGAGACTGATGAACCAGAAGAACAACCTCTCTCGCACAGAAACAGACCTTCCTCATTTCCTCAAAGGCTGAGTGAAGAAGATCAAAAGAGGAGAGAAGAAATGATAAAGCGATTCGAGGATCAGCGAATCATTCTAAGGCGCGATCAACTGCCTTCAGTTCCTCCTAAGTTCAAAATTTCAAAAGCTGAATACCAGGAACATCTCAGAGCTGAACGCCTCATCGCTGAAAGGAAGGAAGCTGAAGATAAAGACAGAGAATACGCCATCAAGCTCACTCAAGAATCTGTCAAAGACCCCAAGCTGAAGCGTATTCCCATTCAAATCCAACGAAAGCTTTGGGAATAAGCCCAGAAGATCGTGGAAAAGAAAGCTGAAGTTTCTCAGACCACCCTGATCTGGTGTAAAGAGAAAATCCACTTCAGATATCGTCCAGCGAAGATCAACAAGGTATTCATCTCTGGAAGAACCTCCATCGGAGTACCTATTGTTGACATCAAACTGTTCAGAGAAGATGGCACATCTGAAACCTTTCGCGCTGACACTGTAAAAAGGTATGGTCTCTCTGAATGGCTGGAGATGAGGTTAGCTATCCAACCATCACAATCTAAGTACAAGGATCATTTCGAAAAGCTGATAAACAGACAGATCGATTTGATATCTTCTTGTGTGGATATTCCTCCGGTTCCTGATCTAAAGCCGAAAAGAAAAAGGGGCTCACCAAAGAAGAAACGTCAAGATTCAAACTCAGGTCCTGTCATACGAAATGAAACTGGAATTGGTTTCTCTCGCGCTGAAGTACTTGGTCCTGATCCTGATCTATCTGCCCTTGACATCTCTTTGCCACCATGTGAACTTTTCGTCCCTGGTAAAGTCATCAGTAATCCTTATGGAATATTCTTTCTTGACTACGACGGACGTAAATGCTTTCAATGGATCGCTGAGCTTCCAATCACTCCAATCGAACAGCTCAGAGATCTCATCTACTGGTGCGACTTCAGAAAAGACATTCAGGCACGACACCTAAAACCCTTGATTTTTGAAGCTGCTCTGAAGCTAAAGAATAAAGGAGAAAAGGTTCCCGACTGGATGATTCCAACTGAAAAGACAACCCTTGATGAACTTCTCATTAAGGAAGAACCCTTTGAAGGCTGACAACAATCACCTCATTCTCTATTGTATCAGTCATCCTTCAGTACTTGTAATTTATTTCGCTTGTACTTGTAATCTTTCTTATTCAAATTGTAACCTGATTCAAAGATTTAAAGAAAGATTTCAGCGAATGTACTTTACTCCATCAGTACTGAAAAGATCCCAGAAAACAGTAAAAGGGACAAATATTTTATGAGTTCTTTTTATCCTTATGTTTTCATTAAATAGCAATTTTCTTTGTTGCTATGTCATAATCAAATAGGGGGAGATTGTTGATCCAAACCCTCAGTGATTTGATAATGACCCTATCTTAAATACTTAGTGAAAATTGTAAGTAAACAATATGTATCAGAGTTTCACTATCGCTGATAAGTACTAAGATCTTACAGTACTGCTGATAGGAACTCTCGCTCTTTTAGATTAAATATTCAGCGAACACTGTTCACCATATCGCTGAGTCTGTTCAGTCCTTATGGTGATCGCTGATAAGTTAGTTGTTTACGTATGATCCCTGAAGACAAGATTCACGTCAACAAAGGTTCTACGCTGAAGTCGAAGATTAAGCTCAAGAACCAGCGACAAGTCTCCTAATGAACTGATGCGGATCAGCGAAGACTCAGATTTGTCCACTCAACGTGAAGTATCAAGTACAAGACTTCAGCTATCGCTGAACTTTATCATTCGCTGAATAGTAAATGATAATCGCTGAATCAACGAAAGCTGATCATGAAGTCCTCCGTACAAAGTACTTTTGTCTTAACCTCCCTTGCACGCCACCGTACGAAATGTCAGAAAAGAACCTCCGAAAATCTGAAATCGTACAACCACTCTGATACTACACTGTTCATTCATGCGGCTACTAAGGTTGTCAGCAAAGGTCAATGACATGCAACCAATCCGCTGATGACACGTGTAAAGTGTATACTGAATTGCATTAAATGCATGCAGTATATAAAGAGATGAACTCACTTCATTTGAAGTAACTTGCTAACTCTGGACAAGTTCAAATCTCTCTTAAGATAGGATTTTATTAGTAATCTCCTCATCTTTCTTAGTGCAAGAAACCTTAGTGTTCCAACTTGTTTAGATTTAGGTTTATCCTTAATCTTGTTTCCGCAACAAGCTGTAAATTGTTAATGATTTATCAATAAACAATTTAGAAAAGTAAAATAGTGTGTTTGTATTCACCCCCCCCCCCTTCTACAAACTTGTATAGGCATTTCGGGACCAACATCTCCTGTTGGTATCACTAGAATGGCGTACAAATATTTTGGCCAACTTTATGAGTTAGGAGACACTGATGATGTTTTGTCTTTCCTGCAATTTGTTGTCGCTGTAAAAAATCCATCAACACTTTATATGTATGTCGATTTGATGATGTGCGGTGGAATCAATGTTGGTGGTAGTTCGAACACTGGAGGCGATCCCAATGTGTATGCTCCTGAGTAGAGTCAAACTTCTTATGTGCCTCAATTTGATTCTGAAAATGAGTATGCATATGGGGTAACCTCCGATTTTGTTTCGGGACATACTTATGGTCTTAGTGACTATAACCACGATTGTGTTCCGAAGAAGAAGAAGAAGAAGGAGGAGGAGGAGGAGAAGAAGAAGGAGAAGGAGAAGGAGAAGGAGAAGGAGAAGGAGAAGGAGGAGGTGGAGGAGAAGAAAGGGGAGCAGCAGAAGAAGAAAAACTTCATCAAGACGACAATGATTCGCATATGCTAACTATGGTGTGTTGTTGCCCGATGGAATTGTTTACCCGACTCCCTGGGTTTATGTATAATTTGGAGCTTCAAAATCTTGGTACCTCTACCCGAATAAGGACAAATAATACATGACATTTTGAGATGTTTTTTGTTGTCCTTGGTTGTGCGGCACGTATAATTTTCTTCTAACTTTTTCACCACTGTAAACTTCTATTATAATTTGTGCACTAATAGATACTATAATTTTCTAATGTGTAAACCACCTAAGTTTTCCAGATGCGGTCGTTTCTAGGACACTTGTGTCGGGTCCTTATAATAGACAATGCTCATTTAAAGGGCCTTACTTGGGCACAATGTTCTTAGCTGTTGTTATGGATGTAAATAGCCAAATTGTGCCTATGGATTTCGGAGTGGGTAGGTCTGAGAGTGGGGAGGCGTGGACTTGGATTTTGTCAATGTTCAAGCAATGTATCACAAAAAAAGGAAAAGTCGGTGTTCGTATCCGACAGGGCTGCTTCATTAAACCAAGTTATCACAATGGTGTACCTAAGGGCCCATCATGCGACGTGTTGTCGCCACTTGATGAGGAATGTAAAAAAACATGGACAATTAGGTGAAATATAAGAAAACAATATTTTAGAAGATGTGTAAAGCATACACGATGGAGGATTTAGAACTAAGAATAACAGTTCTACGAGGCGTTCTACCTTTGGGAGCTCCATTTATAGACCAAGTTGGGCCGGAGAAATGGTCAAGGACCCATTTCCCCAGAATGCATTACAACATAATGACTTCAAACAGTGTTGAGTCGGTCAATGCACTGCCTCGTTATGCTCGAAAACTAATTATCGTGGCCTTTATGGATTACATCCGATCATTTCAACAAGATCGGTATTCAATTCGTCGGACCAAAGAAGGTTATTATAGTCACACATCTCTATTTAAATTTAAGTATCTTTTTTGTTAATACTAACGTAACAAATTTCTTTTTCTGCAGAGAAAATGATGAATCTCTCACCCCACGGACGAAAGCCATAGTTAAAAGGAGACAGATAAAGTCAACAACCTGGACTGTCCATGAAATTGGATGATAACTCTAATTTTTTGAGTTATTACAATTCTTTTATTTTAATTTTGTTTTGTCAATTTCAACCATTTTTCTTCTTAATCAACCATTTTTTGTCTAATCTCCACTTTTGAGCAAAGAGAATGCGTTATAGTATTTTTAAATCATTTAGTGTGTTTTATGTTGTACTTTAAAGGCAGAAATGGAGCCAAAACTCTAAAGTTTGGATTCAAGTCTTTCAAAAAAAAGCCGAATGACAAAAGTCAAAGGAAGCATCATGGCAATGGGATTATTTTATAATTGTCATGGTACTTAAAGTAAAGTCTAGAAGCTATTTTTGGGACAAAGTGCAAAGTACTCTTGGGGTATTATCCAGAGGTCAATCGGTTGCTTCTTGCATGGTGGATTCAAGCTTTATGCTCCTACTTTTGGGTAATTCAGTTATTGAATAAAGGGAGAAACACTTACCTTTATATTGTCCATTTATTGTTTCTAGTATATAAAGAAGCCTTAGCATTCATTGTTTTGCATTGAACTCTCATAGTTAGCTTTACTTAGCATTTAAGTTCTTGCAAGTAGAAGTAAAGTAAAGTCTAGAAGCTATTTTTGGGACAAAGTGCAAAGTACTCTTGGGGTATTATCCAGATGTCAATCGATTGCTTCTTGCATGGTGGATTCAAGCTTTATGCTCCTACTTTTGGGTAATTCAGTTATTGACCAAAGGGAGAAACACTTACCTTTGTATTGTCCATTTATTGTTTCTAGTATATAAAGAAGCCTTAGCATTCATTGTTTTGCATTGAACTCTCATAGTTAGTTTTACTTAGAATTTAAGTTCTTGCAAGTAGAAGTACAATCACTAGTTCGCAATTAAATTCCAGTAACAATTTATTTTCAGTAACATCTCATTTTTAGTATTGTACCACAACGCCTTCGATAGTGGGCACTGTGATGTTTTTATCCAACTTTGAATCTCTTAGTATGTCTTCTTGCAAGTTTTCATCTTCTGTTTTCTTTACTTTATCTAGTATGAGCTAAGCATCCTTTGGGATGTATGAAGGAGAAGTAACCAGATTTTATGAAAAATGTTTAACTAATCTTCGTATGTTGAACATTTATTGTTTTGGTCATTCATTGTTCGATTATGCCCAATGATGCAAACAAGTTGATCACTTGAGAGTGTCTAAAGTCTAGTCCTTAAGTCAGAAATGGGTAGGACGCAGTGACACGAGCTTGGATGATGCTAGGTGTAGATCCCAGATTAACAAGTAACAATGTATTGCATCGAATGCTTTACTTTGTATTGAATGATTAAGAGAGTTACAATAGGTTTGAATGTAAAACACTCTCTATCTCTATTGACGCACAAATTGATAATCAATTATTCTTCCCTAATTTCTAAACAAAACAATCTTAAATACATAGGGCCTAAGCTTCAAGCCCATGGCCCATTAAGGTAAACTACGCCCAATTAACAATTAAAAGCTTTTACAAATAATATAAAACTCTTTATAATTCTTTATATAACTTTCTAATTAATAGGACATTTATGGTCCTAACACTAGGGGATTGGAAAGAATTCTTACAACGCCAACAAAAGTTGGGTTTGCACAATGAGATGACTTCAACCCATTGGAGTAGTTGCAAGCTAGTTTGTGTATCTAAAAACACTTAGAATATTTGTCTCTATACATTCCTTGAAACACGAGAAGGTTCACCATTGGGTCACCACTGACAAAACAATAAAGATTAAGCATATGGGATTTTAACTAAGAGATGTGAGTACTTGTTGTAACCGGGCTCTTGAAAGAGAGTGCCCACTCCACGCAGTACAATAAGCACTATTGTTAGAGCAAAAATGTATTCAAGATTTAGTGATAAGTCAAAGTCAACATGTTGTAATACTTGTAAATAGTCAAAGTCTAGTAAAAGAGGGTCAAAGTCAATGTATTAAGTGAAATTGTTAGCTTCAATCTTCCTAATCATAGAAGTATTTAGAAGTAGTGAAAAATAGGCTAAGTGAAGAAAGCCTCTTAGAGAGGCTCTGCCGACATTACCGAGAAATCAAGATCAAGAAGCTACAGAAGCAGCAGAGGCTTCCTACAGAAGCTCTGTCATACGCACAAAGAAGACCAAAGACTCGGAATCCGGCGAAGACTGCTCCACAGAGGACCAGACCGCATAACCTCTGTAATTCATTACAGAGCCTCTGTGGTCCTCAATGAAGACTTGGAAGATATTACTGAATACGTTCATCAACTTGCATGGAAAAGTACTGTCAAAACACGTGTCAAGCTCTGAGTGGACTCAATAGGGCAAGGTACAAAATAGACGTCTGCGCCATTTAATGCATTTACCAAAAGTACATCTGCTCCATTAAATGCGCATAGCTCAAAAAACTGCTCACACCATCCAGCTTACTATTCATGCCGTAAAAGGAACAGTGACCTACTTCATAGTCTTCTAAGAGTAGTATAAAAGGAAGTCTCATGTTGAGATCTTCCTAACGAACGAATACACAAGGAATCACTAATACTCTCAAACTTTATTGTCAAATATCTGAGTGTTATATTCTCACACACACCAAGTTCTTAATCTGTTCTTCGTGTTGTTATCATATATTGAATAACAGTAACTGTTCAAGAAATCATTTTCATTCTTTACTGTTTTCTTTATATATGTGCGTTCTAATATCTATCAAACATATATGTTAGTTTAATACGCTTCCGCATCAAACTCTAAACTCTACTAATAGATTGTTAATCTTGAGTAAGTGTATCTGGGAACCAACAATTGGTATAAGAGCCTTCCTTGATTTTCAATATCAAGTGATCCACTTATCAAGATTCGTGATAGATATTATTGAGACTTAAAATTGTGTCTGGAAACTGCTTAAACCCATAAAATCTTCAAGTTCATCGAAGTAACTCTTTAGTCATACTTTCTTTCTAAAAATCTTCAAAAATGACAAATACAAATAATTTCTTTACTACTGGTTCTCTCACTAAACCTCCTACTCTCCTTCGAGATGAGTATCCTCAATGGAAAATAAGAATGGTCCATTTTTTCGAGGGCACTGAAAAAAATCAAGTACAATATCTGTACAATCCTCCTCCTATTCCCATGACAGTAGTACCTCGTGTACCTGCTACTGCTGAATCTGCCGAAATCCCCGAACATCAAAAACCAAAGCCAAAAGGGGAGTGGTCAACCGAAGATAAAGCAGAAGATGAAGTTGCTCAGAAAACCAAGAGGACATTAATTATGGCAATACCCAACGAACTCTTTCAATCCTTGGATTCATGTGAAACAGCGCATGATCTGTGGAAAGAACTGGAAAGACAGTTGGAAGGAGGTGCTAAAACACAAAAAAACCGAAGAGCACAGTACATCAATGAATATCATGCATTCAGAGCCTCTGCAACAGAATCTCTGCAAACAACATACGACAGATTCAACTCTCTAATCAACAAGTGTAGAAAATCGGGCATTGACAGAACTTCTGAAGAAAACAATGTCATGTTTTTAAAAAGTCTAAATGAAGAATGGCTCCAGCTGTCTATGTCCCTACAGACAAATCAGGATCTAGACACCTGGACTCTCTCTGATCTTTACGGAACATTAGCCGCACAAGAACCTCAGATAGCACAGGCTAAAACACTAACCATTGCACCGTATGCATTGGTTAGTAAAACTAAAGAGGATGCACAGAGACCAAGAAATGATAAAGCCCCAGAGGAGAAGAAGAAGGAGAAGAAGAAGATGGTGATAATTGACAGTGAAGAAGAAGAGCAAGCAGAAAATGAAATAACTCTTGCGTCACTAGCTAAATCTTTAGCTCTATTGACAAAAGAGTTCAGAGGAAACAGAAGAGGTTCCGGAAATGAAAGATATGATAGAGACAACCAGGATGACAGAAGAGACAACAGAAGAGATGACAGAAGAAGAGAAGAATCAAGTGGCCGACAGAGGTCAAGCGATAGAAATTACAAAGGGAATGACCGACAGAAGTCAGATGACTCAGTAAGCTACACACAGCAAGAATGCTACAAGTGCGGCAAACCTGGTCACTATGCAAATGAATGTAGATCAGAGAAAGGCGGAGACCTACAGAAGTCCAATGATCGAACAGGAAACACTCCTCAAGGGTGTTTTAACTGCGGAAAACCAGACCATTTTGCGAATGAATGCAGAAGCAGATCAAATCGTCCACAGAGGGACTCTGCTTTCTACAAAAAGAAAGCCGAATATTATGCTCAAAAATACTTAATGGCAAAAGGACATTCTGAGGAGAACACAGAAGACTTCCAGTCAGACTCTACTTCTGACGATGAACATACCACCAATGCCCTCTTCTGTGGCATGGCAGAAGTCGACTCCTGCACTGACTCTGAGGTATCTACTTCAAATTCCAACTCTTGTATTACCTCTGTAGATGATAATACACTTATAATTAACATTGAATTAATTGAACTGAAAGAGATAAATCAAAGTATTCAGAAAAGACTCACTTTCAATGAGAGAGAAGTACGGCTTCTCACTCAAGAAAAAGCAAAGATTTTTGAGGAAAAAGAGAGAATAGAAAAGAATTGGTATCAGAGCCGATTGAAGAACCTTTTCTTCAAAATCGATCATCTATGCAACAATGGAAGTTTTAGATGGTTTAGTTTATGATATACTTCATGTGTGTGTTTTGATTCTTTCTCATTCATTGGTTTTATTTGATAAGCACTAAGTAGATGGTTGATCTATGATCTCATCCTTGTGTGTGCTTAAGTCCATAGCAATCCTTTTTGCATCTTGGTAGTAAGGTTGTTGATCTTTGTTTGATCTGACCTTTATTTTCAAGATTGGACTATCTTTGATCAAGATTTTGTTTGTCTTCCGCTGCTCATAAACATTTATATATGGAAAACAAAATCATTTGGGTCTTGAGAAAGTTATTTGAAAAAGATTTGATGTTTTGTTACATGTTCAAAGTCTGATCTGGAACGTTTTTTTTAAACTTTGAGTTCTTCTAATTAGTTTTCTGACTTGATCAATTAGAGATCGAATTATTTGCACTCACGGTTTTAAAAATTATATGAAGATCGTCTTATCTTTTATATCAAATCAGATTTAATGACAGATTTGCGCTTGCTGTATTAAACTTATCATATCTCACTCATAAAAACACCGATTGATGCGATTCAAAAGGCCCTGGATTCCTAAGACACAGATGAACAGATCTCATGTTTTGAGAATTCAGAGATTCGAAATTTATAAGGGTCATATGCATCGTTGAAGTAGACAACAGTGTGCTGATGGAAAGCTGAGAGCTGATGGCTGTCGCTGAAAGCTGAAGAAAGCCATCGCTGAAAGATGATAGCTGTCGCTGAAAGCTGAAGAAAGCCTTCGCTGAAAGCTGAAAAAAGCTGTCGCTGAAAGCTGAAGGCTGAAACCTAAGTGCTGTCGCTGAAAGCTGGAGCTGAGAGCTGAAAACCATCGCTGAAAAAAAGCCATCGCTGAACCATCGCTGAGATCAGCCATCGCTGAAGGTCAGCTGTCGCTGAAGTAAGCCATCGCTGAAGGTCAGCTGTCGCTGAAGTAAGCCATCGCTGAAGGTCAGCCATTGAAAGCTATCAGCTGTCGCTGAAAAGTGCTGTCAGCTTTGCACTGTTTTAGAAAAACGCGCATAACTTCCTACTCGGTGCTCCGATTCGCATGAATCCAGTTGCGTTGAATTCCTAAGACACAGGTGAAACTTTTTCATGTTTTGACTTTGGTCTGAATCAGTGTGCTTAATGGTCAGAATCTGTGTCAAAGTCAATGGACTCTTGCTGCACCGAAAGCCTCGCATTTCACTCATGCTCTTTCCTCTTTCAAGAATGGTGTTCTCTCAACGGTTCTTCATGGTGTCAAGCTACATTTGTCACATTTTAAATGTCACTCCATCCTCTATTATTCACGTTTAAAGCTCGGTGGATGAGCCTACATTTGAGGGGGAGCACATGATGCTTTGAAGACTTGAAGAACGGAACATCAAAGGTTCTAAAGAAAGCAAAGGGAAGACTATAAGATTGTTGATCCAAACCCTCAGTGATTTGATAATGACCCTCTCTTAAATACTTAGTGAAAATTGTATGTAAACAATATGTATCAGAGTTTCACTATCGCTGATAAGTACTAAGATCTTACAGTACCGCTGATAGGAACTCTCGCTCTTTAAATTAAACATTCAGCGAACACTGTTCACCATAATGCGCTGAGTCTGTTCAGTCCTTATGGTGATCGCTGATAAGTTAGTTGTTTACTTATAATCCCTGAAGACAAGTTTCACGTCAACAAAGGTTCTACGCTGAAGTCGAAGATCAAGCTCAAGAACCAGCGACAAGTCTACTAATGAACTGATGCGGATCAGCGAAGACTCAGATTTGTCCACTCAACGTGAAGTATCAAGTACAAGACTTCAGCTATCGCTGAACTTTATCATTCGCTGAATAGTAAATGATAATCGCTGAATCAACGAAAGCTGATCATGAAGTCCTCCGTACAAAGTACTTTTGTCTTAACCTCCCTTGCACGCCACCGTACGAAATGTCAGAAAAGAACCTCCGAAAATCTGAGATCGTACAACCACTCTGATACTACACTGTTCATCTTTACGGCTACTAAGGTTGTCAACAAAGGTCAATGACATGCAACCAATCCGCTGATGACACGTGTAAAGTGTATACTGAGTTGCATTAAATGCATGCAGTATATAAAGAGATGAACTCACTTCATTTGAAGTAACTTGCTAACTCTGGACAAGTTCAAATCTCTCTCAAGATAGGATTTTATTAGTAATCTCCATATCTTTCTTAGTGCAAGAAACCTTAGTGTTCCAACTTGTTTAGATTTAGGTTTATCCTTAATCTTGTTTCCGCAACAAGCTGTAAATTGTTAATGATTTATCAATAAACAATTTAGAAAAGTAAAATAGCGTGTTTGTATTCAACCCCCCCCCCCCCCCTTCTACAAACTTGTATAGGCCTTTCGGGACCAACAAGTGGTATCAGAGCAGATTTGTTTAATCTCATAAACAAGATCTAATCTAAGATATTTCTCTTCCTTGCTATTATCTGAAAATGGCCTCCCACACAAACACAAACTATATAGACAATGGTTCTCTTGCAAAACCCCCTAGATTTTCCAGAGACAACTTCAACTTATGGAAAAATAGGATGATGCTCTTCCTAGAAGGTGTTGACCCTACTATGACCTACTATCTTGAAAACGGCCCACACATCCCTGTAACTATTGATCCTTTAGTTCCAGCCACTGCAACTCGAGCTGCTATTCCTGAAAGGCTGATTCCAAAGGAAATACACATGTGGACCGATGAAGATAAGAAGAAAGTGGCTATAGATACAAAATCCAGATCCATACTATCCATGGCCCTTCCTGACGAAGTCTACCATTCCGTCATGAACCTGAAATCCTCAAAAGCCATGTGGGACACAATATGTGTTCAGTATGAAGGAACGTCTGAAGTCCAGGATTCAAGAAAGATCAACCTGGTAAGACAATACGAAAGCTTCATTTCTGGTAAGAATGAAACTCTCTCTGAAGTTCATCAACGTTTTAATTGCTTAATTATAGATCTTAAAACGGTTGGTAAGGAATATTCTAACTTTGAAGTGCTGACAAAGTTTTTAGAATGTTTACCTGAAAGCTGGGACAATTATTCCATGTGTCTCAAGCTGTCAAAAGATCTAAGATCAATGACACTTGCTACCTTATATGGCACATTGCTGAATCATGAGCAATCTAGCCATCATAAGAAGAATCTTGTAAAAGATTCCAAAAGCACCCCTGTTGCTTTAATCTCAGAGGAACCTTCTACTCAGCGACCCGTGGTCACTATCACTGAGTTAGAAAGTAACTCTGAAAGGTCATCAGATTCTGATTCTTCAGATGATGATGAATCCTTGGCTCTCCTAACTAAAAAGTTCAGGAGATTCGCCAAGAAGAAAATGTTTAGAAAGAACAAAACTCTTTCTATAGCTGACAAGCCTAAGTCATCAGCTTTTGTTGATAAGGCTACTGCTACTTGTTTCAACTGCGAAAAGACAGGTCATTTCGCTAACGAGTGCAGGTCAAAGAAAATCATGAGACCTTCAGCTTTTACAAAGAAATCCTTTGTTCCAAGGAATAAAGATGACAAATACTCAAAGCTGAAGGAAAAGTATGCAAAGCTGAAAAGCTTTAAGAAGAAAGGAAAAGGCCTGATGGCTGACTATGATTGGGCTGCTTCTGATGAAGAAGCCTCATCATCTGATTCTGAAGATGATGAAGCAAATCAATGTCTCATGGCCAAGATTGAAGAAGAGGAAGAAAGTTCAGACATTCCCTCCACTTCAACATCTGCCATTCAGGTATCACCTTCCTTCTTTACCAATATTGCAAATATTGATGAAGCTGATAGTCTCCGTAAAATCGAACTGCTGACTAGAAGTTTATACGAAGCCATGAACGGCAAAGCTGTGGTTGAAAACCAAAATCTTGATCTCGCTGAAAAGCTTAAAAACTGCCACCTTCAAATAGAAAAGCTTTCTAAATTTGAAGAAGATTTTAAAGATCAAGTCTATTTAAATCAGCTAGTCAAAATCGAACGAGCAGAAGCTATCGCTGCATTAAAAGCTGAACAAGCTACTGTTGAAGGATGGTGTAATTCTTCAACAAAGATCACTGAGATAATTAAGGCTCAGATTCCTCTGAGTGATAAACGTGGTCTGGGTTATAAATATGATACTCCAAAACCAACCACTGAACGTTCAATGCTTAAATTTGGAACGTTCGTATCCTCAGTAGCTGACACTTCTTCATCTCAGTACTCCTCGTCGATTACACCAATCCCTGAGGAAACTCCTACCTCCTCAAAAGGTAAGGAGAAAATGGTTTATTCAAAACCTACCTCTGTCTCTAAAGACAAAGGTAAAGGAATTGTTATTTATCAAAATCCTCAGAAGGGTACCTTAGTACCTAAGATGAATGCTTCCAAAGCCTTAGTGATTCATTCATCTGGTTCTAGAAATCAGACCTCTGGATCAGTTCAGCGACCTACTCCTAGACTCAGAGTAGATATCCTTGGTAAGAAATCTGAAGAACTGAATGTTCGTCCTATTTCAAAAACCAATAGTGTACTTGGTGCTGGCACTTCTAATTCCAAATTAAAAGCTCAGCACTCAAGTGGTCCTAGAACTAATTTTAGTTATAGGAAATGTTATCACTGTGGACTTATCGATCATATTGCAAGTAAGTGTCCCACAGCCACCAAAGCTGATAAGATAGCTAAGGTGAAGATAGTACCCAAGAAGACCAAACCAGTTGCAATTCAGGTCAAGGTGACTCCTACCGCTGAGGTCAAGAAATTGACCAAAGTGAAGAAAGACAAAGCTGAATCTTCAAATGCTGCGAAGACTGCTGAACCCATTCCAACTACTTCCACTGACAAACGCGTATACATGGTGAAGTGGGTACCCAAGCAAAACTAATCTTCCTTTGTATTGCAGGTTAAAAAGGGTATCTGGTATCTCGATAGCGGATGCTCTAGACACATGACTGGAAAGAAAAACCTGCTCGCTGAATACAAGGAAGAGAAGGGTCCCTCTGTGACTTTCGGTGGAAATGGAAAAGGACACACCCGAGGGTATGGTGTACTTTCAAATGGTACAACATCCTTCAGAAGAGTCGCATATGTTGAAGGGCTGAAGCATAATCTTCTAAGCATCAGTCAGCTTTGCGACATGGATAACAAAGTGATTTTCACTAAGGAATCCTGCTTTGTCTCTGACAAAAAGGAGAAGATAGCTCTCAGCGGTTATCGTTTGGAAAATGTTTACGTTATAAACATGGACTCAACAACCACTGAGAACTCCTGTTTCTTCTCAAAAGCATCTTCTGATGTTAACTGGCTATGGCACAAAAGGCTCTCACATCTCAACTTCAAGACACTGAATACTCTTTCATCCAAAGAGTTAGTCACTGGTCTACCTCAACATTCATACGCCAAAGAGTCTTTATGTTCAGCGTGTGAAAAAGGGAAGCAGACCAAGGCAAGCTTTAAGTCAAAGCAAGTTTCCTCAGTGTCATCTCCTCTACAACTACTCCATATGGATTTGTTTGGCCTCGTTAACAAACAATCCATCGCTGGAAAGAAATATACGCTGGTCATAGTTGATGAATTCTCTCGTTACACATGGGTAATGTTTCTCCGTTCTAAGAGTGACACCCCTGAAGAACTCATCACCTTTTTTCGGAAGATGGAAACTCTGAACAATATGACTGTTCGCTCAATAAGGCGTGATCATGGAACTGAATTCAAAAACAGTTCTCTTGATTCCTTCCTTGAGAGCAAGGGTATTTCTCACAACTTTTCGTCAGTGAGAACACCACAACAAAACGGAGTCGCTGAAAGAAGAAATAGAACAATTATTGAAGCTGCACGTTCAATGCTCAGCGATTCTCACCTGCCTACTCAGTTTTGGGCAGAAGCTGTCAACACTGCTTGTTTTACGCAAAACAGGTCGCTGATAGTTAAAAGATTAAAAAAGACAGCCTATGAACTCTTTCATGGGAGAAAGCCTTCAATCAGCTTTCTTCACATCTTTGGATGTCAGTGTTTCATACTGAACAACAGAGATGCCCTTGGAAAGTTTGATCCTAAGGCAGATGATGGAATCTTTCTTGGATACTCCTCAGTTTCCAAAGCCTTCAGAGTCTTCAACCGAAGAAGGCAAACTGTAGAAGAAACTATTCACGTCACGTTTGACGAATCCCGTTCAGCGAACTCTAAACCGAACGCTGATACAGAAGAACTGAATCAATGGATGTTTTCTCATCTTGGTGATTCAGAAGATATTCCCACTCCTTATGCTCACACCGTAGAAAATGATGGTCCTTCTATCATTCCAAATATGCAAAATAGTGAAGCTGAAACATCTTGGGTCTCAGCTGTTCCTATAAACACTATACCTGCAGTTGATCCAAATGTCTCAGAAATTCCATCTATTTCTCAGCAATCAGTGAATGAAGTGGCAAATGCAAACATTCCTCTCTTAGCTGATAATCCAGAAGTAGCTGAAGCCTCATCTTCAGTTTCTCCAGTTCAGACTGAGTCAGCGACGTATGCTCCGGCTCAGCGATGGACTGTAAATCACCCAATCGATCAAATTCTTGGTGATCCCAACGCTGGTATTCAGACTCGTAGAAGTGCAGGTAATATTTGTTTATTTGTTAACTTTATTTCTCTAACTGAACCAAAGAAAATAGATGATGCCCTCAGAGATCCAAACTGGGTCAGCGCTATGCAAGAAGAGCTGACTGAATTCGAAAGAAACAAAGTTTGGAAACTTGTTCGTAGACCAACAGACAAAACGGTGATAGGCACTAAATGGGTCTATCGAAACAAGTTGGACGAACATGGTACTGTAACTCGCAACAAAGCTCGTCTTGTTGCTCAGGGATACAGACAAGAGGAAGGCATAGATTATGACGAAACTTTTGCTCCAGTAGCAAGACTTGAATCTATTCGTCTTTTCTTAGCATATGCTGTACACAAAAACTTCACTGTACATCAGATGGATGTTAAGTCAGCATTTCTAAATGGAAAGCTGAATGAAGAAGTGTATGTGGAACAACCTCCAGGATTCTCAGATCCTAAGCATCCAGGATATGTGTATAAACTGGACAAGGCACTTTATGGCTTAAAGCAAGCTCCACGTGCATGGTATGATACTCTCTCTACTTATCTCCATATTGAAAAATTTGAGCGAGGTAAGATTGACAAAACTTTGTTTTTTAGAAAAGTGAAAGGTCATATCATTTTAGTTCAAATATATGTTGATGACATTATATTTGGTTCTACTAACCCTGAGCTTTGTACTCGTTTCGCTGATAGAATGAAAGATGAGTATAAAATGAGTATGATGGGTGAAACTGGAATACAAGATTTTATGGGTTTTACTTTTCTTTTAAAATCAAGAAAAACCCTAATCTTCATTAAGACATTTTTTTTTTGTCTGAATGAAATGGACAAGATTCGAAATATCTTAACGGAAATTTCTTTCCACATTAAGATAATTCTTATTTGTTAACATCTTTGGTTGAACTGATAATACAGTGATATGGCATCTTCAAAGCTGAATGTTACCGCTGAATCCATCTCCACTGACTCTGAGGAAATGGAAATCTTCAAAGCCCCCCAGGTGAAGTTCGAGCTGGATCAACTCGATTGGACTAAAGCCAACAACCTCTCAGCTCTTCTCGAGTTTCCTCCTCGGAAGCAAGTATCACATCTGGACGATGCTGTAAGTTTTCTGAAGAACAGCCCCATCTACACAGCCCTGACCATAACACCTCCTGCCAGTCAGCGGCTCTTATCTCAGTTCTGGTACTCTGCCAGACACACTGAGCTAACCTCTGCCAAAGATCCATCCAAAACCATAGACTGCATACTCAACGATACTGAGTATGGCACCATCAAGATCACACCCGCAATTATCCGCAAAGCCCTAAACTTCCCAAATGCCTCCAAAGAAAAACCCTTCATTCCATTCCCTGACCACAAAAAGCATGCTGACAGAGAAGCAATCATTGCTTTCCTTGACGCAATGGGTTATATCTGGGATATTGGAAGGGACAAGAAGTCTGAGAAGAAACTGACGCTGATAAAGAAATCCAAGATGCCCAGCGAGATGAATTTCATCTTCGCTCACCTGATCAGCTGCATGACAGCGAAATCCGGATCTTCTGATCAAGCCGCCCAACCTCAGCAGTCCATGGGATACGCACTGCTGAAAGGTCTAAATATTGACTAGGCCTCCATTATTTATGAAGACCTGATTCAACGTGTCGATTCTGCCGCTGATTGACCAGCATGGGTTCCTTACCCACGATTCATCAGCGCCATCTTTCAATATGGCCTGAAGGACAGCTATCCTGAAGAGGGTGATCTGAAACTTTCTCAGATTGGCCCTAAGGTTCTCGACTTCAAGCCTGTCGCCAATGAGGTACGTCTCTCTACTCTTCTCACTCTTCTAAATTCTCCGCTTTCTGTGGCTCCTTCTGCGACAATACCAATCGCTGATACCCCGGCAACAAAATCCTCTCCTTATAAGAAAAGGAAACCCTTACACACCCAACTTGATTCCAAAAGGATCAAGAAAACCAAGGAGCAACCCCAGCAATTCCATGCTGAAGACTCCTCAGCTCATTCTGAAGAGCTGAAGGAAAGTTCCGTGGTACGCTCTGCCACACCCGTGCAAGCCATCCCTCCAATCCAGACTTCAGCGTCTCCAAACGCTGAGGTTAGAAACTTGGAAACTACCCAACCTCCATCAATCTCTCAAAAGACTGATGAAGTGATTGTCAGCGATTCCAACGCTGAACTCAGAACCCGAACCCCAATCTTAACCTTCGCTTCTCCCTCCACTCACTTGGACACTCCTCCAGCAAACACTGGAGATGCCATCATTCCAGAAGCCGCCGCTGATGCTTCTCAACAAATGATGAAGAAAGGACCTGCAGAGTTCACCATACCTCACCGTACTTTCGAAGAGGATATGGAACACTATTCAGGAACCTGCAACTTTGACGAGTTCATCAATCCTCCTGCAGGTACTAATCCCACCTTAAACACTGTAACTAAACCTGAAACTTCTGAGCTTTCCTTTGTTCACAAGTACTTATATGTTACAGGTCCTAATTTGGGAGACATCAACGCCTCGCTGAAGTCCGTGGAAACAAAGCTGTCCAGTCTCACCACCACATTCTCCAACAACTCAACAGCTATAACAAACGCTGGAGAGAACTTGACAAAGCTGACAACGGTGGTGGAGAAGAAAGCTTCCACTGAAGACATCAAGAGTCTTGATAAGACGCTCAACGATTTTTGCCAAGGTGCTCTGTGACATCTACACTGACTACACAAGCCTCAAAACATCAGTTTCGACCATGTCCAGCGAAGTAACAACGCTGAAGACATTGGTTGAAAAACTCGAGGGTGATATGTCAGAGGTCAAGACTGACTTAGGCTCTGTAAAGACCGACGTTAGCTCTATGAAGACGATGATCGAGACGTTGGTAAACAAGGCAAATAGTCCAGCTCCTGCTCCTGCCCCTGTCCCTATTCTGGAATCTTTCACAGAGGAGGATCGCACAGAGCTGAGGAAAATCACGCCTGCTATTTCTGGCCTTGAAGACAGAATAGCAAAGCTTGAAGGTTGTGTGAAAATCTCTGGCCCAGAAGACAGAGATAACACCAATGCTGAGTCTGCCCATTCCTCCCCCAGTCATCATGAAAAAGAGGGGGAGAAGAGCGCTGAACATTCCAAGGAGAAAAGCGCTGAAGATCTTGAGAAAAGCGCTGAAGATCTGAACAACAAAAGCGCTGAAGACCTTTCCCATGATGAATCTATCAGGGTAGAGAGGAATGAAGATCTGATCATTGGACCTCAGGGAGATGAAAACCCTGAGGGAACCGAGAAGCTCGCCTCTGTATCTGAGGGGGAGCAACTCGAAGAAGATGCTGAGAATTCCGAAGCAGAAGAAGATGAAGACATCGACATCCCTGACGACAAACCATCCTTCTCTCCAAGAAAGGATGATGATGATGATGAAGATGACGATGATTTCTTTATCGTCAAACCTGCCCCAAGGATCAAAGCTCTTAAAGGAATCTCAATAAAAGAACCATCAGGGGAGAAGACAAAGACAAAGCCCTCAGCCTCTGGCGCTGAGAAAAGCAAAGACAAAGGCCTCGCTGAAGATGAAAATCTAGCGATTCTCTTTGAAAAGCCGGTTTGTCAGGTAAACTAAAACTTTACATTTTCCTTCCCTGAACTTCTCCAAACCTATATACACATCCACATTATTTTTCTATCTTTTCTACCCAAGTTCTTCTACCCAATTCTTATCTGTAAGATCGCTGCTTTTCAGCTAGTCCTCTCCCCTGTTTGAGGATGTCGCTGAAGGTTCTACTGTTGCGACTTCACAAATAAAGCCAACTGCTGCTGATGAAATAATCCCAGTCTTGGACTTGATCTCTGAGACTGATGAACCAGAAGAACAACCTCTCTCGCACAATAAGAGACCTTCCTCAGTTCCTCAAAAGCTGAGTGAAGAGGATCAAAAGAGAAGAGAAGAAATAATAAAGCGATTCGAGGATCAGCGAATCATTCTAAGGCCTGATGAACTGCCTTCAGTTCCTCCTAAATTCAGAATTTCAAAAGCTGAATATCAGGACCACCTTAGAGCTGAACGCCTCATTGCTGAAAGAAAGGAAGCTGAAGAGAAAGACAGAGAATACGCCATCAAGCTTACTCAAGAATCTGTCAAAGACCCCAAGCTGAAGCGTGTTCCCATTCAAATCCAACGAAAGCTGTGGGAAGAAGCCCAGAAGATCGTGGAAAAGAAAACTGAAGTTTCTCAGACCACCTTGATCTGGTGTAAAGAGAAAATTCACTTCAGATATCGTCCAGCGAAGATCAACAAGGTATTCATCTCTGGAAGAACATCTATCGGAGTACCTATTGTTGACATCAAACTGTTCAGAGAAGATGGCACATCTGAAACCTTTCGTGCTGACACTGTAAAAAGGTATGGTCTCTCTGAATGGCTGGAGATGAGGTTAGCTATCCAACCATCACAATCTAAGTACAAGAATCATTTCGAAAAGCTGATAAACAGACAGATCGACTTGATATCTTCTTGTGTGGATATTCCTCCTGTTCCTGATCTAAAGCCGAAAAGAAAAAGAGGTTCTCCAAGGAAGAAACGTCAAGATTCAAATTCAGGACCTGTCATACGAAATGAAACTGGAATTGGTTTCTCTCGCGCTGAATTACTTGGTCCTGATCCTGATCTATCTGCCCTTGACATCTCTTTGCCACCATGTGAACTTTTCGTCCCTGGTAAAGTCATCAGTAATCCTTATGGAATATTCTTTCTTGACTACGACGGACGAAAATGCTTTCAACGGATCGCTGAGCTCCCAATCACTCCAATCGAACAGCTCAGAGATCTTATCTACTGGTGTGACTTCAGAAAGGACATTCAGGCACGACACCTAAAACCCTTGATCTTTCAAGAAGCGCTGAAGAAAAGAAAACAAGGTGTAACGGTTCCTGACTGGTTGATTCCCACTGAAAAGACGACCCTTGATGAACTTCTCATTAAGGAAGAACCTTTTGAAAACTGATATAATCTCCTTTTTCTCTATTGTATCAGTTATCCTTCTGTACTTGTAATTTATTTCGCTTGTACTTGTAATCTTTCTGTTCTTCATTGTAACCTGATTCAAAGATTTAAAGAAAGATTTCAGCGAATGTACTTTACTCCATCAGTACTGAAAAGATCCCAGAAAACAGTAAAAGGGACAAATATTTTATGAGTTCTTTTTATCCTTATGTTTTCATTAAATAGCAATTTTCTTTGTTGCTATGTCATAATCAAATAGGGGGAGATTGTTGATCCAAACCCTCAGTGATTTGATAATGACCCTCTCTTAAATACTTAGTGAAAATTGTATGTAAACAATATGTATCAGAGTTTCACTATCGCTGATAAGTACTAAGATCTTACAGTACCGCTGATAGGAACTCTCGCTCTTTAAATTAAACATTCAGCGAACACTGTTCACCATAATGCGCTGAGTCTGTTCAGTCCTTATGGTGATCGCTGATAAGTTAGTTGTTTACTTATAATCCCTGAAGACAAGTTTCACGTCAACAAAGGTTCTACGCTGAAGTCGAAGATCAAGCTCAAGAACCAGCGACAAGTCTACTAATGAACTGATGCGGATCAGCGAAGACTCAGATTTGTCCACTCAACGTGAAGTATCAAGTACAAGACTTCAGCTATCGCTGAACTTTATCATTCGCTGAATAGTAAATGATAATCGCTGAATCAACGAAAGCTGATCATGAAGTCCTCCGTACAAAGTACTTTTGTCTTAACCTCCCTTGCACGCCACCGTACGAAATGTCAGAAAAGAACCTCCGAAAATCTGAGATCGTACAACCACTCTGATACTACACTGTTCATCTTTACGGCTACTAAGGTTGTCAACAAAGGTCAATGACATGCAACCAATCCGCTGATGACACGTGTAAAGTGTATACTGAATTGCATTAAATGCATGCAGTATATAAAGAGATGAACTCACTTCATTTGAAGTAACTTGCTAACTCTGGACAAGTTCAAATCTCTCTCAAGATAGGATTTTATTAGTAATCTCCATATCTTTCTTAGTGCAAGAAACCTTAGTGTTCCAACTTGTTTAGATTTAGGTTTATCCTTAATCTTGTTTCCGCAACAAGCTGTAAATTGTTAATGATTTATCAATAAAAAATTTAGAAAAGTAAAATAGCGTGTTTGTATTCAACCCCCCCTTCTACAAACTTGTATAGGCCTTTCGGGACCAACAAAGATGATGCTTTCTTTATAAAACATTAGGGGGAGATTGTTAGCTTTAATTAGCTCCTAATTAAATGAATGTTTTATAAAGATATTTTAATGTTTTAGATATTTTGTAATAGATATTTTGTAATAGATATTTTCTTAGATATTTTTGTCTAGTTTTTAGATATTTTAAATATCTAATGTAAATATGGCCCTATATAAGAGGTGTCCATATGTCTTTTTAAGTAGTGAGAAATATGGAAAGCACACAAAAACACACATAGACTAGTTTCTTATGAGAGTCGATTTCATGTTTAGTGTGGTGTTCTTCAACATTTCTCCTCTCCATATTTAATCATCAATGAATATGAGATAAGTTTCTTTATGATTGTTCTTCATGTATATCTTATCTCTATATTTAAATATGGACTTTATATTTCTTCTATTGTTGCTCAAAAATGGGATCAACAGAAATAGTCAAGGGGTATAAATAGTGAGTTGCAATAGGGCATTGGTGTAAGACTTAGACGTGAGATCATTGTGTGTAAGAGAGGGATGACTTTCTAGAGAGAGAGAGTCTAGAGAGAGAAAGTGGATCTCAATTCTCATCTTGTATTCTTTCTCAATCTATCAAAGATCAAAGTGCTCTTATCATTGTTACTTGATTAGATTGGACTCACAAGTGGTATTAGAGCCTAATCAAATCGAATTTTGTATCGATTCCTTTTTTTTGTCAATTTTTGAAGAAATTGAAAAGATTTTGAATTTTTGAGATTTTCATGAAAAAGTTCAAGGATTTGGATTTTAATTGTGTTTTGGATCAAGTTTGCTTTCACAAATCGTTATCGTATGTGATCTGAAACATTTTCATTTTAAGAGATTTGATTTTAAATATCAAATTCTTGTGTTTGAAAATTTTGAAATTCAACAGGTGGTTTACAAGTGTTCTTCGATATTTTTTAGTTGTTCAGCTTGATTTTCAAAGTTTGAAGTTGTTTAGATCTGTCTGAACTTCTCAAATCAATTCTTTATTAGTTTTCGATCAGCTTAACTCAATCAGAACATAAAAATATCATCAAATCATTGTGATTAAGTTTCTAGAAATTCACAGAATGTTATTCGATGTTCCTCGATGTGGTGCATGATTTTTGTTTGTTTGAATGTTTTGAGCAAGTTGCAAGTTTCGGATTAAAAAAAATCTGTTAGGTCACGTTTGTGGAATAGAAGTATAGGGACTAATCTTGACATATCTTGTAAATACCTTCATGGTATAAATAGTTGGCTTAAATCTTGTTTTAGGGTTTAATGATCATTGTTTAACGTTTCATAATTTACCATTGTACGGCTCTGCCTAACATCTTTCTGTTCATCAAATACAAGTGAGATTTATGACTGATTATGCTATATTGTGTTGATTCATTGTGATTGATTGTTAATCTGGGATCCACAATTGGTATTATAGCAGAAAGATGATTGATTCAAAGGTAATATTCTTATTCTGATCATTCAAGTTTTAGTCGACTGTTTCATCCCAAAAGATTTTTCTTTGCTTTGATTTTGGTGTAAAAACTTGAAATTGAGGCTTGAAAAATCATCTTTGTTGTGTTTCTGAAATCATATCAAGTTTTGGGTTGTTTTGGTTAAGCATAAAATCATCAATTTTTGAGTTTTTGGTTTCTGGGTTTCATACTCTCTGTTCTTGATAAAAACTCAATTTTGCTTCAAAAAGTGCTTGATTAATCGATTTGGTTAGTTGTTTTTGCATTCCCTAGTTGCTTGTTTTGGTTCTAAAGTGATTGCATAAATTTTCCAAGTCAAAAGTGGCGCAGATTCGATTTCCAGGTAAGTTTTTCGACTTCCAGTGTTTGAATTCGGAACTCAGTTCTTGAGTTCCGGTACTGGTTGAATTCCGGATCCTATAGATTCCGGATCCCACATTGTACCGGATCACAAGTTCCAGATTCTTCACTTCCGGTATTGTTTTCAATTCAAATTCCTAATTTCGGATCCTTGATTCCGGATCCTTGTTACTGATTCCGGATCCTTGTTGCTGGATTCCAGATCCTCTATTCCAGATCTACCCATCTGCACACTTAATTTTCTTCCAGTTTCTATTTGGTTCTATTTTCCAGTGTTTCTTCTATTTATTCCTGATCCCTTATAGGAATTGCTTTAGGTTATCACTCCCTTAGGAATTTGCGTTAGTTTTGCGTTAGTTTGTGCGTTAGACCACTCCTTTACCTTTGAATCATATCACTCGTCTTACGATCACACAAGTTCTCACAATGAATGCTCAAGACGCATTAGCTATCGGATCGGAACTCAAACCGCCGATCTTGTATCGCGGGGAGTATAATGTCTGGAGGGATCTGTTTATGTGCTTCATCGAGACAAAGTCGCTATATGAGGAAATTCTTCGATCGCTGACGGAAGGTCCGACGATTCCACCATTGATGGACGTCCCTGCACAAGAAGGTGGACCTCCAACGCATAAGGTGCCCAAACCATATGACAAGTTGACGGTTGAAGAAAAGCAGAAAGCCGATGGAGACAAGCTGGCAAAGACTTATCTAGTATATAGTCTTCCCAACAATATCTACTGCAGCGTCGACAGTTACAAGGACACGGCTAAAGGTATGTGGGACCAGCTTGCGAAGATCATGCAAGGCAGTCGTGAAGGTAATCAGATGAAGATCAGCAACTGTCTCACCCGCTACGAATCCTTTAAAGCCAAACGAGGGGAATCACTCACTGAAACCTACGAGCGTTTCTGCACACTCCTTAATGACCTGCAGAAGAACAGCATCTTCAAGTCGAACCTCGAGTGCAGCATCAAGTTTCTCAACAACCTTCAACCTGAATGGAAGGGATTTGTTCTACATGTTCGCCACAACCACTCATTAGAGAGTGTTACGCTGCATGAGCTCTACGAGATGTTGCTCCAGGATGAAGATGGTGTACGTGAGCTGATGGGAGATCAAAAGTCCAATGAGAAGACGAAGGAAGATCCTCTTGCCCTCATGTCACATAAGAAAGAAAAGCAAGCACAACGCAGTTCGTATAGAGAGGAAGCACAAAGCGAATCAGAACACGAAGATGAAGAACCTGAGAGTGATTCTGATCCCGAGCTCGATAGTATCAAGAAAGCAGTTGCCTTGCTGTCCCGGGAGTATGCTAGGAAGAAGTTTTTCAAGAAGCCGACCAACAACAACCAGCGATACTCCACAAACACAAAGCTTTGGGATTATCGAGACAAGAACGACGGCAAGCGCAAGTTTGATGATGGAAGAAAGAGGAACGATGAAGGGAAGCGATCTGAAGGAAAGTCTGATGATCGAGCTGATGATGAACCCGTGAAATGCTACAACTACGGGAGGCGAGGCCACTTCGCCAAAGACTGTCGGAAGCCTGTAGTACGCAATGCTGAGTACTACAAGAACAAGATGCTCCTATCAAGGCAGAAAGAAGCGGGCAAAGCGCTGCTAGTGGAAGATGATCATTGGCTCCTACAGACTGATGAAGAGAACGAAGATGAGGAAGCTCATATGTGTTATACTGGCCTCAATCCTGAAGAATCCGACTCTGAGGATGACTCTTCCGGAGAGAAGAAAGACAAAAGTGAGTGCCAGGTATGTAGTTCTTCGAATGCTGACTTAATTAACCAGATGCAAGTAATGGTGCGTACCTTAGATTCCTTCAAACTTAAGGTTAAAACCAAAGACGCCCAAATCTCTAAGCTAGAAGCCGAGGCTAAGATTAAATTTGATACCATAGGAAAGCTAGCTATTGAAAAGGCCGAGGACAAATGTGTGATAGAAAACTATCAAACTGAATGCTCGGCCATTTCAAAGAGAGCTGAAATCCTCGAGACTCAAATATCTGAATTTACACAAAAGTTAGAAAAGTCTCAGGAGGAGTATTCTAAGAGCATTTTACTTCAAGAGAATATTCAAAAAGAGAACGAGTTGTTGACCACTAAGCTTAAGGATCTTGAATCCAAACTTTACAAACTTGGTCAATCTGAACAAACCATCCACTTGAACAAACCCAAGGAGTTCAAATATTACAACTCACAATGGGGGCTCGGATATGATAATCTGTGTTACCTAAAGAAAATCGTCTAAGGTTCCCACTCTTTATGAATTCAATTTCATGGGCCTAGATAAGAAATATCCTGAGTACAAGATCAAGTGGACTAAGCCATCTCCGGAAGATGAGGAGAAAGAGGATATTAAACGAAAAACAGGTATACCTCTACCACCAATAGAGGCTAAACCTAAAACTGACAATCCTAATTCTGAAAATAACACAAAAATGGAAGATGAGCCGCCTAGGAAAAACATAAATGTACAGATACCTTTCGTGTACGAAATGCTTAATGCGTCTTATTTAAAGAGCAAAACTTCTTATCTCTCCAACGATTACTTCGACATCTGTTCGCTTGCCAAAATGGTTGAAACTCCGGTTCCCGTTTCGGCAACCACAGATGTAGATTCTAACGATAAATCAGAGTTCAAACGTTACGTACCACCTCTGATTTTGGAGAACATCATTTTTAAACTTGAAGAATCGATTGCGAGGGATAAGGTCATTTATGAAACCGAAAGAACTATACTTTTAGCTTCGATCGAAAAGCTCAAACAGAGGAAACCCGAAACATTACCCGAATCAGAAAGAGCTAGTTATCGAACCGAGATTGCTAAGTTGACTTCTCAACTGTCCGCTTTGGCGACAGAAGCGTTAACGTTGAGAATGGCTAAGGAAAATCCAGTGGATACTCCAATGACGTCTGTCACTCCTGAAACAATCTCGTTTGACTTCGCTCCGATCTACTCGGATAGTTCCTCGTGTAAAGCCTTTATAGGAGTGTCTGATGACACAAATGATTCAAATTTGAGCTTTAAAGATAAAGGTAAGGCGATTCAATCTGATTCCGTTCAAAAGAACCTTTGTCCCGTTTTTGATAATCCCTTTGCGGATAACTCCTCATCCGACTCTGATGGCGACACTCCACTTGATTCTGCACAAAGATTTTCTGAGTTTATGAATTCCACGACTTGTCATGATGATTTTTCTAAGATTGATTTTGCTCCAAAGCTTGCTAGTCACACTCAATTCTTAGAAAAAAATGCCCGAACCGGTTAATTTTGAAAAGGGTGAATGTTCTAATTCTAAAACCGTTTCTTCGACTATTTCAAAATCTAAATCTAAACGCTGGTCAAAGAAACGTGCTAAATCCGGTAAGAGCTCTTCCAAACAACCAGTTTACTCAAGCTCCTCTAACAATAACTCTAATGTAATTTCAGATAGAACGGGTCGATGGGAAGCGGTTGGGAGAGAGTGGGTAGAGAAGAAGGCTAAGTCGCAACCTGAGAAGACCAAGTCATTTACTCCTTTTTCGCTTATTAGAAAAAATAACAACAATCATGGTTTTGGTTTAAATAACTCTGTTGAACATGGTTTTAAAATTCCAGTTAAACTTGATAATGTTCAGCAATTGATTGAATTTTCGCGTGATTATGTTTGTTATTCTTTATGTGGAGTGAATGATTTGATTGTGTCTAGAAATGCATCTGATTGGTTTGGTACATATCATGTCTTTAATTCTAATGCTTCTCGTAAATCCAATCGAAAAAGACCCGGATCTAAACGGGTCTCAAACAAAAGTGCTGCACCTAACACCCAAGGAACCATTTACAGATGGGTACCTAAACAACCTTAACTTTGTTTTGCAGCCCGATCATGTGTGGTTTTTAGACTCCGGATGCTCCAAACACATGATTGGTAAACGGGAGCTACTCACCAACTTCAAGGAGAAGTACTGTGGTGATGTACGATTTGACAATGATAACGTGGCCCCGATCATGGGCTACGACGACCTCGTTCAGGACAACCTAACCATCAAGCGTGTTTCCTACGTCGAAGGCCTTGGTCATAACCTCTTCAGCATCGGCCAATTTTGCGACAAGAACCTTGAAGTCAGATTCAAGGCGAAGCGGTGTAGTATACGTGATGACGATGGAACGGAGATTCTTGCTGGTACTCAACGAACGAACCTCTACACCATCAATCTTGCCGCTGTGAAGACCGACAAAGTCGTATGCCTCCTTTCAAAAGCCACTACTCAACAGAACTGGCTATGGCATCGACGGCTCTAGCATTTGAACTTCAAGAACATCAACTAGCTGGTGCTGGGTGGACTAGTCAAGGGTATGCCAAAACTGAAGTTTGCAAAAGAACATCTCTGCTCCGCCTACGAGATGGGAAAGATGAAAAAGGTGTCGCATAAGCCGAAGCCGGTTCCTAGCACGTCAAGACCTCTAGAGTTGATCCACATGGATCTCTGCGGCCCAATGCGCATCCAAAGCATAAGCCATAAGAAGTACATTTTGGTGATGGTGGACGACTACTCTCGATACACCTGGGTCAAGTTCCTCCGATCAAAGGACGAGACTCCTAGTGTCATAGTCAACCATCTGAAGGGAGTTCAGAATAACTTGCAGCTGACCGTCATCGCGATTCGCACTGATAACGGAACCGAGTTCAAGAATCGCATCATCGGTGATTTTCTCACATCAGCTGGTATTTCACATAACTTCTCGGCAGCCAGGACTCCATAACAAAATGGCGTAGTGGAACGACGCAACCACACTTTGGTGGAAGCGGCCCGCACCATGCTCACTCAGTATGGACTTCCAATGTTCTTAAGGGCCGAAGCTATCGCAACAGCGTGCTATACTCAGAATCGGTCTATCGTCCACAAGCGCTTCAACAAGACACCATACGAGGTCATCAACAAACGCACACCCAACATCAACTATTTTCACGCGTTTGGGTGCAAGTGCTTCGTGCTGAATGATAAGGATGATCTCGGCAAGCTCAAGCCGAAGGCGGACGAAGGGATTTTTATCGGCTACTCTACATCTTCCAAAGCATACCGAGTCTACAACAAGAGGACTAAGAGTGTCAATGAGAGTATAAATATGACCTTCGACGAATTGGTCGATTTGTCTTCTAAACGTAACAGTTCAGAACCCGTGCTTACTGGAGTGCTGGCTTCTGATCACTCCAGATCGAAACCCAAGCACATGACAGTAGATCCTTCGACGTCCAATACGTCGAAATCACATCCATCTGAGTTAGATCTACTGTTTGAAATTTTTTATAATGATTTTTATCCCCCCTTGTATCTTCTGATGCTTCTTTGAATGCAGATGGACCTGTGGTGGTGCCGACTCACATCTCTGGTCCTCCACCTACCCCCAATACTACATCTTCGGAGGACTCGCCCTCTTCACCTGGGAACGAGACGACGCCATCATCAAGTACATCAACGGAGACCGCGACTCCATCCCCGGTGGTTCAACCCACTCCGACTTCCCCCGAAACTAGCAACAGTACTGACGCCACTGCCGAATCCTCGTTAACCGTTGTTGTTTCCCCAACCTGCGGCCGCTGCACGCTTACATCCGGTTCCATCCCTTCAAGTGGTTCAGAATTTACCCTTAGGGTCCTACATCGATGCTGACAATTGTTAGCTTCAATCTTCCTAATCATAGAAATACTTAGAAGTAGTGAAAAATAGGCTAAGTATAGAAAAGCCTCTCACAGAGGCTCTGCCACTTCTTCCAGAAGATCAAGTCCAGAAAGCCACAGAAGCTACAGAGGTAATCACAGAACCTCTGTAGTGCGAAAGAAGAAGATCAACTCGGAAACAAGTGGACTGCTCCACAGAAGGTCAGACCATAGAACCTCTGTAATGCCTTACAGAGCCTCTGTGGTCTGCTATGAAGACTTGGAAGATATTACTGGATACGTTCATCAACTTGCATGGAAAAGTACTGTCAAAACACGTGTCAAGCTCTGAGTGGACTCAATAGGGAATGGTACAAAATAGACGTCTGCGCCATTTAATGCATTTACCAATAGTACATCTGCTCCATTAAATGCGCATGGCTCAAACCACTGTTCACACCATTCAGTTCACTATTCATGCCGTAAAAGGAACAGTGACCTACTTCATAGTCTTCTAAGAGTAGTATAAAAGGAAGTCTCATGTTGAGATCTTCCTAAGAACGAATACACAAGGAATCACTAATACTCTCAAGCTTTATTGTCAAATATCTGAGTGTTATATTCTCACACACACCAACAGTTCTTAATCTGTTCTTCGTGTTCTTATTATATATTGAATAACAGTAACTGTTCAAGAAATCCTTTTTATTCCTTACTGTTTTCTTTATATAAGTGCGTTCTAATATCTATCAAACATATCTGTTAGTTTAATACGCTTCTGCATCAAACTCTAAACTCCACTAATAGATTGTTAATCTTGATTAAGTGTATCTGGGAACCAACAATTGGTATCAGAGCCTTCCTTGATTTTCAATATCAAGTGATCCACTTATCAAGACTCGTGATAGATATTATTGAGATTTAAAATTGTGTCTGGAAACTGCTTAAACCCAGAAAATCTTCAAGCTCATCGAAGTAACTCTTTAGTCATACTTTCTTTCTAAAATCTTCAAATGACAAATACAAATAATTTCTTTACTACTGGTTCTCTCACTAAACCTCCTACTCTCCTTCGAGATGAGTATCCTCAGTGGAAAATAAGAATGGTCCATTTTTTCGAGGGCACTGAAAAAAATCAAGTACAATATCTGTACAATCCTCCTCCTATTCCCATGACAGTAGTACCTCGTATACCTGCTACTGCTGAATCTGCCGAAATCCCCGAACATCAAAAACCAAAGCCAAAAGGGGAGTGGTCAACCGAAGATAAAGCAGAAGATGAAGTTGCTCAGAAAACCAAGAGGACATTAATTATGGCAATACCCAACGAACTCTTTCAATCCTTGGATTCATGTGAAACAGCGCATGATC
The DNA here is from genome assembly GCA_033807775.1 of Saussurea involucrata. Lineage (NCBI taxonomy): Eukaryota > Viridiplantae > Streptophyta > Magnoliopsida > Asterales > Asteraceae > Saussurea > Saussurea involucrata. Next base: position 196,090,793 of record CM066314.1, read on the forward strand.
TGTGGAAAGAACTGGAAAGACAGTTGGAAGAAGGTGCTAAAACACAAAAAAACCGAAGAGCACAGTACATCAATGAATATCATGCATTCAGAGCCTCTGCAACAGAATCTCTGCAAACAACATACGACAGATTCAACTCTCTAATCAACCAGTGCAGAAAATCAGGCATTGACAGAACTTCTGAAGAAAACAATGTCATGTTTTTAAAAAGTCTAAATGAAGAATGGCTCCAGCTGTCTATGTCCCTACAGACAAATCAGGATCTAGACACCTGGACTCTCTCTGATCTTTACGGAACATTAGCCGCACAAGAACCTCAGATAGCACAGGCTAAAACACTAACCATTGCACCATATGCATTGGTTAGTAAAACTAAAGAGGATGCACAGAGACCAAGAAATGATAAAGCCACAGAGGAGAAGAAGAAGGAGAAGAAGAAGATGGTGATAATTGACAGTGAAGAAGAAGAGCAAGCAGAAAAGGAAATAACTCTTGCGTCACTAGCTAAATCTTTAACTCTATTGACAAAAGAGTTCAGAGGAAACAGAAGAGGTTCCGGAAATGAAAGATATGATAGAGACAACCAGGATGACAGAAGAGACAACAGAAGAGATGACAGAAGAGGAGAAGAATCAAGTGGCCGACATAGGTCAAGCGATAGAAATTACAGAGGGAATGACCGACAGAGGTCAGATGACTCGGTAAGCCACACGCAGCAAGAATGCTACAAGTGCGGCAAACCTGGTCACTATGCAAATGAATGTAGATCAGAGAAAGACGGAGACCTACAGAAGTCCAATGATCGAACAGGAAACACTCCTCAAGGGTGTTTTAACTGCGGAAAACCACGCCATTTTGCGAATGAATGCAGAAGCAGATCAAATTGCCCACAGAGGGACTCTGCTTTCTACAAAAAGAAAGCCGAATATTATGCTCAAAAATCCTTAATGGAAAAAGGACATTCTGAGGAGAACACAGAAGACTTCCAGTCAGACTCTACTTCTGACGATGAACATACCGCTAATGCCCTCTTCTGTGGCATGGCAGAAGTCGACTCCTGCACTGACTCTGAGGTATCTACTTCAAATTCCAACTCTTGTATTACCTCTGTAGATGATAATACACTTAGAATTAACATTGAATTAATTGAACTGAAAGAGATAAATCAAAGTATTCAGAAAAGACTCACTTTCAATGAGAGAGAAGTACGGCTTCTCACTCAAGAAAAAGCAAAGATTTTTGAGGAAAAAGAGAGAATAGAAAAGAATTGGAACAAAACTCTAGATCCTTTAAAAAACAAATTTCTGAATTAACCAATACTTTAAAAGATAAAACAAAAGAACTTTCAGTTTCAAGGAGCGAAACTACTGACATAAGAGCTCTTAAAGAATACTTTCAAAGAGAAAGAGAGGTATTATGGCAAGATTTACTCAGAAGAGAAGTTTTGCTTAAAAACTATAAAGATGCACATAAAGTTTATGAAAAAATAAACTCACAAATAGGGAGACGAGGTATAGGGTATGATGATATCACCCTAGGTGTTGAAGGCAAAAGAAACAAACCTCTGTCCTCGTTATTTGTGATTGGAAAAACAAACAAACCAGATTTTCCAAATCTAATCTCTGTAAGCAAACGGGCGAAAATCTCTGTGGATCCTTACTTGAAGAAACATAAGAAGATGATTAACGTGTGGTTTGAAAACACAGACTCATCATCTTCAACCTCTGTCAATAGAGGTATCAAACCAAAGAAATATCTGAAAACACAAGATCAGATTGGTATCTTCAAATTTGGTAAACCAGAGACCCAAACACAGGTTGCTTTTGTCTGTTTGATAAACGTTGAAAAGAAATTATCAGCAGAAGCTCCTGAGTTTAAACCCATTTTTTTAGAAGAAAACTTTAAAAATTTAATTGAAAAAGAAATTTTGGAAATATGGAAATCAAGCGTTTTAGAAAATTTCTGTACATCTTCTATAGATAAAACTCTCACTGAAGAAATCTTATTAGAAACCTCTGCAATCTATGAAAACTATTCTACAGAGGAAGAAAGCTCGTACGATACATGCTCAGAAAATCCAGCCTCTATTGAAAGAATTGACTCAACCTCTGTATACGAGGACGATTCATCCTCTGATAACTCAGAGACTGATTTCAAATCAGGGATAATTCACTGTGACACAGAGGATGTCAAATTCTCCTCTGAAGTTCCTCACAGAACTATTTCTCCAAAAGAGAAACTCACAGAGATTCCAATCTGCCAAGATTTTCTAAATTTGAATCTACATATCAAAACCTCTGCTGAGCTTAAAAAGTTACAGAAGACCTATTGATCCTATAAGTTCTAGATTTTCAAAACCCAAGGTTAATAAATCTTTTTCTTCTGTGACAGTGATGAAAGAAGTTCACCACAGAAGCAACCCACAGAAGGCAGGTCCTAAACAGAGCTTTTGCAAACAACATTCGAGTATTCATAGATCTTCTAGTAATAGGAAATCTAATGTAAAGAAAGAGTGTAATGCCTCTGTGGCTGAGTTTAAAAAATTCAATGAAAAGTTCAAGCAAATTACATCTCATATTCAATACTGTCATTGCTTTGATCTTATGTCTAAACTTAATAATCATTTTTCAAGTCAAGTCTGTTTACTCTCTACGACAATTCAAAAGTCAAATCCCACAAAGAGACAAACTGACTCTTCTGCAGAGAACAAAATGTATTTCAAGAATGCCAAGGCAAACTTGAAAAACTCTAACAAAATTGGACCCATATGGATATGGGTACCTAAATCTCTGTGATTGTCCTGCAGAAGAAGTATGTGCCAATCTGGTATCTAGACTCCGGATGCTCAAGGCACATGACTGGTGACAGAAGTGCACTATCCACGTACAAAGAAACACAAGATGGTGGATTTGTGACTTTTGGAGACAACAAGAAAGGACACATAAAAGGCTATGGAGTCATAAGGAAAGAAGACGTTTCAGTATACAAAGTTGCATATGTGGATGGCCTTAAGCACAACCTACTCAGTGTAAGTCAACTTTGTGATACAGGATTCAATGTGTTGTTCAAAAGAACCTTCTGCTCTCTACAAAGTGAAGAAACAAGTATGGAACTTCTGCGAGCTGAAAGAATAGGCGATCTATATATAATGAATTTCAACTCAAAGAACAAAGACAAAGTTTTCCTTGTTGCCTGCAAAAGTGAAGAAGCCTGGCTATGGCACAACAAGTTCTGTCACTTGAATTTTCACACATTGGAAAAACTGGTCAAACTTGATCTAGTTAAAGGTTTGCCAAATGTTAAATTCAATAAGGATCATTTATGTTCTGCCTGTGAAATGGGAAAACTCAGAAGAGCTTCCCACAAAGGCAAAACATATGTGTCTTGCACCAGGCCTCTGTACATGCTTCATGTCGACCTCTGCGGTCCCATTGCAATACAGAGCCTAGGTGGCAAGAAATACATACTTGTCCTAATTGATGAGTATTCACGTTTCACATGGGTTGAATTCGTAAGAAAGAAATCAGATGTTCCAAATGTATTGATAAATCTAATGAAAAGAATCCAAGTTCTTTATGATTGCAGAATACAGAAGTTAAGAAGTGACAATGGCACAGAATTTAAAAACTCTGTCATTGAAGCCTATCTTTCACAAGAAGGAATATCACAGAACTTCTCTGCAGCTCGCACTCCACAACAGAACGGTGTTGTCGAAAGAAAGAATCGAACACTTGTGGAAGCCGCAAGAACTATGATGTCAGCATGCGGATTATCAATGAACTTTTGGGCAGAAGCAATTTCTACTGCGTGTTATACTCAAAATCGATCAACCATTGTGAAAAGACACCTCAAGACGCCTTACGAATTGCTTAACAAACGGCGGCCAAACATCAAATTTTTCCATGTATTCGGATGCAAATGCTTTGTCTTAAACGACAGAGATTCAAGAGGAAAGTTTGATGTAAAAGCAGATGAAGGCAAATTCATTGGATACTCTGCCACTTCCAAAGCTTACAGAACATTCCTTACAAAGTCTCACAAGATTGTAGAAAGCATCAATGTTTCTTTTGATGATTCATTCCAAATGACTTCTGAACAAATCAGTTCAGAACTCGGAATTAAAGGGAAATCCTCTGTCATCTCACAAGCAAAAGAAGACTTGGATCTTCTATTTTTAGAGATGCTCCACGAAAACATTAATCCTTCTGTTGGAACAATCAGGGTTTCTGAAGAACCATCCTCTGTCGGACAAAATCCTACATGTTTGTCTCTAACTGGTCCTAATAATGCTTCATCTTCTTCTGTAAATACTACAAATGCAATTGCCGAGGAAAACGACAACAGAAGCTGCACAAACCACAGAAGAACCAATTACAGAGGAAATCGAGGACCAAGACTATACGTCCTCAGAGGAACAAACTCCACCACCACTCATACCAATCATTCCACAAACGGTAGAATCAACTACCAAGGCACGAAGAACAACAGAGGCTACACAAGAAGAAACACAAGAAGTCTCTAAAGAAAGTCTGAATGACATTGATGATCATCTTCCACGCACAACTCAATGGACAAAAAGCCATCCTCGAAGCCAAATAATCGGAGAACCTTCTGACGCAGTAAAAACAAGGTCTGCCATTGCTAACTTTTGTTTCTTTACAAATTTTATTAGTGTGATAGAACCAAAGAAGATTTCTGAAGCCCTAGATGACCCAAACTGGGTAGACGCTATGCAAGAAGAACTTTTGCAATTTGAGCGTAACAGAGTATGGACTCTAGTACCTCTGCCAAGAGGAAAACAGGCCATTGGGACTAAATGGGTCTACAGAAACAAGAAGGATGAAGATGGAGTGGTCATCAGAAACAAAGCAAGATTAGTAGCAAAGGGATATAGACAAGAAGAAGGCATAGACTACGATGAAACTTTTGCCCCTGTCGCACGGCTCGAAGCAATAAGAATATTCTTAGCCTTCGCAGCCCACAGAGGTTTTAAAGTCTATCAGATGGACGTAAAATCAGCTTTTCTCAACGGTGAAATCCAAGAAGAGGTCTACGTTAATCAGCCACCAGGATTTGAAAGCTCAAAGTTTCCAAGGCATGTATACTACCTTGAAAAAGCTCTATATGGACTGAAACAGGCTCCACGTGCATGGTATGAACGACTTTCTACCTTTCTTCTAGTCAATGGTTACAACAGAGGTACAACAGATACTACCTTATTCTATAAACGCAAAAGTAGTGAGATAATGCTTGTACAAATATACGTAGATGACATAATTTTTGGGTCTACTAATTCAGAAGAGTGTAAAAGATTTGAAAAACTCATGCAGAGTGAGTTTGAAATGAGTATGATGGGAGAATTAACTTTCTTCCTCGGACTCCAAGTCAAACAATCATCAGAGGGAATTTTTATAAATCAAGCTAAATATGTCTCTGACATTCTTTCCAAGTATAGCTTCTCTGATGCCTCTGCAATGAAAACTCCAATGGCCACTGGAAACAAGTTATTCTTAGATTCAGATGGCATCTCTGTAGAATGCACTCTCTACAGAGGCATGATTGGATCTCTGTTATACTTAACAGCAAGCAGACCTGACATTATGCATGCCACATGTCTCTGTGCACGCTATCAAGCTAATCCAAAGAAATCACATTATGATGCCGTAAAGAGAATCTTTAGATACCTAAAAGGGACCAAAAATCTTGGTCTCTGGTATCCACAGAACTCTGGTTTTGGTCTTAAAGCTTATACAGATTCAGACTATGGAGGATGCATGCTCGACAGAAAGAGTACCTCTGGGAGTTGCCAATTCCTAGGTGGTAAACTAGTCAGTTGGACCTCCAAGAAGCAGAATTGTGTTTCCACATCCACTGCAGAAGCTGAATACGTTGCTGCCGCTAGCTGTTGTTCTCAGGTTCTATGGATGAAGACTCAGCTAAAAGACTACGGCCACATTCTGTTCAAAATACCCATCTTCTGCGATTCCAAAAGTGCTATTGCTATCTCTGCCAACCCTGTGCAACACTCAAAAACCAAGCATATCGATATAAGGTATCACTTCTTGAAACATCATGTTGAATACGGTACAATCGAAATGCATTTTGTGCCCACAGAATATCAACTCGCTGACTTATTCACCAAAGCACTAGACGAGAAAAGATTCAACTTCTTGGTGGGTAAGATAGGAATGATTAACATGGTGTGAAAATCCTCAGTAAGTATAGTTTTATATTCTGTAAATAATAAGTAAATACATTGCTTAAATTATTGTTTTGAAAGATTCTACTTCTATATGTAAATTCTTAAAACCTTCAATAGTTCTTGAAACTACAGAACTTCTGTAAGGTCTGCTCAGAACCTCTGACAACCTTCATAGAACCTCTGATAGACTTGACCTATGTACTATGCAAAACTTATCATATTCTGATCCAAGCATAGATCAAGGGGGAGCAAAAGGAGAATTCTTGATCTACAGAAGTGAATAGATCAAGGGGGAGCAAAAGGAAAATTCTTGATCTACAGAAGTGAATAGATCAAGGGGGAGCAAAAGGAAAATTCTTGATCTACAGAAGTGATTAGATCAAGGGGGAGCAAAAGGGGCCCTCAAATGATCTACAGAGATAAATCTTTCAAAGGAAAGCCAAAGAAGAATGTCGATAATTTTCCATCGACAGAAGTAAGACAAAACTGCCGAGAACAGAAGAACCAAAAGGTATGTCTCTAGCACGAAAGGTTTTTAGAAAACAGTTTTCTAGGACAAGAATTGTTAAATATGTCCTAAATATACTGTGAATAACATTTCAAAAATCAAAAGTTCAAAAGGTTTAACAAAATTCGAAATAATAGAAATTTAAGGTCATAGAGCTTCTGCTGAGCTCAACAGAGCTTCTGCAGGAAATATGCTCTGTGATCATAAATTAACCCTCTGTCGATCTTTTGGAATGTTATCTCGAACAAAACGTTCATCAAAATAGTTTTCTCGGACACCAACCTTCAAGAATGTGCGAAAAACATCTCTTAACACAGATCAAAAATTGGGTGATCAGAAAGTTAATAGAATTCAAGTTATAAGATTTTTTCTCTCATAGAGCTTCTGCTGGCTCTTGCAGAGCTTCTGCAAGTTCCATCAGAGCTACAAAACCTCTGTGAGTAAAATTTCTTGACAAAATCCTATTGATCTTCTCCAATATCTTTACAAACGTTTTCGTTTAAAGAAGAACATTCAGCAATGATAACAATGAGATATATGAGAAAAGGGTTAAACTTCAAAATTTTCAACATCACAGAGCTTCTGGAAACTAACAAAGGCTCTGCTATTTTGTTAATTTGGGCATTTCTGTAACAATAACGGTTACTTTTACTGAGAGTGAAACTCATATGGCTAAGAACAACTCCACGCGCCTAGCATTAATGGGCCGCGCACGACGTCCTGTCATCTTCTGACATGGCCTACGTGTCCCATTTTCATTGGGCAAACATGGAACGTTTTTTTTGGTAAGTTGAACCCGCCGCTCAAACTCGAGCGCGGATTCCAAACTTTAATCCATTGCCATATATTTTACCCTTTCGAAGTCTACCGTTTTACCATCCTATAAAAACAAACCTTACCCTCTCATAAAACTTTTTACAAACTCTCATCTTCTTCTCCGGCGATACCCTGCAAAACACTTGCAAATGGCTTCATCTTCTCGAGCTACATCCTCTGAACTCTCTCCGGCGAACTCAACGGAAAACTCCCCTGCTCATTCAGAACATTCTGAAAACCCCAGCCTTGCAAGAGATATTGAACAACAAGATTCCGGGGACTCCGCAAACTTTGCTCCGACGACACACTTGCAAAACTTCATAGCTAAGGATCATTTCGAAGCCGCTCTTCCTATCAAATCCAACAACTGCTATTTGGTCCCCTCACCCACTACTTTCGGCGAAGCCCATGCCATACTTCTGAACATCATGGAAAACCATGTCCTCTTCCCTCTACTATCAAGAACCCCTAACAAAATTCCAGTCCGTTATTTGAACCAATTTTGGCAAAGCTGCCGATTTGATAAAGACGATTCTCTTATCAAAGGGTACATTTCAAGACCTGATAAATCTGAGCATCTTGAAATCAAGTTCAACAGAACAATGTTCTCACTTGAATTCAACCTACCAACAAGGGGTCTTCTGGGATTGAAAAGTTATGCAGAGCAACCAACAGACGAAGAGCTCTGTCGATTCGTGGAAATGCTTGGGTACAACACCCAACTACGGAAGAGAAATGACTTCCGCAGAGGCCGATTACCACCTCTGTGGAACACCTTGTTCTCTATTCTTAACAGATGCCTGACAGGAAAGATAGGGAGTATTGACCAGATCTCACATCAAATCTTGAGCATCATGTATGGGGTTTACTATGATCTTCCACTAGATTATGCGACCATAATGATGCAAGAGATCGTAAACACCATCGACAGAAAGAACAACTCGAAAAGGGTCAAAGAGAACGATCCCAACTTTCTACCACCTCTGCAATTCCAAAGAATATTGGGAGTACTGTTCGAACCTCTGCTGCTAATCCAAAATTGGCCAATGGAAGGGCCAACTCCCAAACAGTTCCCGATGAACAAAAATACCCCCACTGATCATGCTGATGGCTACTCACACTGCAGACCTCTGTCAATGAAACTTCTGCGCTACGCATCGAACAAATCCCTTCAGAAAGAGTATATACGCGATCATAGAACTCCAAAACCAAGTCCTATGACACCCCCGCGTTTAGGTGTCCCCCTAGGAACAATGATAGCAAAACCTCTTTCCACTCAAGCAGAAAAGGATCACAAGTTAGCAAAACACATGGCTATTCAACTCAGCTTCATAGCCAAACGCGCAGAAATAATGGGAAAGAAATCTTCAGCAAAGATCTCTGCTTCTACTCCAAAAGCTAAGAAGAGAAAAACTGCAGAAGGCACATCAACTAGCACTGCAGAAGATAGACCTTCACCTCCCCATGCCACAGAGATTGGCTCCTCTGCTCCTCCCCTTTTCACAAAACAGAAAAAGAAAAGATCCAAATCAACAGAGGAAGGGGCACCAAAACCAAAAAGGAGGAAAACCAAAAAGAAGCATGGTAAATCACTTAAAAAATTGGTTACCATTGCAGAAGAGGCAATCATAGAGGGTGAAACTGCAGAAGAAGAAGATGCAGAAATAGGAATGACAGAAGAAGGATATCAATCACCCTATCAATCTCCAGATAGATTTGCTCACCAGGGAGACCTGAATGATTTCCTACAGAACCCCGAAATTGCAAACACCCTTAATACAGCAGGGTGGACGGCACAACCTCTCGACCACCACTCTCCAGAAGAACAAGATTTCTTCATTTCTGGCATTGACACACATCTACAAGAAGATGACACAACACCCAGAAATCAACCAGCCGAAACCCCTGTGATTTTACAAAACCCTTTCATTCAAGGATTGGACGTCCACAAAAGAAGTCCAAACCAAGCTTCAGAAGATACAGAACAAACCAAAGCTGAGTGGAATACAACTGAAGTTACAGAGGCAACGGTTGTAGAAGAAACCACAGAAACAGGGATAGAAATCTCAGAGGTAGATTCAGATGAAGAAGAGGCTATCTGGATACGAAAAGGTCTCTATCATCCTCATGTCATGAGCTTATACGGATCTCATCACATGTATGACTCCTTACGCACAGAGCAAGGAACTTCCACAGAACCAGAAGAAGAAACAAGAAAAGATGCCGAAGTTGAAGAAGGCACACAACCAAACCCAACTCCCAGTGCAACCCACATTTCTAACTCCGCAGGTCTAGCTGCAGAAGGAGTTATTGAAAAAGAGCAGCACAGCTCGATCCTAACCCAACCCATCCAGCCAGAGGTTACTCTTTCAACCTCTGTGCCCACAGAAACCGGGGAATCCATTCCTAGGGAGTCTCCTCAAAGAGACTCACCTAATGTTCGTGATCAATCGCCCCAGATCACACAAGAACACCCTACAGAGGAATTCGTTTCCTCTGTCACGCACACATTAAGGCCAAACCTTCTTTCAGAGAGAAGTAGTAAACACAGAGACGAAGAGACTCTAGACAAGTCTCCTAGTCAACAGAAGGACATTCCAATACCCACCTCTGGAGTTGATTTGGACTCTGTTCTTCACAGAACTTCTGTAGAGAACGAAACTCAGGTTTCCTCTCGAGGATCAGAAGGAAATCCTTCCACCCCTATCGTACAAACAAGGGTGAACGAAGGTGTCCCAGGAACAGGGACTCACTCTGGAGACGAATGTGTTCCTCCAGAGGTTACACAAGGAACACAAGTATCAAGGGATGAGTTCCAAACCCTTGTCACCTCTGTGAACCAAACAATGAAAGAGTTGCAAAGCTCTTTCAAATCCTTGGCAGAGACAACATCTACAGCTCTCTTGAATCTGAACACCAAAATGGACGATATGTCCACAGAGGTGAAAACCGCCATCTCAGAGATGAAGTCTTCTGCAACAACCACTGCCAAAGAAACAGCCACTTCTGCCGCTCATCAATTCGAAACAACTGCAACTTCTGCGTTCAGGGACTCGGTCAAAGATTTCCTTGAACAATTGAATACGCAATCCAACAGAGCAGATGGCATTACTCCTGCAGACTTACAGAATGCATTATCACAAGTTCAAGCAGAGGCAATACGAACCACGACAATGATGCAGCCAAAAGACTATATGACCAGAGCACAGCTAACAGAGCTAGGACAAAACGTCATAAACCAGGTCACAGAAGTCATTGTCTCCTTCACAACTGCAAATGCCAACTATGTGAAGGACTTCAAGAAAAGTGTCGGCAAAATGCGTTTCAAGACAGAAGCAGAGCTTGCGACATTTATTGGTCTCTGCGATGATATATGTGAAAAATTGAAGGCAGCAGGAGCTGAATTGCCAAAGAAGCCCAACACTTCTTGCAGAGCAGAGGGTACTTCGGATGAGTGTCAGGATGATTCTGATGATGACCAACCTGGTCCATCAGATAATCATGAGGGGGAGAATGTAAGGGAGAAAGCTACGAGCAGAGGAATTCAATCTCCACCAATCGCAGCAGAACCAATCAGCCAAGCCCCTCAAGAACAAACCCAACAACAAACTCAAAGAACCACAGAGAATACACCCATCTCTGTGGATTCAACCTCTGAAGAACCCAACACTACAGAAGCAGATAAGCAAACCTCAGAGGCAACAACCGCCCCTGAGGTAATCATTTTGGAAGAAACAGATGAACCAACCACAGAGAAAACACCCACCTCTGTGGAAACACCCCAAACCATACCCAGAAGAAAGTCGATTGCCACCAAACCAAAAAGAGCAACGACCTCTGCTTCTGACATTCTGAAAAGGATGCACACAACAATGAGTGATCGTATGGTGAAGAGAGAAGAAGAAAGGCACAGGTTCACTTTAGCTTTCAGAATGGCAAGAAGATTCAATGAAAACACTTCATCAACAGAAACTGAGCTCACAGAAGAAGTCACCAAACAACCTCCAACAGAGGTTACAGAGCAAGTCAAGCCAACAGAACCATCGCCACAAAAGTCCTCTAAGTCACAATCGTCAAAATCCACAGAGGCAACCTCCATCAAACCTACAGAAGTGCAAACCTCAAATCCCACAGAAGCATCAGGTTCTGCCACGACAACAAAAGATAAAGGCAAAGGGATACTGACAGAAGAGCCTAAGAAGAAGAAAACATTGTCAAAGCCAACAGAGAAACTGATGAAGAGTGCGTTTGACGCCTTTCAAACCCCAAAACCCGAAGAAGTTGACTGGGCACATGGATTGAAGCCTCTGTCAGAAATTCCTTTAACTGGTAGAGCTGCAGAAGTTGTTCAACAGATGGAGAGTCTCAGAAGACAAATTCCACGACCTGGTCCAACACATGAAGAAATGGAAGAAGTGGTATACAAATACCTCTACAAACAATCCTTTCAGACAAACTATCCAACAGATCATATGACAGATCCAAGGATCAGAGAAGAATTTGAGAACATCTTCACGAGAACAAAGCTAAGAACCAAAGCAGATGTTTTCTCAATTCACAAGATCAAAAAGGTGATCTTCTGCCGATTCTCCTTCACAAGAACCTATCCAAGGGTCAGGTACAATCTTTACAAAGTCAGAAGAGAGAACAATTCAGAATCTACCTTCGCTGATGCTGACTTAAGAAACATCAATCCATACGATCTACCTGACCTTCTGCAATGGACAAAGGACAACTACAACACAGAGGCAAACACCAGAGCCTATCAAGTATTGAGAAAAGCGATGAGGGAAAAGCTTCTGCTCTACAGCATGATAGATTTCCAGCTGGGAAAGGATCTCGGTCTCAAACATCTGGATCTACGACCACCAGAGGATCGCTGCCCACCAGACGCCATACCAAACTCAATCATCACAGAACCACGGTTTGGGTTAGTATTTCAAAACCCTCAAGGCGAAACTAAACTATTTGTATGCATGGACTGTCAGAAGTACGCAACAAATACTCTGAACAAGTTCAGAGCAAGCCTTGTGAAATACAGAGGTTCAAAGAAAATGGAAAAAGATGCTGCAGATACAATCATAAGAGAGATTGACGCAACAATTCGCCTAAGAGAACTCTGCATCAGATTCTACAAAGAGATCAGAAAAGTTGGAAGAGACAACAGAAGCTACAATGATTTCAAAGATGCCAAAATCTGATTCTCAGACCTCCAATCTCTGCAAACAAAGTTAAAAGTTTATCTTTCATTGTACTCAAATGTAAAATGTCTCTGGCATATTTCTAAATGAAAGAAATTTTGAGGTATTGTTTAACCTCTGTCTTATCCAACTTAGCCTAACTAAACTCAAAGTCAAATTTTTATTTTTTACTACTTAGGGGGAGATTGTTAGCTTCAATCTTCCTAATCATAGAAATACTTAGAAGTAGTGAAAAATAGGCTAAGTATAGAAAAGCCTCTCACAGAGGCTCTGCCACTTCTTCCAGAAGATCAAGTCCAGAAAGCCACAGAAGCTACAGAGGTAATCACAGAACCTCTGTAGTGCAAAAGAAGAAGATCAACTCGGAAACAAGTGGACTGCTCCACAGAAGGTCAGACCATAGAACCTCTGTAATGCCTTACAGAGCCTCTGTGGTCTGCTATGAAGACTTGGAAGATATTACTGGATATGTTCATCAACTTGCATGGAAAAGTACTGTCAAAACACGTGTCAAGCTCTGAGTGGACTCAATAGGGCATGGTACAAAATAGACGTCTGCGCCATTTAATGCATTTACCAATAGTACATCTGCTCCATTAAATGCGCATGGCTCAAACCATTGTTCACACCATTCAGTTCACTATTCATGCCGTAAAAGGAATAGTGACCTACTTCATAGTCTTCTAAGAGTAGTATAAAAGGAAGTCTCATGTTGAGATCTTCCTAAGAACGAATACACAAGGAATCACTAATACTCTCAAGCTTTATTGTCAAATATCTGAGTGTTATATTCTCACACACACCAACAGTTCTTAATCTGTTCTTCGTGTTCTTATTATATATTGAATAACAGTAACTGTTCAAGAAATCCTTTTTATTCCTTACTGTTTTCTTTATATAAGTGCGTTCTAATATCTATCAAACATATCTGTTAGTTTAATACGCTTCCGCATCAAACTCTAAACTCCACTAATAGATTGTTAATCTTGATTAAGTGTATCTGGGAACCAACAACAATTCCCAACCCCTCTCGGACCCGCTACCTCACACGCGGAAGTGGACTAGAGCGCACCCCTCAGAGCAAATCATTGGACATCCGTCTGCTCCCGTTCAAACCTGAGCAACGACGGAGACTGAAGACGAAGCTGCCCCTGCACTTCTGAGTAATACTAAAAAATGGGCGGCTACGGGAAATGAGTGCCTCTTCTCCATCTTCCTAAGCAACGTTGAACCAGCGACGGTTAAAGATGCCCTACACGACCCGGACTAGATAATGGCCATGCAGGAGGAACTGAACGAATTTGAAAACCTCAAAGTCTGGCGCCTGGTCCCTTGCCCAAAGAACAGAACCATCATCGACACGAAATGGATCTACAAGAATAAGAAGGACGAGAACGGGGTCGTGGTTCATAACAAGGCCCGATTGGTCGCTAAGGGGTATCGACAGCAACAGGGGATCGACTACAAAGAGACGTTCACACCTATTGCCCGAATCGAAGCCATTCAGATGTTCCTCGCGTACGACGGTCACAAAAATTTCACTGTCTATCAAATGGATGTTGTTAATGCCAAAAATCGGACAAAAGTACAACTTGAGATTGATTGTGGAACTTAACAACTAAAGAAATAAACCTCTCGACAAAGCGCGACAAAGACAAAAAATATAAATGAGACAAAGAATTTTGGTGACGCGGGAAAAACCTCAACGAGGAAAAACCCGCAGACGACTGTGGAAGTCGTCGCTGCACTATGATCGCCAAACAGGGGCGATGTCCTTCGTTTCAGGATTCGGGGATACAGTGATTACAATACAAATGACTTGAAATGTAAAAATAACAAGTGTATCAAATGTAAAACTAGTGTGTCGTGTGCTAAGACTGCTGGTCGAGAGTGTAAGTCGTTCGTCGAGAGCGATTCTTCGAGAGAGATTTCTTTGTTTCAGATGTTCTTGAGTACGAAGTGTGTGATTCAAAGTTCGGGTCCTTAAAATGATGATTTTGCCTTCATATTTGTAGTCTTTGGGTGCTTTAATTGATTCGTTGAATATTTCATGTAACTGTCGTAACGGTTTGCTGACTTGAATGCTCATAACTAATCTCATCGGTTATAGCCGTTGATCATGAATGATATTGACTCCTGCATTAAAACACTGAATAAACGTAACAGTCATAGTATACGTTAGTCGGTCAAGGTCGCATGGTTTTATGTGACGGTCGTGTGAAATAGGCGACATCGTGGTCGAGTGTCGTGAGGTAAATAACTTTTCGATCTCAACTCTAATCAGGGGATAAAAATGCTCATGATTTTATCTTACCAAAGAAAAGGGAAGTAGGTGTTTTCCTTACCTCGGTCGTGGTCGAGACTGGTGAAATTTTGCCCAAAGAAAAGGGAAGTAGGTGTTTTCCTTATAGTTCAGAACATGAGGTCTTTTCTAAGTCTAGAACACTTAGATCGCGGGTCAATTGTTCAATTACACCGAGCGAGGAATCTAAATCACGTGTCAAATCATGTTTTTTGATCCAACTACAATCTTGCGGAAGTCACGCGATAGACTTATGTCGTGCGATCCTGTGATAAAATACTGTCAAAGGTCGATCGTTGGTTGACCCTCCGATGCTTAAGTTAGTTACCGTCGAGGTGAATAAGGAATTGTGCGAGAGAAAAAGGGTTTTTAAAAGAAATACCTTTTTAGATGCGTTGTATTCCTGTTATGTCGACGACATCGACGTTTTTGAATGTCATACGACCTATCATCTTTTTGGTTTGCCGAATATTGGTTCGACCAAAGCAGATCCAAGGTTTGCTAAAGCGTCAGCCTGAGTGTTCTAGTCCCTTGGAATCTGTTCAATAGAAAAAGATTTAAATTTTTCGGAATTTTCTTTTGCTACCTTTAGGTACGCTGTCATTTTTGAATCTTTGGCTGCGAATTCCCCATTGATCTGGTTTACCACCAGGAGAGAATCGCCTTTGACATGTAACGCGGTTGCCCCCGAGTCATAGGCCATATTCATTCCCATGATCAGGACCTCATATTCAGCTTTGTTGTTGGTGGTCTTGAAGTCGCATCAGACTGAATATACCATCTTGCCCCCCTGTGGTTACTTTAAGACGACGCCTAGTCCTGAACCTCTAACATTGGATGATCCGTCGACATGTAAGATCCAAGGCATGTCGTCGTGAGTCACCACAGTTGACACTTCGAGCTCTGCTTCTTTCTCCAATTCAGGGCTGAAATCAACAATAAAATCTGCTAAGGCTTGCGATTTGATCGCGGTCCTGGGTTTAAAATCGATGTCGTAACTGCTGAGATATATGCTCCACTTTGCTAAGCGACCTGTCAACTCAGGTTTCCTCAAGACAGACTTAAGAGGAAAGTTAGTTACGACAGTAATAGGATGTGATTCAAAGTAATGTCGCAATTTCTTAGCAGCTGTGACTAGCGACAAGAGCAATTTTTCCATAGAGGAATACCTGGTTTCTGCATCCAAGAGAGATTTACTTACATAGTAGATCGGCAATTGTTGCTTTTCATCTTCTCGCGTCACTACGACACTTACTGCATTTGGACTAACAACCAAATATAGCTGTTAAGAGCTGCCACTCGACTAGTAAGTCTTTGGACTTCTTTGAAATTTCTCGGGGATTTGATTTCGATGATGGCTTTGATCTGGTCGGGATTAGCCTCGATTCCTCGACGAGTGACCATGTAGCCCAAGAACTTTCCAGCACTGACACCGAAGGAACACTTTGTCGGGTTGAGCTTCATGCTATACTTCCGAAAGACGTCGAACGACTGCCTCAGGTGTTCGACGTGGTCGACTGCTTGCTTTGATTTGATGAGCATGTCGTCGATATAAACTTCCATCGTGTTGCCAAGGTGATCTTTGAACATCTTATTCACCAGACGCTGGTAGGTAGAACCTGCATTTTTTAATCCAAAAGGCATAACCTTATAACAGTAAATACCTCGATCTGTCATGAATGCAGTTTTTTCTTGATCGCCGACGTGCATTAAGATTTGGTTATATCCGGAGTAGGCATCCATGAACGTCAATAGTTAATGCCCCGCTGTCGCGTCGACCATGGCATCGATGTGTGGTAATGGAAATGGTTCTTTTGGACAAGCTTTGTTGAGATCGGTGAAGCCGATACAGACTCTCCATTTGCCATTTTTCTTTGCCACGACCACGACGTTAGCAAGCCAATTGGGGTATTTTACTTCTCGAATCTTTCCTGTTTTGAGTATATTGTCGACTTCGTCATTTATCACCTTATTCCTTTCGGGAGCAAATTTCCTTCGCTTTTGCTTGATGGGTTTGAATGACGGATCGACGTTGAGCTTATGGGAGATGACATCAGGATTGATACCGACCATATCTTCATGCGACCAAGCAAAACAATCGGCATGTTCCTGCAGGAAATATATTAGATTGTCTTTAATGTAGGGATCGAGGGAGGATCCTATAAAGACTTTTTGATCAGGTTTGCTCTTATCTAGGATGATATCTTCCAAGCGATAGTCATCAACTGCCGTAGAGGAATCTTGTGCATCCTCGAGCTCTTTGTGCCTCTGGGCAATGATTCGCTCGGGATTTTTGAAGCCTGCCATTCTCCTGAAAAAGAAAACAGAAGAAACTCAAAGAAACCGTTAGTACGACGCACGTTTGTCGAAGATTTTCTCTAGATGGGGCCCCACGGTGGGCGCCAAACTGTTAATGCCAAAAATCGCACAAAAGTACAACTTGAGGTTGATTGTGGAACTTAACAACTAAAGAAAGAAACCTCTCGACAAAGCGTGTGACAAAGACAAAAAATATAAAAGAGACAAAGAATTTTGGTGACGCGGGAAAAACCTCAACGAGGAAAAAACCCGCGGACGACTGTAGAAGTCGTCGCTGCACTATGATCGCCAAACAGGGGCGATGTCCTTCGTTTCAGGTGTCAGGGATACAGTGATTACAATACAAATGACTTGAAATGTAAAAATAACAAGTGTATCGAATGTAAAACTAGTGTGTCGTGTGCTAAGACTGCTGGTTGAGAGTGTAAGTCGTGCGTCGAGAGCGATTCTTCGAGAGAGATTTCTTTGTTTCAGATGTTCTTGAGTACGCAGTGTGTGATTCAAAGTTCGAGTCCTTCAAATGATGATCTTGCCTTCATATTTGTAGTCTTCGGGGGCTTTAATTGATTCGTTGAATGTTTCATGTAACTGTCGTAACGGTTTGCTGACTTGAATGCTCATAACTAACCTCGTCGGTTATAGCCGTTGATCATGAATGATATTGACTCCAACATTAAAACACTGAATAAACGTAGCAGTCATAGTATACGTTAGTCGGTCAAGGTCGCATGGTTTTATGTGACGGTCGTGTGAAATAGGCGACACCGTGGTCGAGTGTCGTGAGGTAAATAAGTTTTCGATCTCAACTCTAATCAGGGGATAAAAATGCTCATGATTTTATCTTACCAAAGAAAAGGGAAGTAGGTGTTTTCCTTACCTCGGTCGTGGTCGAGACTGGTGAAATTTTGCCCAAACAGATGTGAAGACGGCGTTTCTAAGTGGTGATCTCAAGGAGGAGGTGTACGTCTCCCAGCCAGAAGGTTTCGTAGATCCGGATCACCCCAATCATGTGTATCATCTCGACAAAGCATTGTACGGACTCAAGCAAGCACCGAGAGCTTGGTATGATAAATTGTCTACTTTTCTCACCAATTCCGGTTTCTCGAAAAGTAAGATCGACACAACCCTTTTCATCAAAAGGGAAGGTGAGGATATTCTTTTAATTCAAGTTTATGTCGATGACATTATTTTCGGCTCTTCGAACCATCAATACTGTTACAACTTTTCACTCCTCATGAAAAAAGTATTTTAAAATGAGTATGATGGGTCAAATGAATTTCTTTCTCGGTCTTCAAGTTAAACAACTGTCGACCGGGATATTCATCAATAAATCTAAGTACATTGCGGATATTCTTCGGAAATTCAAGATGGAACAGTCTTCAGATGGAGCTGTGGTGGTGTCGACTCACATCTCCGGTCCTTCACCTACCCCCAATAATACATCTTCGGAGGACTCGCCCTCTTCACCTGTGAAAGAGACGACGTCATCATCAAGTACAGCAACGGAGACCGCGACTCCATCCCCGGTGGTTCAACCCACCCCGACTTCCCCCGAAACTAACAACAGTACTGACGCAACTGCCGAATCCTCGTCAACCGTTGTTGTTTCCCCAACCCGCGGCTGCTGCACGCTTACATCCGGTTCCATCCCTTCAAGCGGTTCAGAATTTACCCTTAGGGTCCTACATCGATGCTGACTATTCCGAACCCCTCTCGGACCCGCTACCTCACACGCAGAAGTGGACTAGAGCGCACCCCTCGGAGCAAATCATTGGAGATCCGTCTGCTCCCGTTCAAACCAGAGCAACGACGGAGACTGAAGACGAAGCTGTTGGATCTATATGCTCAAGAATGATTATAAAATAATATTATCGGTAATATATGATCCTATAGGGTCACACCGAACAACAAGTAGACACCGAATTGATATTTATAAGAACTTGATTCTTGATAAATATTAATTAATTCTTGAAAATATTTATAAATATGATTTATAATATTAGATGCAAATAATATATATATTGGTTAAATAAAATAAATACATATGATGGATTCATTTTATATAACTAAAAGGAAAGGAGGGATTTCAAGAGGAAGTTTAAGATACTTAAACCTTGATTTTAAACATCTTATTTCTAGAGGGTTTGTTTTGAAATATTGCATGTATTTTGGTTGGACCTTCTTTTGGTAACCAATAGAAAATAATGTGTTGTCTCATGACTTTGAAGTAAAAGAAGGAGATGTCATTTGAAAAACACACAACACTTGGTTTTTGCTCTCTCTCTCTCTCCCTCCCCCTACCTTCGGCCGAAACACACACACATAGTGTGTGTGTTTTGTGTTCATCTCTTTCAACTTCTATAGTAGAGATTGTTAGAGTTTTTGCATCAAGATAGAAGAAAAGTACTAGCATACTTTGGTGTTGGTGCTTGTCGGTGGACTACTCTAGAGGAGCTCTATTTTGGGTTCTACCATCTTCATCAACTTCCAACCTCCCAAGAGGATTCAAAGTCTACAAAGGTTGTATTGTCTAAACTCTCTTGGTATGTTCTTATTTATCTTTTCTTGCATGTAACAAGATCCTTGGTGGGAGTAAAATGGTTTTATGTTTTTGTTCAAAAACTTTATTTTTGCTTCCGTTGCGTAATAATTTTTACCTCTCATGAGTTTTTTGAAACCCATGTTTGAACATAAAATCCCAACAAGTAGTATCAGAGCCTATGTTATAATGCATGATTAGTAAATAAGTTTTTTTTTGGGTAAAACTTGGTTTTTGGAAGCCATGGATAAAATTTCATTTTGGTATGAAAAGTTCATGCATGGCTTCTTTGGCAACTTGTTTGTGAAAATTTTATATTTTATGTAACAAAATTTTAACATGCATTTTTGTTACATAAAGGTTGCCTTAGAAAAACAAAGTGTTGTTTTATTATTTTTTTTGTTGTTTATGAAAAATGTGCATAAACAAGCCATGGACCAATATGTTGGTTGTTGTGTTGTTTTTTTTAAATTTGTTATAATTTTTATTATTATTCATGTTGGTTTGTAATAGTAAATAGGTTTTATTATTTCATGTTTCTTTTGTTCATTTTGTAAGTATTAGATTAGTTGTTAGAACTAGTTTTTATTTTATAAAATATAACAAGAAGAAGGCCAACATGGAGCTTGAAGATGGAGCTTGATGTTCTTGTTTGCATGGAGATGCTAGAGCAAGTGGGAGTTTGAAGTTTTTTTTATTTTGTCCCTTAGGAATGGACTTGACATTTCTTATTTTGGCTCACAAGAAATGTCATTAGAAATGACTTTGTTTTATGCACATTCTTTTGCATGTTTATGGTTGATTATGTTTCTTTTTGATGCGTATAAAATATAGGATATTGTATGCTAGTAAAGAACATAAAATTGGTTCAAACGCGCTTAATTAAAATTGTTTAAAGTTGAAGCGACAAATTTTAAAATTAGATTTTAAATGAACCAAGTTTAAAATAGAGATTTTATATCAACCAATATTTAAAATGGAGATTTTAAAACAATAACATGCAAGTTGGTTCAAATAAGTTTTATATAAAATTGTTTATTTAAAACGACGTAACTTTAAAAATTGGATGTTTAATTGAACCAAATTATTTAAAATGAAGATTTTAAATTTATTCATTTTGATGAAATTTAAAAAAAAGTACCTTGATTATTGGATGCATGCAATAATATGGTACTATGGTTTTTAAGACAAAAATTGAGATTTTGAGATTTATAATAGGAGTTTAAATGGAGATTTTGAAACTCACATAAACTCATAATCTAAAAATAAAAGTGTTTTATTAAAAGACTATAAATGGTTCTTATTATGATCAAACTCAAACGTTAATATTAACATATGATCATATATAATTAGTTGATAAAATAGAGATTTTATTTAACTAAAAGAAACCATTTGATGAGTAGTAAGATTTTAATTAAATACCATGTATTATTAAATGCATGCAAAATCACATGATACTAAAAATGTTTTCAAAACTAGAATTGTAAAACATCTAAAATCCCTTTTATAAACACAAGTCATATGCCGTCCTTTTGAGAAACACTCAATACGTCACTATGATACCCTTGTGGGATAAAGGTCACCTAACCACTTGGATTGTCTTGAGATGAATGAGGTGATTCTTATGTCTTTGTGGGATAAAGGTCACCTAACCGCATGGATGTTAGTTTCACATGTTGTTTCAAGTAGGATGACTTGATTGGGAATCTTTTGTGATAAAGGTCACCTAAGCATTAGAAACCCAAGGCATAGATGGGATCAAACATGCCAGTTAACAAACAAGTTGTTAAGGATCCCATAACACTAGGAATTACATTTAATGTAATCGATAAACGTTATCTACCTTGTTGGATTAAATGGACGGGATAAAGGTCACATAACCGTTTCATTTGTTTTGCAACGTTGGATCCTAGATTTTATGCAAATTAATGTTTTTTAGAAAACGAAAGGGTAATTAATTTGCTTGATAAATAATATTGAAAATACTATATTAACTTTGTTAAAATTTTGTAGATGGCAAACACTACGATTAATTCATCCCTAAGAGCATGGCTTAACCAAGAAAAGTTAACCACACAAAACTTCCCGAGTTGGTTTCGCAGATTGAGACAAGTTCTCAAAAGTGAACACAGATCATATCTTCTTAACGTACCTCTTCGTCAAGAACCTCCTCTTACATCCACTGAAGATCACAAGGCTTGGTTGAAACATAATGATGATTCAATCGACATATCACGTCTTATGCTTGAGACTATGGATCCACTCTTACGAGAAGATGTGGAGATATACTCATATACAGCACTAGAGATGATGATTCACTTAGGGGAGCTTCATCAAAGCTATGTGTTTGGTGAACGCCTGAGAACTCTTCAGGCACTTTATAGGACTAAGATGGAGGAAGACCAAGATGTAAACACACATGTTTAGAGGATGAGGACGCACCTTGATTATTTGGATAACCTTGGTTATCCTTACCCCGAACTGTTGGCCATAGATATGATCCTTAGATTATTGACCCCAAAATTTGATGCCTTTATCAAAAGGTTGGGCATCAAAGTTTTTTCGGTCTCACAGTTGCATACAATGCTAGAGACGTTTGATAAGAATCTTTCTATGGAAGCGTTTACATGTGGTAAGTGTGGTTACCTTGGTCATGGAAGAGAGAATTGTCATCTGAATGTTTTCTAACGAAGGAAAGTCCTTCAGGTATCTATTTGTTAAATAGAACTTTTACCTTTCTACTTTGCATTTGAGTATTTGATACTAAGTGTAAAACTCGCTTTTGTAATATGTTACAGATAATCAAGAAAGGTAGATGACTGAATCACAAGCAAAATGGTGATCCATATGGGCAAGGAAGCAGGATTGCATTCCAAGCTTATAAGAGATTTTATTTTGAAACCATTTGGCTTGTATTATTAAACAATGTTTGTTTCGAACAATATTTGAATTTAGTTTGACTAAATTATTATTCAGTCACATGTCTATTGATTGAATGAAATTCACTTAACCGTTTTGGAAACGATCATATTCATATTCAAATTGAATTATTCTATTTCGAGAACTAGTCCTCCTAATTGAATAATAAAGTGAATCTCAAAAGTCTTCTAAGACATAGTTTTATATAATCACCATAAGACTCAAATGTGTTTTGAATCAAGTCTACACATGAAATAGTCAACTTAATCAAGTAAACCTTAAACGCATATCTAATTTTCAAAACTGTGGTATTTTTGAAACTAAATATAAATATTTTCATTTGAAATATGCGATCTTGATAAAGTTGAATGTAACCTTTTTTCATAAAGAAGGAGATTTTTTTTTGAATTGATACATGTTGATGTATATGGTCTCTCAAAACCAAGTCTAGATATGGTGATAGATAATACCTTCACTGACGATTTCAATTGTTGAAGTTTATGGAACATAAAGATGAAGCATTTGATGTAATTCAAGTTGTTTCAAAGTGAAGATTAAGAAAACAACTCAGCAGGACCATTAAAGTCTTTTCTGATATATGAGGATAGTAACTAAACCAAGAACTCTTGGATCATCTTAGAAATTGTGTATATCCGAAAGGATAGACCAAACCTTATTAAATAGAGTTCACTCTACGATGAGTAGAAGTACTATCCCTATTGTTAGTGCATAAAATGTATTCAAGATTTAATATGCATTTGTATTAATTGTAAAGAGTCAAATGTATTTGTCAAAGTCAAAGTAAGGGCTTTAAAGGTCAAAGTCAAAGTAACTAAAGGTGATAGTCAAAGTGTATAAATAGGATTTGTAAAGAGGAAGTCATGAAGGAGTCTCATTCTAGTAATTCATACGTGTGTTGAGAGAGAGGTGAGCATAGAGAGAGGGATGACTATCTAGAGAGAGAGTTTAGAGAGAGAAAGTGGATCTCATTCTCATCTTTGTATTCTTTCTCTATTCTAATGAAGATCTCTTGAATTCTTGATTGTTACTTGATTAGATCTGGGATTACACCTATATCAATTCAGAATTTTATGCCCTAGTTACCATAAACTATATGTTATGGCACCAACCAAAAGGTAGACAAAACACCTTATAAGATTTCGTATGAAAAGTTTTTCATCCTTAGTCTTAGTTGAAGGCGTGGGTTTATGAAGCTCATGTGAGACAATAAGCTTCAAGTAAACTCGACCCAATATCTACCAAATGCATATATTGTAGAATATACTATAAATTGTTTTATATACCGATTCTACAATCCCACAAACAATAAAATTGTTTATTGTCCCAAAGCCAAGTTCTTAGAAAGCAAGTTTTTAATGGGCAAGGCAAATGGGAGATTTAAGGAACTTGAAGGGAATCAAGAACTTCATAACCTAATGCACTTATTGGTTGGCACTAGTTATCAAACAAAGGTTGTTGAAAGTGAGCGATTTGATTGATCAGAAACTTAGTAAAAACACGAAGTGTTCGCAAATCTAGTAGAATCATTCAGAAATTCGAGAGATATCGATTTCTTATAAAGAATGATGTATGACTGGGTTCTAGTAAACCCATCAACTGCTAAAGTGCTGTGTCAGATTCTGAATCTGGTGAGTGGCTTAGAGTCATGAACACTGAGATACAATCCATTCATGGATCAGTACAAGTATCTCAAAACTGGAATCTTCATTTTGACAGGAAAATTAAAAGTTTAATTTTCATCAAAATAAAAGAAGACTCATGTATTTGCTAAAACTAGTGGGAGCACAGTAAAATTCCTAATCCTGTATGTACAAGACATACTAGTATTTGGAAGTTGACTTTCCGACATAGCAAAACATCATGTTTTGGCTCGGACAGTATTTCCACAATAAAAGACTTAGAAAGGGCTAATTTTGTTCTTGGAATAAAGATCTTTAGAGATTAGATCAAGACGACTTATAGGTTTAAGTCAAAGTGCATATGTTGACATGATCTTGAAAGGTTCAAGATGCAAGGCTCTAAAGGTAGTTTCTTGCAAATATGATATGGCATCATTCTGAGCATGTCTCAATATTCTAGCACAAAAGATGAGCTAGATAAAATGATTAGTATTCCAT
Organism: Saussurea involucrata; assembly: GCA_033807775.1. Taxonomy (NCBI): domain Eukaryota; kingdom Viridiplantae; phylum Streptophyta; class Magnoliopsida; order Asterales; family Asteraceae; genus Saussurea; species Saussurea involucrata. Next base: position 196,115,737 of record CM066314.1, read on the forward strand.
ATGCTTCGGCAATTGGATCTATCATATATGCCATGACATGCACTAGATCGAGCGTGTCAAAATGATTTAGAGCATTAGAAAACAATACCAACGAAAAACGAGGGAAGGTCATTGAATGACTATAAAGAACGATTTAAGGTACTTACAAAGAACCAAGGAAGTGTTCTTTAACTGAGGGATAGAAGAAGATCATAGCAAAATGCTGCACTAATGATAGCTTCCATAAAGATTGAGAAGGTTCTCAATCACAAAAGGGAAATGTCTTCATTGTGAATGAAGAACTAATTCGTTTGAAAGGTTCAAGGCGAAGGTCAAATTGCATAATACACTACAAATAAGAACACACTGCCGCTTTAGAAGCCGTAAAAGAAAGATGCTTGGATGAAAGAATTCATTGAAAAGCTAGGTAGATGCCTCCCATTCAGGATCATCTAGAAATCCTTTGTGAGAATGTGAGTGCCATTACGCAAGCTAAAGGACTCTATCTCACATCAGAGTACCAAGCATCTACTTCAAACATTTAACTATATTTGGAATAAAGTTAAAAATGGAGATGTTAGTGTTCACAAAGTTTACTCAAATCAAGTTTCTGGATAAACCCATTCACGAAGCTCATTTCAAAAGCTAAACTTGAAGTGTCATATTTGAGCTATAGGACTTCGTCATTCTAGTGATGGGATTTGATTTGAATTTAGTATTTCGATATTGGAACAGGTTAAGCAACAAGTATAGTATTTAGTTAGATATATAGGATATAATCTTTTCATACTCGTTGTGTTCTATATTAGCATGTTTAAATCCTTGAATAAATTAGTTATTCTAAATGTCCATAGTCGATCATAGTTGTGGGAGCAACTATGAAGTAAGACTAATGTGAATTGGATTGGTTGACTTTTAAAAGTAAAAGTGGCAAAGTGTTGCAACCAAGTTCATAGGTACTTGTTAGGGAACGAGTACTGGACCTGACCCGCTTCAAGATCACTTCATGGATCGTCGTCATAAGTAATTCTTGAATAAAAGGTAGTATCTTTGTATCTTTCGACCTGAGATGCATATTTGGGACTCAAGTGTAGGGAGTGTTACGCCTTGATATGGTTAACCGTTGTTCTTGAAAAAGGCAGCTATAAAGGCCATTATTGGGCATGGCATGAACTACATGAGAGGCGTATGTAGTCAAGATGGGATTTGTTTCTCTAAATATATTAAGAGTGAGACATCTAAGGCGCCTTACCAAAAGTTGAACAATAGATGAGAATGATAGTGATCCATGTCTCATGTTCAACATGATGTCTAAACAAAGGGATAACTGATACCACACCTAATACATCAAATGAAGCTATGAGCTCGTGGGAATTGGATGTTGTTGAATGGAACTTATAGTCATACGTTGCTGGGGGCATTGAGATGTTGCTAGACGTCCACCACTGTCTATATTATTCTATAATACAATCTTGAGCAAGTGGGAGATTGTTGGATCTATATGCTCAAGAATGATTATAAAATAATATTACCGGTAATATATAATCCTAGAGGGTCACACCGAACAACAAGTAGACACCGAATTGATATTTATAAGGACTTGATTCTTGATAAATATTAATTAATTCTTGAAAATATTTATAAATATGATTTATAATATTAGATGCAAATAATATATATATTGGTTAAATAAAATAAATACATATGATGGATTCATTTTATATAACTTAAAGGAAATGAGGGATTTCAAGAGGAAGTTTAAGATACTTAAACCTTGATTTTAAACTTCTTATTTCTAGAGGGTTTGTTTTGAAATATTGCATGTATTTTGGTTGGACCTTCTTTTGGTAACCAATAGAAAATAATGTGTTGTCTCATGACTTTGAAGTAAAAGAAGGAGATGTCATTTGAAAAACACACAACACTTGGTTTTTGCTCTCTCTCCCTCCCCCTACCTTCGGCCGAAACACACACACATAGTGTGTGTGTGTTTTGTGTTCATCTCTTTCAACTTCTATAGTAGAGATTGTTAGAGTTTTTGCATCAAGATAGAAGAAAAGTACTAGCATACTTTGGTGTTGGAGCTTGTCGGTGGACTACTCTAGAGGAGCTCTATTTTGGGTTCTACCATCTTCATCAACTTCCAACCTCCCAAGAGGATTCAAAGTCTACAAAGGTTGTATTGTCTAAACTCTCTTGGTATGTTCTTATTTATCTTTTCTTGCATGTAACAAGATCCTTGGTGGGAGTAAAATGGTTTTATGTTTTTGTTCAAAAACTTTATTTTTGCTTCCGTTGCGTAATAATTTTTACCTCTCATGAGTTTTTCGAAACCCATGTTTGAACATAAAATCCCAACAAGTGGTATCAGAGCCTATGTTATAATGCATGATTAGTAAATAAGTTTTTTTTTGGGTAAAACTTGGTTTTTGGAAGCCATGGATAAAATTTCATTTTGGTATGAAAAGTTCATGCATGGCTTCTTTGGCAACTTGTTTGTGAAAATTTTATATTTTATGTAAGTCGTCGCTGCACTATGATCGCCAAACATGGGCGATGTCCTTCGTTTCAGGTGTCGGGGATACAGTGATTACAATACAAATGACCTGAAATGTAAAAATAACAAGTGTATCGAATTTAAAACTAGTGTGTCGTGTGCTAAGACTGCTGGTCGAGAGTGTAAGTCGTGCGTCGAGAGCGATTCTTCGAGAGAGATTTCTTTGTTTCAGATGTTCTTGAGTACGCAGTGTGTGATTCAAAGTTCGGGTCCTTAAAATGATGATTTTGCCTTCATATTTGTAGTCTTTGGGTGCTTTAATTGATTCGTTGAATATTTCATGTAACTGTCGTAACGGTTTGCTGACTTGAATGCTCATAACTAACCTCGTCGGTTATAGCCGTTGATCATGAATGATATTGACTCCTGCATTAAAACACTGAATAAACGTAACATTCATAGTATACGTTAGTCGGTCAAGGTCGCACGGTTTTATGTGACGGTCGTGTGAAATAGGCGACATCGTGGTCGAGTGTCGTGAGGTAAATAACTTTTCGATCTCAACTCTAATCAGGGGATAAAAATGCTCATGATTTTATCTTACCAAAGAAAAGGGAAGTAGGTGTTTTCCCTCGGTCGTGGTCGAGACTGGTGAAATTTTGCCCAAACAGTTTGTCCCCAAAATTTGAAAAAGTGGAGTGGCAAATTCAAATTTCAAGAAGTTTTTTAAATTTTGCTTGTCGGATGTTTGGGATCGCGACACGTGTCGAATAATTTTTCAGTTACCTTGGTTGCTCTAGAACTGAATCGGTTCAATTCTAACTAGATAGGGAAGTCGAAGAGAGGATAAGGTCGTGACGTCATACTGACGCACGATTATGCTAAGCAGCTGTCATTGCCAGGTGTCGGCGATCCGGGTGGTCATAGGAAAAGACAGGACACGTGTCTATCATCGAGGGACCCGACCTGACACGATCGTTTACATAAATAGAGACCACGATGGATCTTTTCCTGTTTTACAATTTCGGAGAGTTTTAAGCAGAGATTTCCTCTTGATTTTCTTGCTTTTCTTCGTCCGATCCTTTCTAAAACCTGCAAGGATTTCCAGATCAGTTAGGATTTTCAAGGTCTAGAGCGTTTAAATATATAAGGTACGCTCTCTCTGATTTCTTAAGTCTGTTTTAGAAATGTCAATGGACCCTGAGAGTTCCATTCAAGAACAATCAGACCTTGATGACCTTAGAAGTTTAGCTAAAATCCCTGCGGGGGTTGAACTAATCTGTGCAGGTCGGACTCGATCAAATGAATGTCCCGAGGGGTATATCGTGATATACGAATATCCCTTTAAGATAGGTTTTGAATGGCCCTACTCGCCTCTGGCTAAGGCATTTATGCTAGAATTCGACTTAGCACCAAGCCAACTAATGCACCAGTTTTGGCGAGTCGTACAAGTGATCGAGCGCCTCACTAAAAAATGGGAATCTCCCATGAATGTACGCGACCTTCTCTTGGCTTATCAAGCTAAAAAGGATGGATGTCATCGCTGTAGCTTGTACTCCAGGCTTAAAGGCAATCGTACTTTGGTCCTAAGGACCGTTGTAAACGATCGTAAATGGAAGACCAGGTACGCATTCATGCGTAGGTCGACCCTTGATTTTGAGAGCGGTTGGATTAGGGCCGACTTGAATACGTAGGGTGAGACTTTGTAATTTCATTGTCGTTCGTTGTTTATGACTTTTCATTGACCTCTAACTTGCTCTTTATATGTCAACAGTTATAAAATTTGAGGACGTGAAGCCTTACGCGAACTCTCAAGCAAAGATCGACGCGTTCTTGGAGTTCAGCATTGCAGAATGGTCGTTTGTCATACGACACTCGGTGGACGACGACGAAGACTTGGTATACTTAGGAGAGAATCGGGGGAAGGAACGTGAGGAGGAAGAGGAAGGAGAAGAGAAAGAGTCGAGAGAAGAAAGAGAAATGACCGGTAAGTGTACCTTCCCGATCCCTTCCGCTTAAGTTGAATTTTCTTATCTTATGCTCTTTCTTTTCTGGTTTCCAGGAGAATCACAACCCACGATGCCGACTGTCTTTGCTAAAAGAGCAGCTCAGCTTGAACTTGCCCATAAGGGCAAGGAAAGGTGGTTAAGGAACTTGTCCACTGACCCTGAGGTTCCAAAGAAGACGAGGACGACGATCCCGAGGGAACCGTCTTTGGGGGTTCCTGACTCATCTAGAGTCGTTACGCCCGAGAAGGTGAAGGTCGCGTCACCCAAGAAGACGTCTTCTAGTGCGATCGCTGTGACACCTATCAGTTCTGCGCCTCCGGTGGAAACAACGATGTCCCCACCTGCCACGTCGGAACCTTCGTCGGCTGGCAAGGGCAAGGATCACCCGACGGGAGGGGCTAAGGTCACGACGCTAAATTTTACATTGCCGTCGGACTTTATGGTCGATAATGTCCTAGACGGGACGAACATGTTTCCTCATCTGGGGAAATATCTGCTCCCATCTTTCAGGGAGCGTTTTGAGGGGTTCCCAATCGAGGAGACGGGAGCCCATATAGCCGGGCTGGCGTTCATGGTAAGTCTTTCTTCAAGACTTGTTTTATTTTGTCGATGTTTACGTTGTCGCACGTTTATTAACGATGCTTAGTTTATGTTTCCACAGGCGTTTCAAGAATCCTTGGCTTTGCATGCCGAGACGGCAAAGATCAAGGGTCTAGTGTCTGCTGCCCATGAGAGGGGGAACGCGGCGTTGGCTAGGGCAAACGTCGCTGTAGAGCGCAAAGAGGTTATGTCGAAACGTCTCGACGATGCCCGGAAACAGTTAGAGGTTGTCGGACGTGCAAAGGATGAGGCCAACTATCGCCTGACGCAGTCCCTATCCATGATTGCCGACCAGAGAGAGGGGATGGACAAGGTCAAAGAATCCTTGGCTGCGACCACAAATGAAGCTGAGGATTCTAAGTCCAGAGTGGTGGATCTGGAGAAAGAGGTGCAAGGTCTTAAGGACGCAGCTAAGTCCGTTTTTGCCTTGGCTCGTCTGACCGCTAGGGCGGCGATTATGAGGCGACATTTGCTGGGGAAGGATCCTCTTGCCTCGGCGTCGGAGGAGCTTGCCATCTACTTGAAGGATGTCGGTTCTGCGAGAGACCTTGATTCAGATGATGAGAAGGATGTTGAGGAGGAGACAGGCGAGGGTCTTCAGGGCGAAGCTTCAGGCAAGGATGTGACTGACGTTCCTCCTCAAATCTAAAAATTCTTTTGTCTTTGTTTTTATTGATTGACCGTTGGGGGTCGAGTCTCCTTGGTGTAATTTTAAGTATGAATGAAGTCTCTATCGAACGTAAGATTTTTCATCGTCCATTACAAGCAATCGTCGATTAAAATGTCAAATGTATGAAAACACTCGTAAGTCATATATAACCTGCGACAAAGGCCTTTTATTGAAAGATAACAGCTAAAACATAAATCGTGTAAGCGAACATGTATACATGCATTTGAAGCATACGTTCAGAACATGAGGTCTTTTCTAAGTCTAGAATACTTAGATCGCGGGTCAATTGTACAATTACACCGAGCGAGGAATCTAAATCACGTGTCAAATCATGTTTTTTGACCCAACTATAATCTTGCGAAAGTCACGCGATAGACTTATGTCGTGCGATCCTGTGATAAAATACTGTCAAAGGTCGATTGTTGGTTGACCCTCCGATGCTTAAGTTAGTTACCGTCGAGTTGAATAAGGAATTGTGTGAGAGAAAAAGGGTTTTTAAAAGAAATACCTTTTTAGATGCGTTGTATTCCTTTTATGTCGACGACATCGACGTTTTCGAATGTCATACGACCTATCATCTTTTTGGTTTGCCGAATATTGGTTCGACCAAAGCAGATCCAAGGTTTGCTAAAGCGTCAGCCTGAGTGTTCTAGTCCCTTGGAATCTGTTCAATAGAAAAAGATTTAAATTTTTCGGAATTTTCTTTTGCTACCTTTAGGTACGCTGTCATTTTTGAATCTTTGGCTGCGAATTCCCCATTGATCTGGTGTACCACCAGGAGAGAATCACTTTTGACATGTAACGCGGTTGCCCCTGAGTCATAGGCCATATTCATTCCCATGATCAGGGCCTCATATTCAGCTTCGTTGTTGGTGGTCTTGAAGTCGCATCAGACTGAATATACCATCTTGCCCCCCTGTGGCGACTTTAAGACGACGCCTAGTCCTGAACCTCTAACGTTGGATGATCCGTCGACATGTAAGATCCAAGGCATGTCGTCGTGAGTCGCCACAGTTGACACTTCGAGCTCTGCTTCTTTCTCCAATTCAGGGCTGAAATCAGCAATAAAATCTGCTAAGGCTTGCGATTTGATCGCGGTCCTGGGTTTATAATCGATGTCGTAACTGCTGAGATATATGCTCCACTTTGCTAAGCGACCTGTCAACTCAGGTTTCCTCAAGACAGACTTAAGAGGAAAGTTAGTTACGACAGTAATAGGATGTGATTCAAAGTAATGTCGCAATTCTTAGCAGCTGTGACTAGCGACAAGAGCAATTTTTCCATAGAGGAATACCTGGTTTCTGCGTCCAAGAGAGATTTACTTACATAGTAGATCGGCAATTGTTGCTTTTCATCTTCTCGCGTCAGTACGACACTTACTGCATTTGGACTAACAGCCAAATATAGCTGTTAAGAGCTGCCACTCGACTAGTAAGTCTTTGGACTTCTTTGAAATTTCTCGGGGATTTGATTTCGATGATGGCTTTGATCTGGTCGGGATTAGCCTCGATTCCTCGACGAGTGACCATGTAGCCCAAGAACTTTCCAGCACTGACACTGAAGGAACACTTTGTCGGGTTGAGCTTCATGCTATACTTCCGAAGGACGTCGAACGACTACCTCAGGTGTTCGACGTGGTCGACTGCTTGCTTTGATTTGACGAGCATGTCGTCGATATAAACTTCCATCGTGTTGCCAAGGTGATCTTTGAACATCTTATTCACCAGACGCTGGTAGGTACAAAAGGCATAACCTTATAACAGTAAATACCTCGATCTGTCATGAATGCGGTTTTTTTCTTGATCGCCGACGTGCATTAAGATTTGGTTATATCCGGAGTAGGCATCCATGAACGTCAATAGTTAATGCCCCGCTGTCGCGTCGACCATGGCATCGATGTGTGGTAATGGAAATGGATCTTTTGGACAAGCTTTGTTGAGATCGGTGAAGCCGATACAGACTCTCCATTTGCCATTTTTCTTTGCCACGACCACGACGTTAGCAAGCCAATCGGGGTATTTTACTTCTCGAATCTTTCCTGTTTTGAGGAGATTGTCGACTTCGTCATTTATCACCTTATTCCTTTCGGGAGCAAATTTCCTTCGCTTTTGCTTGATGGGTTTGAATGACGGATAGACGTTGAGCTTATGGGAGATGACATCAGGATTGATACCGACCATATCTTCATGCGACCAAGCAAAACAATCGGCATGTTCCTGCAGGAAAGATATTAGATTGTCTTTAATGTAGGGATCGAGGGAGGATCCTATAAAGACTTTTTGATCAGGTTTGCTCTGATCTAGGATGATATCTTCCAAGCGATAGTCATCAACTGCCGTAGAGGAATCTTGTGCATCCTCGAGCTCTTTGTGCCTCTAGGCAATGATTCTCTCTGGATTTTCAAAGCCTGCCATTCTCCTGAAAAAGAAAACAGAAGAAACTCAAAGAAACCGTTAGTACGACGCACGTTTGTCGAAGATTTTCTCTAGCTGGGGCCCCACGGTGGGCACCAAACTGTTAATGCCAAAAATCGCACAAAAGTACAACTTGAGGTTGATTGTGGAACTTAACAACTAAAGAAAGAAACCTCTCGACAAAGCGTGCGACAAAGACAAAAAATATAAATGAGACAAAGAATTTTGCTGACGCGGGAAAAACCTTAACGAGGAAAAAACCCGCGGACGACTGTGGAAGTCGTCGCTGCACTATGATCGCCAAACAGGGGCGATGTCCTTCGTTTCAGGTGTCGAGGATACAGTGATTACAATACAAATGACTTGAAATGTAAAAATAACAAGTGTATCGAATGTAAAACTAGTGAGTCGTGTGCTAAGACTGCTGGTTGAGAGTGTAAGTCGTGCGTCGAGAGCGATTCTTCGAGAGAGATTTCTTTGTTTAAGATGTTCTTGAGTACGTAGTGTGTGATTCAAAGTTCGAGTCCTTCAAATGATGATTTTGCCTTCATATTTGTAGTCTTCGGGTGCTTTAATTGATTCGTTGAATGTTTCATGTAACTGTCGTAACGGTTTGCTGACTTGAATGGTCATAACTAACCTCGTCGGTTATAGCCGTTGATCATGAATGATATTGACTCCTGCATTAAAACACTGAATAAACGTAGCAGTCATAGTATACGTTAGTCGGTCAAGGTCGCATGGTTTTATGTGACGGTCGTGTGAAATAGGCGACACCGTGGTCGAGTGTCGTGAGGTAAATAAGTTTTCGATCTCAACTCTAATCAGGGGATAAAAATGCTCATGATTTTATCTTACCAAAGAAAAGGGAAGTAGGTGTTTTCCTTACCTCGGTCGTGGTCGAGACTGGTGAAATTTTGCCCAAACAGATGTGAAGACGGCGTTTCTAAGTGGTGATCTCAAGGAGGAGGTGTACGTCTCCCAGCCGGAAGTTTTCGTAGATCCGGATCACCCCAATCATGCGTATCGTCTCGATAAAGCATTGTACGGACTCAAGCAAGCACCGAGAGCTTGGTATGATAAATTATCTACTTTCCTCACCAATTCTGGTTTCTCGAAAAGTAAGATCGACACAACCCTTTTCATTAAAAGGGAAGGTGAGGATATTCTTTTAATTCAAGTTTATGTCGATGACATTATTTTCGGCTCTTCGAACCATTAATATTGTTACAACTTTTCACTCCTCATGAAAAAATTATTTTAAAATGAGTATGATGGGTCAAATGAATTTCTTTCTCGGTCTTCAAGTTAAACAACTGTCGACCGGGATATTCATCAATAAATCTAAGTACATCGCGGATATTCTTCGGAAATTCAAGATGGAACAGTGTTCACCCATGAGAACTCCCATGTCACCGGGTACGAAGTTACACACCGATCCTGAAGGAAAGGCCGTGAATACGACTACCTATAGAGGAATGATCAGTTCGTTAATGTATTTGACGGCAAGTAGGCCGGATATAATGTTCTCAACCTTTCTGTGTGCTAGATTTCAGTCTAACCATAAGGAGTCACATATGATAGGAGTTAAGCGTATTCTCCGTTAATTAAAAGGTATTGCTAATCTTGGCCTTTGGTACCCTAAGGATACAGGTTTCGAGCTTACAGCGTTTTCTGATGCTGATCATGCGTGGAGTATGCTTGACCGAAAGAGCACCAAGGGGTACTTCCAGTTCCTGGGCGACAAGTTAGTTAGTTGGGCCTCCAAGAAGCAAACGTGTGTCTCCACCTCCACGACGGAAGCGGAGTACGTGGTCGCGGCTAGTTGTTGTTCCCAAGTGATCTGGATACGGACGCAACTGAAGACCTACGGGTACAATTACTCGAACATCCCAATCTACTGCGACTCCAAGAGTGCTATATCCATCACGAGCAATCCGGTTCAACCTACGAAGACAAAGCATATTGAAGTGCGCTACCACTTCATTAAAGATCATGTGAAAAAAGGTACGGTAGAACTCTACTTCGTAAGTACAGAAAACCAGCTAGCAGATCTGTTTACCAAGGCTTTGGACGAAAAACGGTTCAATGAACACGTGTCCAAGCTGGGTATGCTCAATCTGAAAGTCTGAGTCACGGATGTACCTGTCATACCTTTCCTACACTATGGGATAACTGTATCTTTAGCAGTTACACTTGTCTCGTTGCATGGTTTAGGTGTTTCAAGCACATCGGTGACATGTTATCTATATTTCCGTTTTAGTGTTTCTTTCGTTTTTCGGTTTTTCCTTGTTTCTTTAATTTTATCCATCTAGTCTTTGTCTTTCAAATTATTCCCTGTGCTACTAACCGTTTGCATTACAAGATGTTTCCTCGACAGCCATGTCCCCAAAGGTACGTTTTCTCGTTTATGTGAGGGAGAGAGTAGCAATTTTTGATACATTGAGGGGGAGAAGTGTCAAGTTGACAAGTCGAGGGGGAGCTTTGTCAATTCATCAAGCTTAAAAGGGAAGAATTTTTCATGTTTTGTTTAAGTTTTTATTAAAAAAAAGGGGGGGCTTTTATTTTGAAAATTCGAGGGAGAGTTGTTTTCGAAAAGTTGAGGGAGAGAAATAAAATTTTCACAATCTGAGGAGCTAAAAGTGTAAATTTTAAATTCAGGGAAAATTTTAGACGTTTTTCAAACTTCAGGGGTAATTTTCGCCAAGTACCAAAAGTTTGAGACAAAGTTGGGTCGGGAGAGTTAAGGCATCCGGTACCGGAGTCACTTCCGGCATCGACCGGTATGAATACCGGATTTTGTCTCTAATGACTTCACATTTTCAAAAACTTCGCGCCAATCTCTCTCAACCCAACTTCTTCTCACATTCTCTTATACTGGTGATTTTGCTTCAATCTGGACTCCAATCTTCCATCCAATCTTCCAGGTATGTTCTCCAATCTTATCTACACAGTTTTAACTACTTGGATCGATCCTCACAACACAAAAAAAATCGATCGATTGGATCGGTTTCACAGTGTCGGCGTTGCTAGGGTTCATAAACCCTTCAGTGTTCGTAATCGACTTCAAATCACCCCGAGATACAATGATCTCGACTCAAATAGAGTATGCTTAGGATTTTTCAATCATCGATTTAGCAAAAGATGGGTTAATTTTATGTCTAAAATCGATTTGAGTCCCGACTTGGTTCCGGTGTTCTTAAGAACCGGAATTGGTTCCGGAAGTGATGAGTTCCGGAAGTTGCTAGTCCTGGAATGGTTTTTGTTCCGGATCCCATTATGTTCCGGAATGTAATTCCGGTATGCTAAAGTCCCAGAATCGATGCTGTTCAGTTCCGGATCCTTAATAGATCCGGTATGCTTGTAGTTCCGGAATCGACCACTTTAGTTCCGGATCCTTGTGAGTTCCGGTAGTCCTTTGTTCCGGACCCTTTGTGGTTCTGAAAGACGGATCCCATTGGATTCCGGAACTGATTCCGGAACTCCACTCTGGGAGCACTGTTTCATTGATGCTTTAGTGGACTGTTTACACATGAACACACACTCACTCCGGGCTCGTTAAAACCCGAGTAGTGATTTGTTTCGGATAGTCATCAACTCTCGGTACTCCAAATCCGAGAATATGAGCCCCGAGACACGCGTTTGACTTACTCACGCCATGCACACTCAACACCTTATTGCTTTAACAGGTACATCATGGCTCAACCGAATCCACAAGGCGATGCCCCACTATTACCCGAAGGACCGAACCTACCCCTCGTTGCTAACAACTTCCACCTGGACACGACAAATCTCATATGCCAATGTCCAGTCATTGTGGAGATTCTGAAGGGCCACGCACTCAACCGAGCACTGACGGCCACCGCCCCAGTTCCAGCCGTCTATGTGCATCAACTATGGCGTTCTCTCACACCCGTCGCATGCGGCCAACAATTCATCCTTCGAGGCCGTATTGGCGACTCCCAGGTCGTAATCACTCGCGACATCTTCCGACAAATCCTTGACCTGCCGGAAGCGATAGCCATTCCAGGATGCATCGCCTACGACGCTCAGGTCTCTGATGCAGTTCTCTGTTGGGATCTGCGCGCCCTCGGTTACGCAGCCGCGCTCGCCCAGCCATCGCACTTCTCGAGGATCCATCTTCAGCCTGTCTGGTAGACATTGTTCACAATATTGAACAGGTGCCTATCAGCAATCAACAAAGGCATCGATCAGACGACCGTCAACTTGCTCGGCCTATTCCATGCTGTCGTATACAAATGACATGTCGACTACGCATCAATACTATGGACGGAGCTGATCGCGCAAGTTCTAAAGAAGCAAGGCAGCCGATGCCTCATATTCCTGTCGTTTCCAAGGTTTCTACAGCTAATAGTCGCCCACTTCATGGCGACCGACCTCAGCATTCCTCGATGCGCCGACCATGAGGTAATGCTCTAAACTAGAATGACTCGTATACAGAACAAGCAGGTTATTCCGGACCTAGTCCCCATGGTAATCCCTAACGACTTGCTAGCTATCGCGGACCAATCGGCACCGAGTGTGATAGCTTATAGGAGAGAGAATAACCTAGACGCTCCTATGGACCAGCCAGATCCGGCAGCACCTGCCCAAGGAGCGCAAGCCGAGAGACGTGAGGGTCCACGTATGCGAGGCAGAGGGGTCCGACAAGCAGGGGCTCGCGGATGGGGCATGGCGAGAGAAAACATAGTGGGGGCAACAGGTGTGGGCGGTGCCGGTAGGTCAACACGCGAGGCAAGTTCGTCCAGACACCACCCACTCCACCATGTGTACATACACCACCTAGAGACGCTGATCTAGAACTGCATGACATGGTGGTGGAAGAAGAAGCCGAGGAAGAGGCAGCCTCCTCTTCCAGCTCCGAGCCCGGCTCAACCTCTGGACCAGCTTCTAAGTCCACCTCTGGCTCCAAAACCGGGTCCGAATCCGAGTCTCAATCAGGCTCGGCTTCTGGTTCCCAATCAGGGTCAGAGGAATCCGGTAGTGAGGCTACTGAGTCGGATGACGAAGACGATGATGATGACACCCCCCAAACCGCAACCATATCTGGAGAGAAAAGGAGAGCGGAAGGTGTATTAGTTGAAAAAGAAAAAGAAAGTGAGGTTGTGCGTGAAAGGCGAAGCAAGTAAAAGAACGAGAGTGAGCGTGTGATGGAACAATCTTCACAGGTTGCTCTCAACCACCCTCCACCAAGCCAGGCAGCCACATCTGCTACCCAGTCGCATCCGTTGCGACAAGGTATTGAAGAAGACGTCGTGGGCCTAGCCACGCAACTGCACACCCCACCTAGCCACTCCGTTTCCTCTCAAAAGGAAACCGTTTCAACTTTACACGGGGATTCAGCACAACTACCACCGGTCTCTCACTTGGAGAGTTCCAGTGTTGAAATCAGAAAACACCAGCCCCGGTTCTCGACTTCTTTCGATGCACATATGAGTCTAGATCCATTTGTTGAATTTATTCCTTTTGCTAGGACACCGGTCATACCTACTGCTAACGTCGAGAGTCTTCGTGCCTCGACCGGAACGCCCGGAGTAAGTCTACCTTTCGGTAGCTTGCAAGGACAGGGCGGAAGACCTGTCACGGCTACCATCATGCCAACCGTGAACACAGACGGTACTGCGGTGCAATCCACCACAGCTACTACAACTAGGCTGCTAAGTGCTTCAGGAGTTAGTCACCCAGAGTTCGCCTCCAAGGAACAAATGGACGTCGCCTTAAAGGCTGTCCAAACCGCGATCTTGAAGCAGCTATCCGATGAAATGGCCTTTATCAGAAGGGCAGTCGCGGGTAAAGGCGTAGCTACAGATATTCCTCCTCCGCAACCACATATCCGAATGCCGCCGCCAACCTCGAACATACAGCATATGAGCGTCGAGGCACTCAAAGCCACCTTACTGGATAAACTACTGTCCCAATCCAACATCGACGCCTCATCGGAAGCAGACTTAGTGAGTCCATTACGTTGACAAACCCTGCCACCACCCCAATCACTCCAACTGATCCACAAGCCCAAACCAATCCCAGGCTTGATACACTTACATCGACCTTAACCGAAGTCAAGAAGGCCCTCGGTACTCTAACATAGAGGGTTTCCAGCTTAGAAGACACATGTAAGGGTCAGGCACATGGTTCAAAACGACGACATGATGATCAGGAGGATCCTGACCAGCATGAGGGGGAGAAACGACTCAGAATGACCGAGCTGTCAACTTCAACGACAGAACCTGCAACCGTCACTTCTGCTGAACCTAAATCACAACAACATCCTGAAGTCTCAGAAATGGTTCAAGACATCGCGGATATTCTTCAGAAATTCAAAATGGAACAGTGTTCACCCATGAGAACTCCCATGTTATCGGGTACGAAGTTACACACCGATCCTGACGGAAAGGTCGTGAATACGACTACCTATAGAGGAATGATCAGTTCGTTAATGTATTTGACGGCAAGTAGGCCGAATATAATGTTCTCAACCTTTATGTGTGCTAGATTTCAGTCTAACCTTAAGGAGTCACATATGATAGCAGTTAAGCGTATTCTTCGTTATTTAAAAGGTACTGCTAATCTTGGCCTTTGGTACCCTAAGGATATAGGTTTCGAGCTTACAGCGTTTTCTGATGCTGATCATGCGGGGAGTATGCTTGACCGAAAGAGCACCAAGGGGCACGTCCAGTTCCTGGGCGACAAGTTAGTTAGTTGGGCCTCCAAGAAGCAAACGTGTGTCTCCACCTCTACGGCGGAAGCGGAGTACGTGGCCGCGGCTAGTTGTTGTTCCCAAGTGATCTGGATACGGACGCCACTGAAGGACTACGGGTATAATTACCCGAACATCCCAATCTACTGCGACTCCAAAAGTGCTATATCCATCACGAGCAATTCGGTTCAACATACGAAGACAAAGCATATTGAAGTGCGCTACCACTTCATTAAAGATCATGTGAAAAATGGTACGGTAGAACTCTACTTCGTAAGTACAGAAAACCAGCTAGCAGATCTGTTTACCAAGGCTTTGGATGAAAAACGGTTAAATGAACACGTGTCCAAGCTGGGTATGCTCAATCTGAAAGTCTGAGTCACGGATGTACCTGTCATACCTTTCCTACACTATGGGATAACTGTATCTTTAGCAGTTACACTTGTCTCGCTGCATGGTTTAGGTGTTTCAAGCACATCGGTGACATGTTATCTATATTTCCGTTTTAGTGTTTCTTTCGTTTTTTGGTTTTTCCTTGTTTCTTTAATTTTATCCGTCTAGTCTTTGTCTTTCAAATTATTCCCTGTGCTACTAACCGTTTGCATTACAAGATGTTTCCTCGACAGCCATGTCCCCAAAGGTACGTTTTCTCGTTTATGTGAGGGAGAGAGTAGCAATTTTTGAGACATTGAGGGGGAGAAGTGTCAGGTTGACAAGTCGAGGGGGAGCTTTGTCAATTCATCAAGCTTAAAAGGGAAGAATTTTTCATGTTTTGTTTAAGTTTTTATTAAAAAAAAAGGGGGGGGGCTTTTATTTTGAAAAGTCGAGGGAGAGTTGTTTTCGAAAAGTTGAGGGAGAGAAATAAAATTTTCACAATCTGAGGGAATAAAAGTGTAAATTTTAAATTCAGGGAAAATTTTAGACGTTTTTCAAACTTCAGGGGTAATTTTCGCCAAGTACCAAAAGTTTGAGACAAAGTTGGGTCGGGAGAGTTAAGGCATCCGGTACCGGAGTCACTTCCGACATCGACTGGTATGAATACCGGATTTTGTCTCTAATGACTTCACATTTTCAAAAACTTCGCGCCAATCTCTCTCAACCCAACTTCTTCTCACATTCTCTTATACTGGTGATTTTGCTTCAATCCGGACTCCAATCTTCCAGGTATGTTCTCCAATCTTATCTACACAGTTTTAACTACTTGGATCGATCCTCACAACACAAAAAAAATCGATCGATTGGATCGATTTCACAGTGTCGGCGCTACTAGGGTTCATAAACCCTTCGGTGTTCGTAATCGACTTCAAATCACCCCGAGATACAATGATCTCGACTCAAATAGAGTATGCTTAGGATTTTTCAATCATCGATTTAGCAAAAGATGGGTTAATTTTATGTCTAAAATCGATTTGAGTCCCGACTTGGTTCCGGTGTTCTTAAGAACCGGAATTGGTTCCGGAAGTGATGAGTTCCGGAAGTTGCTAGTCCTGGAATGGTTTTTGTTCCGGATCCCATTATGTTACGGAATGTAGTTCCGGTATGCTAAAGTCCCGGAATCGATGCTGTTCAGTTCCGGATCCTTAGTAGATCCGGTATGCTTGTAGTTCCGGAATCGACCACTTTAGTTCCGGATCCTTGTGAGTTCCGGTAGTCCTTTGTTCCGGATCCTTTGTGGTTCCGAAAGACACTCCGGTTCCGGATCCCATTGGATTCCGAAACTGATTCCGGAACTCCACTCTGGGAGCACTGTTTCATTGATGCTTTAGTGGACTGTTTACACATGAACACACATTCACTCCGGGCTCGTTAAAACCCGAGTAGTGATTTGTTTCAGATAGTCATCAACTCTCGGTACTCCAAATCCGAGAATACGAGCCCCGAGACACGCGTTTGACTTACTCACGCCATGCATACTCAACACCTTATTGCTTTAACAGGTACATCATGGCTCAACCGAATCCACAAGGCGATGCCCCACTATTACCCGAAGGACCGAACCTACCCCTCGTTGCTAAAAACTTCCACCTGGACACGACAAATCTCATATGCCAATGTCCAGTGATTGTGGAGATTCTGAAGGGCCACACACTCAACCGAGCACTGACGGCCACCGCCCCAGTTCCAGTCGTCTATGTGCATCAACTATGGCGTTCTCTCACACCCGTCGCACGCAGCCAACAATTCATCCTTCGAGGCCGTATTGGCGACTCCCAGGTCGTAATCACTCGCGACATCTTCCGACAGATCCTTGACCTGCCGGAAGCGACAGCCGTTCCAGGATGCATCGCCTACGACGCTCAGGTCTCTGATGCAGTTCTCTGTTGGGATCTGCGCACCCTCGGTTACGCAGCCGCGCTCGCCCAGCCATCGCACTTCTCAAGGATCCATCTTCAGCCTGTCTGGTAGACATTGTTCACAATATTGAACAGGTGCCTATCAGCAATCAACAAAGGCATCGATCAGACGACCGTCAACTTGCTCGGCCTATTCCATGCTGTCGTATACAAACGACATGTCGACTACGCATCAATACTATGGATGGAGCTGATCGCGAAAGTTCTAAAGAAGCAAGGCAGCCGACGCCTCATATTCCTGCCGTTTCCAAGGTTTCTACAGCTAATAGTCGTCCACTTCATGGCGACCGACCTCAGCATTCCTCGATGCGCCGACCATGAGGTAATGCTCTCAACCAGAATGACTCGAATACAGAACAAGCAGGTTATTCTGGACATAGTCCCCATGGTAATCCCTAACGACTTGCTAGCTATCGCGGACCAATCAACACCGAGTGTGATAGCTTATAGGAGAGAGAATAACCTAGACGCTCCTATGGACCAGCCAGATCCGGCAGCACCTGCCCAAGGAGTGCAAGCCGAGAGACGTGAGGGTCCACGTATGCGAGGCAGAGGGTTCCGACAAGCAGGAGCTCGCGGATGGGGCGTGGCGAGAGAAAACATAGTGGGGGGAACAGGTGTGGGCGGTGCCGGTAGGTCAACACGTGAGGCTAGTTCGTCCAGACACCACCCACTCCACCACGTGTACATACACCACCTAGAGACGCTGATCAAGAATTGCATGACATGGTGGTGGAAGAAGAAGCCGAGGAAGAGGCAGCCTCCTCTTCCAGCTCCGGGCCCGGCTCAGCCTCCGGACCAGCTCCTGAGTCCACCTCTGGCTCCAAAACCGGGTCCGAATCCGAGTCTCAATCAGGCTCGGCTTCCGGTTCCCAATCAGGGTCAGAGGAATCCGGTAGTGAGGCTACTGAGTCGAATGACGAACACGATGATGATGACACCCCCCAAACCGCAACCATATCTGAAGAGAAAAGGAGAGCGAAGGGTGTATTAGTTGAAAAAGAAAAAGAAAGTGAGGTTGTGCGTGAAAGGCGAAGCAAGTAAAAGAACGAGAGTGAGCGTGTGATTGAGCAATCTTCACAGGTTGCTCTCAACCAGCCTCCACCAAGCCAGGCAGCCACATCTGCTACCCAGTCGCATCCGTTCCGACAAGGTATTGAAGAAGACGTCGTGGGCCTAGCCACGCAACTGCACACCCCACCTAGCCACTCCGTTTCCTCTCAAAAGGAAACCGTTTCAACTTTACACGGGGATTCAGCACAACTACCACCGGTCTCTCACTTGGAGAGTTCCAGTGTTGAAATCAGAAAACACCAGCCCCGGTTCTCGACTTCTTTCGATGCCCATATGAGTCTAGATCCATTTGCTGAATTTATTCCTTTGGCTAGGACACCGGTCATACCTACTGCTAACGTCGAGAGTCTTCGTGCCTCGACCGGAACGCCCGGAGTAAGTCTACCTTTCGGTAGCTTGCAAGGACAGG
Organism: Saussurea involucrata; assembly: GCA_033807775.1. NCBI lineage: Eukaryota > Viridiplantae > Streptophyta > Magnoliopsida > Asterales > Asteraceae > Saussurea > Saussurea involucrata. The sequence goes on from CM066314.1 coordinate 196,134,461, forward strand.
GCGGAAGACCTGTCACGGCTACCATCATGCCAACCGTGAACACAGACGGTACTGCGGTGCAATCCACCACAACTACTACAACTGGGCTGCTAAGTGCTTCAGGAGTTAGTCACCCGGAGTTCGTCTCCAAGGAACAAATGGACGTCGCCTTAAAGGCTGTCCAAACAGCGATCTTGAAGCAGCTATCCGATGAAATGGCCTTTATCAGAAGGGCAGTCGCGGGTAAAGGCGTAGCTACAGATATTCCCCCTCTGCAACCACAGATCAGAATGCCGCCGCCAACCTCGAACATACAGCATATGAGCGTCGAGGCACTCAAAGCCGCCTTATTGGATAAACTACTGTCCCAATCCAACATCGACGCCTCATCGGAAGCAGACTTAGTGAGTCCATTACGCTGATAAACCCCGCCACCACCCCAGTCACTCCAACTGATCCACAAGCCCAAACCAATCCCAGGCTTTATACACTTACATCGACCTTAACCGAAGTCAAGAAGGCCCTCGGTACTCTAACTGAGAGGGTTGCCAGCTTAGAAGACACATGTAAGGGTCAGGCACAGGGTTCAAAACGACGACATGATGATCAGGAGGATCCTGACCAGCATGAGGGGGAGAAAAGACTCAGACTGACCGAGCTGTCAACTTCAACGACAGAACCTGCAACCGTCACTTCTGCTGAACCTGAATCACAACAACAACCTGAAGTCTCAGAAATGGTTCAAGACATGGAGCTGTCTACACCGGTCAGGGATACAGTGCCAGAGTCAGCAGACCCAACGGTTGAAAAGCCGTCAATCAGAAGAAATCTTACTGCTGATAGTTCCAGAACGGCCAGTCCTAGAATTGATTGATGAGGACTCCGCTGGCGATCAGGAACAAGAAAGAGAATGGAGAGAGAAAGCCGTGATAGCTATTCAATCAGAGACAGATGCGTTATGGAACTTTTCTGATGAAGACGAGCTTATGAATGATGACGACTACGACTTGTTCCTCCTTCAGAGCGAACAGGTATCGACTACTCAGCTTGTTATACACGATACTGCAGGTACTTTAGAGCTTCCAACTCCAGTCCCAGAAATGGCTCCACCTCAGCCTGGTCAACCAGCTAGATGGGAAAGACTTCGGATCATGGTTCCATATCTGGAGGAATCACAGAAGAAGATTTTTGCTCACTAGATCAGGCCCCTCGACCTGGTCATGTGCCATGGGGTCTCGTTTTTTAAAGATCCAGTCCGAGCTCAGTATTTGGAGGTAATGAAGCGATGCAGAATGCTCCACCAAGTCCGCACGCGACACAGAATTACAGAGATTGTGGAGATCGTGTCTGATAGAGTTCTCAGCGTATGGTTCCCGGTTTTCACTGTCAAAAGGGACGACGGAAAGGAATGGACGTTCTAGGAAGCCGACTTCAGGCATCTATACCTGAACGACTTCCCGGTACTGCTTAAAGAATTGAAGACTCGCACCATCCGACTGTTACCCTACACCAAAGCCTTCAATACGATCAAGAGGTTTATGAAGTGCACGATCACGCTCGCCTACATCAACGACTTCCAGTTGGGCTTAGAAAGCAATCAGAAAAAGATCAACATTCTGAAGCCTAATCTGAATCTTCCCGAAGACGTACATGTACCTAATATTCTATCCAAACCAGAAACAGGTATTGTGTATCTGAACAACAAAGGGGAGAAACGGTACATGCGAATCAGTGAGCTGCACAAGTTCAGTGAGGGTACCTTGATGAACATACAGAACTTGCTGAAGAAGATTATAGAAGAAGAGAATGAGTCGTCAGAGAACTTCGCCAACGTCAGAAAGTATCTTGCTGAAGATCTTCTCAAAGCTATTGAAGAACGGCTAGAGTTCAGGAATTCCATTCGACACTTTGAGATCTTATTCGATATTCGAAAGCGATATGTCCCTAACTGGCGTGATATCGAACTTCAATTCCAAGGGGGAGATTGTTAGGTCACGTTTGTGGAATAGAAGTATATGGACTAATCTTGACATATCTTGTAAATACCTTTATGGTATAAATAGTTTGCTTAAACCTTGTTTTAGGGTTTAATGATCATTGTTTAGCTTTTCATAATTTACCATTGTACGGCTCTGCCTAACATATTTCTGTTCATCAAATACAAGTGAAATTTATGACTGATTATGCTATATTGTGTTGATTCATTGTGATTGATTGTTAATCTGGGATCCACAAAATCTATTAGAAATCAGTTGGATATCAGGTCTGAAAGTCGACAGTGCGCGACCTCGCCGGAAAAACGGGTTGGCCAGAAATGATGGGTTTTGGCCGGAGTTTTTGCTGTTCTTTAAGTACAGATCTGTTTCTCTTGTTGTTTCAATCGTATAGCATTTTCCAGACGTGAAATACAACAAGAAATCAGTTTTTTGAGTTGTTGAAAGCTATCGCCGGAAACTGCACTTCCTCGTCGGTTTCTGGAAAATAGTTGCCGGAAAACTTTTATGTTCATACTTCTCGCACGCTGATTGCTCATATTGATCGCATGTTTATTTTTAATCGCACGTTGCTTGTGCGATCAGAATAGTAATCGCACGATCAAGTTCTCGCCTGACAACAAGTTCTCGCCTAAAAAGTTTTTGAGCGATCAAGTTATCGCTCAACGTTTTTGTGCGATCAAAACTTGGTTATCGCATAAAGCTTACCTGAGAACTATTCTGATCGATCAAGTGTTGCCCGAAAATCTTCTGATCGCATAAAACTCTCATCGACTGAAATGTGGGTCGCCTGGAAATCATTTCGCCGGAAAAACGACATTCATCGGAGACGAATTTTTTCACGATCTAAACGGAGCATGCTATCATTCAAATTGAGAAAATCATTCTTTTTGAGTGTTAAGATCGTATAGAAGCAGAAATAATCCACTTTCGACGTGAAAAGACGAAGAAAAACGAAGAAGAAATCATGTAGATCGTGAGGTTAAGGATGATGAACAGTACTAACGGCTGTCCGTTAGTGGGCCGTTAAATTTGTTACAATTTCAGTCATTTTTCCGTTAGTTTTGTTAGTTTTTTAGTTAGTTTCGTTAATTTTTGTTTCATTTTTAGTCCTATTCTGTTAAGTGTCAGTTAGGATCGTTGTTAACGTTTTCGTTAGTTCTTTCGTTAAGTTTCTTACAATTTAAGTCCTTTAGTTAGATTTCCTGTTAGTTCAGTTAAATAGTTTTAGTATTTGTCAAGTTTAGTCCTTGTAGTTATAGTTTTGATTTTTAACAGTTTGAGTCCTTATAGTTTTTAGGTTTGTGTTTTGTCTGTTTTGGTCTGTGTACTTAGTGTTTTAGGTTTTTACATTTTTAGTCCCTAGACTTTTAAGTTTTTGATTTTTACATTTTTAGTCCCAAGAGTTTTTAAGTTCCACTTTGTGTCATTTTTAGTCCTTTGAGTATTATTTTTAGGTTTTTGTCACTTTTAGTCCTCGTCTTTTATAAGTGTTAGTATTTTACACTTTTTGTCCTTGTTTTTCGTTTTAGTTTCGTTAGTTGTCATTTTTAGTCCCTATTTTTTGTTAATTTTCATTTCTTGTCATTTTTGTCAATTTTTACCTGCTTTTGCTCATAACTGATATATTTTTCTTATATTTTGCAGGTTTGCCGATTAAAAGTCCAGTTTTCCGCATTAATTTTTTGTAATTAATTTTTGAACGACAAATTTTTAATTTGTTATTCAAATTTTGATTTTGAAAAATTTGCTGACTTTAATCGATTTTTCTCTGATTAATCGTGTGTGCATAATTCTACTTCTCACAAAGTATTTGATAACGATCATTTTTAATCTTTTCAGGTAACAATGGATGATTATGTCTTCGAATTTATAGGTTGGGATGAGCCACCTAAGGACAGAGAAATTAGACAAAGCGCTACATTGCAAAAGGAAAAAGAAGAAAACAAAAATCTAAGTCAAACTATTCTTGATGATAATCTTGAGAGAGAAAGAACAGTGATAAAATTAAATCTCTCTTAGATCAACAAGAAAAACTTGATAAAGATAAGAAATCTTCTGATTCTCAAATATCTGAACTTACAAAGAAAATCAAAGAGTTAGAAGAAAAGAATAGTGAGAGTGAAGTTTCTTTGAAAGCCATTACCACTCAAAATACAGAATTTTTAAACAAAATCAAAGATTTGGAAAAGAAGCTTTACTTGAGAGATCAAACTGAACAAACTATTCACATGAACAAACTAAGGTTAGTAAGTTCTCTTAACAAATATTGGGGACTTGGTTATGAAAATCCTAAACGGTTGGCGAAGATAAGTAAATCTCTACCAACGTTGTATGATTTTAAATACTTAAGATATGCCAGATATTTTCCCGAATTTGTTATCCAATGGTCAAACGAAGAAGAAATATGACAAGAGGAAGCCATGAAAAGATTGACCACAACAAAAATGCAACTTCCATTTTGTTATACTCAAGAGACTTTAAAATACTTAAAGAATCCGAATGGAAAACTTTCAAATGACTATTTTGACATCTAAGCTGTTAAACCTAATTGTGAAAAACCTTTAGAAGCAAAAAGATATGTTCCACCTTTGATTCTAGAAGGAAGAATTTGCGAAATTGAAAAATCCATTCTAGAACAAAGAGTGAAATTTGACTTAGAAAAGGATTTTCTTACATCTATTTTTACAAATAGTGTTATGGAATTATCTTCTAAATTCGAGAAAAAGTCTGAAACCGAAAAGGACGTTCTTGAAAAATCTCTAGTTAAAAGGTTTTCAGATTCTTTTAAGAAGTCGTTTAATGAAAAACAAAAAGTTAATCAAAAGTGTTTCCATCTTTCTATGAAGGTTTCGGATCTTGAGCAAATTTTAATCTATGAGCATAATCAATTTGAAAGTGAAAAAGCCAATTTTGCAACCCAAAGTAAATGTTTTGAAGCAAAGATAAGTGAGCTTTCCAAGACAGTAATTGACTTGGAAATTGTTTTGGATAATGAGAGAAAAGAATTTACTTTGAAGAGGTGGTTTAATCTTGAAAATTCAATTTTTGAAAAAGCAAATTTTGCAAATGAAAGCAAATATTTCGAAGCAAAGATTAATGAACTTTCTCAAGAAGTAAATGATTTGGAAATTATTTTGGAGAAAGAAAGAAAAGAATTTGCTTCAAAATCATGGTTTACTCCTGAAAATTCTTCTTCTTCTAAAAAGGATTTTGAAGTGCACAATGTTGATTATGATTCTAATATTAAGGATTTTCAACCTAACCCTGTTTCTAAAGAGAATTCAAAGCCTGAGGTTAGTGATAAGGGAAAAGTTTGTGCATTTGATCTTTCAAAGATGCTTCCTGACCATAATGATTTTATTTTGATTAATGAAAAGAGAGATATTTTTGAGAAGGAAAAGAAAGCTCTCGAACTTAAATGCATAAAACTTTCAAAGCAAGTGTCTGATTTTGAGAAAGTTTTGATTCTTGAGCGTGAAAAGTTTGAAAAGGAGAAAGTTGTTTATGAAACTGAAAGCACGTCTTTTGAAGCAAAGAATAGTGAGCTTTCAAAGAAAATATTTGCATTCGAATTTTTGTTGGAAAAAGAGAGAAAAGAGTTTGGTGAAAAGAAGAATGTTTTTGAAAACGAAAAGCAGAATTTTCAAATGAAAAACATGGAATTTTTTAAAGAAATATCCGAGAAGAGTTTTGAAGAAGAAAGAAACATCTTTAAGGATGAAATCTCTAAGCTAACAAGGAGGTTATCTACTTTAGCAACGGAAGTTATGAAAGAGCAGAAGATCAAATCTGATCTACAAAAGAAATTTGATTTGACTGTTCGAGAAAGTAATGTTCTGTCAGATAGAGTTCAGATATTGGAAGCGATTAACTTCAAAGTTGAATTATCTGAACAATTTAGTGCCGATACTATTGCTCAATCGCCGTATGATGATTCAACTGATTCGGAATGTTCGTTCAAGACCGCTTCTGGTTCAATTCATGAACATATTTCTTCGACAAGGTCCGTCAAATCAAGAAATCCTTTAAAAGATCGGATGCGTCCTTCTAATCTTTTCTACAACCGTGATGCTACAAGTTCAGACACACCTATCTTTAAGCCTGTAAAGATGGTATGGAAGGTAAAAGGTTCTTCACCTGAAAAAGATGCCCCAAAATCATTTGTTCCTCCACCTGCGGTGAACAAAAAGAACAAGGCTCATAAAGGTAAGTCTTTTGCTAAACCTAATCCTGTTCATTCTGCAAATCATTTGATTAGGCTGGCACAAAAGCAACTTTGTTGTTCTTCTTGTGGAACTCATTATTTTGTTAGGAAAGAAAATGTTTATTTTTGGTATGGTACTTATAACATTTCTTCAAATAAGAATGCATATAACAAGCCAAGACCCAAGTTTCGTTGGGTACCAAAATCTACTTAATCTATTTTGCAGGTTTATCATGTGTTGTACTAAATGTCAGAACTATACCAAACACATGACTGGAAAACAGAAGAGAAGTGTGCAATTTGAAGAAGAGTACCTACGCTAAAATATATGCATAATTTAAGAGGGAGAAATTCTAATCTTTGGTTTATGTTTTTGACATATTTGTGCTTATTGACAAATTTTTCTTTATGCTTCATTGTAGGGGGGGCATACACAATAATGGCTTCTAAACACTTCAGTTTAGTACCCGAGCTTACAAGCTATTTGACTTCTGTTTAATTCATATCAGGACTCGTACTTCAACGTGTTTGACTTCTAAACACATCAGTTTAGAACTTATACTTTATTGTTTTAGACTTTGATTGTTGCATCTACTAGTTTGTTTCGTTAAGATCTTTTGCAGATTTTGAGGGGGAGCTTATCTGATTTTTTAATCAGTTTATCATGATTTGAGGGGGAGCTTAAACATCTCTGACTGTAAGTATCTTCTGAACTTAATCTGAGATTGTTTGAAAGAAGAACGACTTTCAAGCATGACAATTGTTTTCTTAAATGTTCAAACCACTTCTATAATTCAAACAGATTTTATAATTTTAGAAGTGTGATTTTAAATGTTTTTCATGTCAATCTCGGATTATCGCAACATCATTATTTCTGGCTGTGTGTTTCCAAAGATTAATACTTGTGTATTATCTTTTCTATATACTTTCAAGTATTCATACACACTGGTACAACTTCATATTGACTTTGTTATTACCATGTCTCAAAATGAAACACTTTTTCGATGGTAATACTCCCGTTTGTACTTCAAATTATGTTGAGCATCATATTCTTTTCAGCGCTAGAGATTAAACGTTTCATTCAAAGATTGTTTATATTTTTTCATATAAACAACATTCAATTCTTTGATACCCTATTCCTTAAATGATTATCTTTCATATTTGATCTGATTGATACATTGTCAGATTCTCAAACAAGTCTTTCGAATTCATTTCATTCTTTCAATATTTTTGTTGTGAGAAATCTTCAAAGTTCAAATGCTCAAATATTTCTTGATATTACTGAGGATCATACATTCTGATGACAATGTTATTCAAAAAGCTAAGATTTATTTGTTCAAGCTAAACTATTGAACAACACAACATCTTTTTAGGACAAAATTTCATGGGAATCAGTGTGAGATTACAGAACTTCTATGGATCCACGTTAACCAGTGTTTCCTACCCAAGAAGTTATCCTTGAATGATTGAGGGGTGAGGGGTCGAAATCAAAGAGTGGGGGAGATAACTCATACGGTTGAGTAATCTCATTATGCTGAGGTAAAATGAAAAAGAGAGTTTGGTTAGACGTGAGTAGATTAAAAACAGAAAGAGGGTGTGAGAACAGAGTTAAAAGAATAAGAGAACTCTGCACCAACCACTTTCTGGGCCAGGCAGCCACATTACTGATTGGTTCACATTCTTTGGTGACCATCATTGAAACAGGCAGTTAGCCCATGCCAACTCTTGCTTTAACCCCACCAGCTACTCATTTCTTTCTCAACAAAGAAATGTTTCAATTTTTCTTGGGGACGCAACATATCATCTATCTGATCTTCACTCGGAAGGTCTGGATATTGAAAAAGAAGGAAGTTTACCCCACCTTCGCACTTCAATCATGCACATTGAGTCCGTGGAAAACTTGTTGTTGTCTCAACAGTTTACACATTTTGAGCCTGAAAAAGCATAAGTTGCTTCAATCATTTCTACACAAGCACGTATACAAAAGGAATATGTTTTCTTGTCATAACGTTCATAGAAATTCCATTGTGTTTTTCGATGATTGAATGGAAGCCCTGGAGAAGTGAACATCAAAAAGCTCATTTATAAAGTGCATTCGTTGCACTAAGTGGCTCCGTGCAACTTACAGGCATTTTAACTGATTCATACGTTGTTTCAGGGTTACCACGTTACTATTGTCTGAATTTAAAAAGATTCAGATAAATACTTTTGGAATTGACGGTTACTCAGATCAAAAGGAGGAGATTATTACTGGTATATTCAAAGACTGCTGAAATTGATATTGAAGTTTTGATGATCATGATGCTCACAATCATCAAAAAGGGGGAGAACATATGAAAGTTTCAATTTCAAGATGAAGAGAAGTCAAGAAGCTCGAGATAAAAAGTCAAGATGGTTCGAGATGATTCAAGAAAGTTCATAGTTTGTTATTGTTCAAGAGGTGAGGATACATAGTTCAAAATATTTCAAATCTACAAAGATTTTCAAAGCTCAAAGCCCATTAAAGCTCAAACCCAGTTAAAGCTTAAAGCCATTTCATGTTCAAAGACTGAAGATATTTGTCAAAGCTCAAAGATGCAAAGATCAATGCTATATTGTTTCAAAGATCAGTGATACGAAGATTCGAGGATTCATATATATGAAGTTTTTGTTTAAAGACTTTGACCAACGCTACAAAGATTTGAAGTTTGTGTTTCAAGACCTTGATGACTATTTGATTTTGAAGATCCAGTTGAAGACTAAAGCAGTCAAATTGGATTTCTGAAGATAACACTTATTTGAAGATTCTTCAGAGTTATTTTTTCGAAGTTTGATCTTCCTTCAAAGCAAAGAGGGAGACTGTTCAAAGTAATTGAAGAGCTTAAAGTGTTGAATATCTGAAGATCACATAGAGCTGAAGACTATCGTCATAAATCTTTAAATCTTGAATCCATAGGGGGAGATTGTTAGAGCAAAAATGTATTCAAGATTTAGTGATAAGTCAAAGTCAAAGTCAACATGTTGTAATACTTGTAAATAGTCAAAGTCTAGTAAAAGAGGGTCAAAGTCAATATATTGAGTGAAATAGTCAAAGGGTATAAATAGTGAGTTGTAATAGGGAATTGGTGTAAGACTTAGACGTGAGATCATTGTGTGTAAGTGAGGGATGACTTTCTAGAGAGAGAGTCTAGAGAGAGAAAGTGGATCTCAATTCTCATCTTGTATTCGTTCTCAATCTATCAAAGATCAAAGTGTTCTTATCATTGTTACTTGATTAGATTGGACTCACAACTATTCTGCATCACAATGTTTAACTACATAAAGGGGAATAAATGTACACTTGTTTAGTTACAATGTTTGTAATATAACGGAAAGGAAACGACAACCAACTAATATAACTTCTAAATGAAATAAGATTACAAAAGGGGTGTCGTCACTACTCCAACAATGCCTTCTCAACTATGGTGTTCCAAAAGATTGCATCCCCCAAGCTTACAAAACCCGCCTAGGCCTTTTTAGAGGCGGCGCCACTAGAACCTAAGATACATATCGACACCAAACAAATGTTAGGCCAAAAGCCTAGTGAGTTTGAATAAGATGTGATAAACAATATATGAAACATGTATAACAATTGTTCGAGAGATTAATACACAATCAGAGTCAATGGGGGAGACCCATAGAACCAATCAAATTCCACCCAAAGAGTCGATATACCTAAGTGTCAAGCTACCATGAGCGACACCAAACGGCCCAGCACATCCGGGGACTACAACCATGTGCATTATCTGAATGGCGGAGATCTAGGTACATACCAAATATGGTGGCACCCAAGACTATAGCCTTCTAGTGTATACTTGACCTGGTTCGTCCAATAATTTCATTTAGGCTAATATGGCACATTTATATAAAGGGAAGGTGTATCACGCCATCATAGGCATTTCATGGTTGCAATACCATATGTATCATCAATACCTTCACATAATATCCCAAGTATCCATGTATCACCAAATACCGTTCTAGAGCATAAAACTCAATGCATCAAATATAAGCATATTATCATGAATAACATCATATTTAGACCAACATAACCAAAAGGAGCAAAGCCCTAAATTATGAATATTTCAAGAAAGGGTCAAACATAAATTATGGGTTTACAAATAACTTAGCCATACTCTTGAAAACACCAAGCATCCCATTACTCATCTCAAAACCTAAAAACTTCCCAAACAGAGAGATATAAGCATTTGACCATAAATAGAGGGTTTTTACCAAAGAAAGTATCATAAACATTGAATAACACATAATGACATGTATCTAGTTTGACAAAAGGTTTAAGAAACTCACAATCTAGGTTTTGAACAAAAACCTAGAAAATAGGGAAACCCTACATTTTTTATGGAGAAGATGAAGTAAGAGCTTGAAAGCTAGCCTCCTCCCAAACACTTGATGCAACACCCTCAATTTTGGAAAGATAAACTAAACAAAAACTTTGATTTAATAACAAACAAGGACAAAAATCCTTATACAAACCACTCTTAGAAGTACCTCAATAATAAAATCGTAACAACTTCAATAATTCAATATCCCAATTCCCAAGTCTCACACCAAGATATAAAAGAGTTGGGTGCTACTCAACTCATTACAAAGTTGCTAATCCCAAAACGTGGAGGACTTCACCAAGCCACTTACTTCTTGAACTCACATCTAGCTCTCAACTCTCACAGTGTCACTAGAAATAATACCCAACTTGAACCTGTTGCATATGCCGACAAATAAAAAGGTTAGGCTAACGGCTAGTGAGTTCAAGAGTTTACATCATGATTAAAATAACTTATTAAATGAAAGAGTACTTATTTAAATCATGGTTTCCAAAGGTGTTTATAATAAGAATGCAAACAACTCCTTTTCCAACGCACACAAATTCCAAGACAAAAGTTCCAAAACGTATATAGCGTTTTCCAAAATGGATTCCGATCCAAACTCACTCAAAACGTGAATGAACATTTAAATCCCAATTATATAAACGTGAACAAATCTCTATTATTCCAAATTATTCCATCATGGGTGAGGCATAATGCCCGACCCATGTATCATGAACAACAATTCAAATAAATATAAAACGTTATCGAAAATACGGGTAAAACCCGATACTCACGCGAGCATAAAAGGGGGTGAACTCTAATTACCAAAACGTGGAAATGACATGCTTCATTCAACCTTAATATACGTGGAGGGAAAGTACAATATTAAGGTTATCATTTGCAGCCAAATGCATAAGACCAACGATAAATAAAGTAAGGACATTAATATCCAAAATAGTGGTGGCCGACAACGGGGGAGACACGTACCCATTGAGAGTGGAGGAACACAAAATTATTCCATTCATACAACGTTAATCGTATGACACTTCACGACATGAAAGCCTAAGTGTCCCTACGACTCCTTTCAAGTTACACCCACAGAGACAACTGACCTTAGCGAATATTACCATGAACTAGTTGAGTACCCGCGCAATGCGGCGTGTTGATCCAAACCCTTCAGTGATTTGATGATGATGCTTAGAATCACTTAGTGAAAATTGTAAGTAAACAATACGTATCAGTGTTTCACCATCTAAGAAAATATACCAAGTCTGTTTAGTATCGTTGATGGAAACATGTGTTCTTCAAATTATACTTCAGCGATAATTGTACATCAGCGAGACATGAGCCTGTTCAGTCATGCTGATGATCACTGAATGCTCATCATGTAATTGTTTGCTTATGATCCCTGAAGACAAGATTTGCGACAACTGAGTTCAAAGCTGAAATCGAAGACCAAGATGACGAACGAGTGACTAAGTCTACTAGTGACCTGCGGATATCAGCAAAAACAAGACTTGTCCATTTCACGCAAAGTTTCAAGTAGAAGACTTCAGCGAGAGCTGAATTTTATCATTCACTGATAAAGATTAACTCAGCGATCGTTGATCATGAAGCCTATTCTACAACTTATTTTTTTGGAAAGAAGGCAACACTCTTGGCAAGTTACTTTTGTCTTATCTCCTTACACGCCTTTGTACGATTTGTCAGAAGGACATCCCTTTGTCCAGGATCGTACAAACCACTCTGCCATCTATACTGTTCATCATGCGGCCAAAAGGGATGTTTGTTAAAGTCAAATCCATGCAACCAACCAGACGCTATCACGTGTAAAGTTGTACTGACTTGCATTTAATGCATGCAACATAAATAGGAAGCCCTGCTTCATTTTTTAAAGTGCCCTTCCTTCGCTGAACTACTTAGTGCCAAGAAAATCTTTCTTTAGGTTTTCTTATTTTTCTCTCTATCTTTTCTAGTGCAAGAAATCTGTGTGATTCTTTTAGTTTGTTTAGGTTAGGTTTTATACTTAATCTTATTCCGCAACAAACTGTAAATTGTTTGATTATATCAATAAACAACTTTAAAGATAAAAATCTTGTGTTTGTATTCAACCCCCCCCCCCCCCCCCTTCTACAAACTTGTATAACGCTTCGGGACCAACAAGTGGTATCAGAGAAGATTGTTTAATCCTATAAACAAGATCTTCCTTATACTATCTATTTCTTACCATCTCTCAATATGGTAAATCCTTCAAACACAAATTACATAGATAATGGCTCTCTTGCCAAACCACCTCGTTTTAGCAAAGATAACTTCAATCTTTGGAAGAACCGAATGATGCTCTTTCTAGAAGGTGTAGATCCTTCTATACCTTACTATGTGGAGAATGGACCCTTTGTTCCTCGTATGGTCCAAAGTCCTGTTCCAGCCACTGCTACCACCCCTGCAGGTCCTGAGAGAACTATCATCAAAGAAGTTTCTCAGTGGACTGAAGAATACAAAAAGACTGTGGCCATTGACACTAAGGCCAGATCCATCATCTATATGGCTCTTCCTGACGAAGTCTACCATTACGTCATGAATCTCAAGATCTCAAAAGCCATGTGGGACACTATATGTGTTCAATATGAAGGTACAACTGATGTACAGGAATCCAGGAGAATCAACCTGGTAAGACAATACGAAAGTTTCATATGTGGTAAGAATGAAACCCTTTCTGAAGTTCACCAACGTTTCAACTGTTTAGTTATTGACTTAAAAACTGTTGGTAAGATCTACGCTAATTCCGAGATCCTGACAAAGCTCTTGGAATGTCTTCGTGAAAGTTGGGATACCTATACCATGTGTCTCAAACTCTCAAAGGATCTAAAATACATGACCCTCTCTACCTTATTTGGCACTATGCTCAATCATGAGAAGTCGTGTCTACTTAGAAAAAATCTTGTAAAAGATTCCAAAAGCACACCTATTGCTTTACTCTCCTCAGAGTTAACGCCCATTCAGCAATCAACTATTACGATCACTGAGATGGAATCTAACTCTGACGATTCATCAGAAGCTGATCCTTCAGACCTTGATGAATCTCTGGCACTCCTGACAAGTTCTTTCAAGAGATTCGCCAGAAAGAGTAACTTCAAAAGAAATAAAACTCTTTCCCTCATTGACAAGCCAAAATCTACTCCTGTTGATAAGGCTACTGTTACCTTCTTTATCTGTGAAAAAGTAGGACACTTTGCGAGTGAATGCAGGTCAAAGAAAACACTCAAACCTTCTTCTTCCCACAAGAAATCCTTTACCCCTAGGAGTAAAGATGACAAATACCAAAAGCTTAAAGAAAAATACGAGAAGCTGAAAAGATTCAAAAAGAAAGGTAAAGGACTGTTCGCTGAAGAACACAACTGGGCTGAGCCTGATGAAGAATCAGATTCAGATGAAGAAGATGAGGCCAATCTCTGCCTCATGGCTAATATCAAAGAAGAAGAGGAGGAGGAACATGCTGAAATTCTCTCTACTTCTGCATCAACCTCTCAGGTATCTCTTACTCCTTCTCCTTCTCCTGCTCTCTCTAAGCCTGATATACTTCGTGCTATCGATTTGTTGACTGTTGATTTATACGATGCCATGAATGGCAAGACCAAAGCTAAATAGCAAAATCAAGATTTAACTGAACAACTTAAAAACTATCACTTGAAAATACAAGAGCTATTAAAACTAGAAGAAATTTTGAAAGACCAGGTCTACGTGAATCAAGTAGTCAGCATCGAGTGTGAAAAATCTATCGCTAAGCTGAAAGCAGAGAAAGAAACTGTTGAAGGATGGTATAAATCCGCAACAAAGATCACGTAGATACTAAGTGCTCAGATCCCTGCTAAAGACAAAAGTGGTATTGGTTACAAAGCTGACGCTGAAGAACCAACCACTGATCATTCCATGCTTAAGTTTGGAATGTTCGTGTCTTCTATCCCTGACACTTCTTCTTCTTCTTCTTCTTCTTCTCAGTGCTCTTCTTCTTCAAAAACTCCCATCCCTGAGGATAACTCTACCTTAAGCTCTAAATTTAAAGGTAAAGAAAAAAATAATATTTCAAAAACCTCAGAAGGGTACCAATGTACCAAAGCTGAAAGCTTCAAAACCTTCAGCTAGCCATCCCTCTACTTCTAAGAATAAGATCCTTGAATATGTTCAGAGATCTACACCTAAAATCAGAGTGGATGTCACTGGCAAGAAATCTGAAGAACTTATAGTTCCTCCGATATCTGATGCCAAAGGTATTCTTGGTGTAGGCCCGACCCATTTGAAATTATCAAATAAGTATGCCTATGGTCCTAAAGCTACTTTTAGCTATAGGAAATGTTATCACTGTGGACTTACCGATCACATTGCTAGAAAATTCCCTACAACCACCAAAGCTGAGAATATAGCTAAGGTGAAGATCAATGCCCCCAAGGCAAAGAAGAAAATCCCTGGTGGAAATCAAGCCAAGGTGAAAACTACCACTGAGGTTAAGAAATTAACCAAAGTGAAGAACGTCACTGACGCTGAGTCTTCAAATGCTGCGAAGACCGTTGATCCTTCCACATCTTTGATAATGTCGTTTTCTGACATTATTTTGATCCTGAAGTCGTTCTGTTTGTTGTAAGTTCCCGAGTAAAAATAGTAGAATTTAATGGTTTCTATGAGAAAGTACATGTTTTTAATGAATAATTGATGTTGGAAGAGTTTTGGAGCAATCGGAGCAAGTCTACAACAGTCCAGTGCAAAAAGGAGAAAAATCAGATTTTTGGACCAAACAGTGCTCTGCGCGCCTCTGAGCGCGCCTCCAAACGCGCCCACAAACGCGCAGGCTTATTTTTGGACCAAACAGTGCTCTGCGCGCCTCTGAGCGCGCCTCTGAGCGCGCCTCCAAATGCGCCCACAAACGCGCCAAAGCCCTGATACGTTTTTAAAGCCTTTTTCTGCTAGGGTTGAGGGAATCTGATCTGAGTTACGTTTGGAGACTTTCTTTGGGCGATTTTGGGAGATAGAAGACGATTTTTAA
Organism: Saussurea involucrata; assembly: GCA_033807775.1. Taxonomy (NCBI): domain Eukaryota; kingdom Viridiplantae; phylum Streptophyta; class Magnoliopsida; order Asterales; family Asteraceae; genus Saussurea; species Saussurea involucrata. The sequence goes on from CM066314.1 coordinate 196,150,019, forward strand.
GAGAAGAAGAGGGCTAGAAACATCAAGATACAAGAATCAAAAGGCGAATCAAGTTCATTCATCGAGGGATTAAGCTTTTCAGGGAATTTTAGATTTCATTTCTCTTAGAACCAAACATGTTTACTTTCGTTTTTGTTATTTCGTTTTGGAACACCCAATATGAACTAATCCATTCATGTTGGGGGGTTGGTTTGAATCATGGTTGGATGATTATTTAGCTTTACAGTAGATACGATCGATTTGATTCTTATGGATGAAACATGTGGGATTGTTCTTAATGCTTGTAATAGTCCTATCAACTATTATTTGATTTAATGAATCTTTTAACGTTTGAGAAAAGTTTTGAGGTTTATCTAATCCTTCATGTCTTAGTCGAATTTGAGATAGAAGTATGATAATTCGTACTTTGTGGGTTTTTAATCATTGTTTGTTCAATTACCTTTGTTGAGATCGAATGATGATACAAAATGTTGAATGAATGTTGCTATAGCTTGATAGAGTATAGTGATGGATTGTGATTATACTAGTCATCCTGGAGTTATGTCAATCGTGTCAAATCTATGAGTTAAGTAATTGTTTACCTGAGGAATCCAACCCTCCAACTCCTTCTCTTAGCTAAATTAATTAAAGTTTTTAATCGTGTTCCGATATTCAACAACCCAAATCTATTTGCGTTAGTCTAATTAATAGTCTATACAGTCATTGTGGTACTTTACACCTGGTTCCTTTGGTTCGATACTCGTACTGTTAAATTACTATTACTTGATTCGACCCGTACACTTGCGGTAGATTTAGGGGGGTGTAAACCCGCCTATCAAGTTTTTGGCGTCGTTGCCGGGGAACCTGTTTTGTGTGAATATCACTACCAGCTGTAGAAGTTATTATATTAGACACCCTGTCTTTATTTAATTATAATCTGCTTTGAAAGTTCATTTATATTTGGGTTTTGAAATTCTATCTTCTCCGTTTCAGGTTACCTCTTGGTTTATGCCAAGAAGGAGACTATTTCGGGAGTTAGTACCAATCGACCCGGAAATAGAACGGACCGTCAGAGATCTGAGGAGGCAAGCACGAGTTAGAAACACAGAACACATGGAGAACAACAACATCAATGTTGGAGATGATTGGGAAGAGGGGATGCCCATGAACAATGGTCCTCCATTGAACAATGTTCAACCACCTCCTAATGCAAATGCGAACAATCAGAATCTCAATCATAACGCCAACAATAATGTCAATCATGGTGTTGGCAACAACAACAATGTTAATCATGGCGTCAATGACAACGTCAACAATGGTGTCAACAATGGGATCAATTATAATCTCAATCAACCACCACCGCCACCACAAAGGGTACCAATGAGGAATTTCGCCAACCCGAACATGGGCGCTGCACAACGAGGACCATATGCACCTCCGATAGCTGCTAATAATTTTGAAATCAAGCTTGGTACCATCCAGTTGGTGCAGTCAAACATGTTTGGAGGTGCAGCGACTGAAGACCCCCATGCACACTTGCACGCATTTGAAAAGATTTGCAATACTTTTAAGGTGAATGGGGCTGATCAAGACTCGATCAAGATACGGTTGTTCCCATTTTCACTGAGGGATCGAGCCACTACTTGGGAAGAGAATATACCACTGGGGTCAATTCGAACTTGGAATGACATGGTTACTGCTTTTCTCAACAAGTTCTTTCCACCGGGGCGAACGGCTCAACTGTTATCCGACATCACGCATTTTTTGCAATGGGATCAAGAGTCGTTGTACGAAGCATGTGAAAGATATAAAGCAATGCTCAAGAAGTGTCCACATCATGGGTTACAAGAATGGATGATTATCCAAACATTCTATGTGGGATTGAATCCTCAGTTTAAGAATGATCTCATAGCTGCTGCAGGTGGAGCTTTAATGAACAAATCCTATGAGGAAGCGGTCGAATTGATAGAGAATTTAGCAGAACATAGCTATTCCACTCCAAGATCCGCTGTTAGAAAAGTGGCAAGCATGCAAGAAACGGAAGAGTTGAAAGCTATAAAGGCACAGTTGACTGCACTAACCAATCAGTTGAAAGGAGCAGCCATTCAACCAAATGTTCAGAATTATCAAGAATATCAATCGCCGGAACAAGTTCAATTTGTTCAGAACCGAAATAATCAGCCGAGGAATGACCCATTTTCCAACACTTATAACGAGGGATGGAAGCGACATCCCAACTTTTCTTGGAGTCAACCTCAACAAGGGCCAGGCAAGGAAACAATGGGGCAACAACAGCAGCAGCAGTATGGTAACCATCCTAACTCTTTAAATTCTTTTCAGGCTAACAATATTTATCGTCCCCTAGGTCATAATCAAAGGAAATATGATGAGGGGCAATCTTCAGAAAAGAAGACAGGATTGGAGGACATGATGATGAAATTCATGTCAAAGATAGAAGGTGAAGTGGAAGGATTGGCAGGTACTGTGAACACTGTGAAGTCAACCACGGAACAGAACACTTCCTCAATCAGAATGTTAGAAAGACAAGTCGGACAAATCGCTGAAGCACTACAATCCAGGACTCAAGGTCAATTCCCTAGTCAGACTGAACGAATACCAAGAGAGGAGTGCAAGGCTATTCATCTGAGAAGTGGAACGGAGCTGATTAGAGACCCTACACGGGAGCCTTCACCAAGGGAGGCCGAGCAAGAGGTGGAGATCATTGACATGGATGCATTGGAGGCTGATAGAGAGATTGTGAGTGAAGAGAATAAGAAGAATGAAGAAAAGGCACCAAAGCAACCACAGGTCAAGCCGACAACTCCAAAAGTGCCCTATCCGAGCAGGCTTAAAGCCCACAGGGATGATCTAAACTTTTCTAAATTTCTCGAAATTTTTAAGAAATTGCATATTAACATCCCTTTTGCAGATGCTTTGGCACAAATGCCAACATACCTCAAGTTTATGAAAGATATCTTATCCAAAAAGAGGAAGATTGAAGATCAGGCTTCAATTGCACTTACTGAGGAGTGCAGCGCGATCATACAGAACAAGCTTCCCCCGAAGCTTAAGGATCCAGGGAGTTTTTCGATCCCTATCCAAATTGGGAGCTTTAATTTTAATAAGGTATTATTCGATCTAGGAGCTAGTATTAACCTAATGCCGTTATCTGTTTTCAGGAAACTCGGCTTGGGGAAGGTGAAGCCGACATTCATGACTCTTCAGCTTGCCGATAGATCGATAAGGTACCCGTATGGAGTGATCGAAGACGTCTTGGTAAAGGTTGGCAAGTTTTACTTCCCGATGGACTTTGTGGTGTTGGATATCGATGAGGACATAGAGGTCCCGCTGATACTGGGAAGATCCTTCCTAGCCACAAGCCGAGCGCTGATCGACATGGAGGAAGGCGAGATGACTTTGAGAGTTGGAGGTGAGAGGGAAGTGTTCAAGATGTTCGAGAAGATAAGAGATAGAGGCGAAGAGAAATTTGGTGAGCAAGAAAGGCCGAAGGAGTGATCGGAAAGAAAGTCGTGCCACGACATAAAATACGGCGCTGGGTGGGAGGCAACCCACCATAGGTTAAATCTTAATTTTTATTTTGGTCAGTTTCTTATTTTTGTGTGCTTTCTTTTGTTTTGTGTGTTGTTTTGTGTTTTGTGTGCTTGTGTTTAGTTTTTGATCCCTGATAGCAATTCCGATATGACCAAGTGCAAGGCAAGAGAGGGAAGGGCAGAAATAGGTGAACAGTGATCCGCGTATGCTCCTTGAAAGGTATCTACACAACACCTCTTTGCAAACCTCGGTTTCACCAAGGTTTGGGGTCCCTATTTTCACTTGAACTTTATCGTTTTATGATTCCTTTTTGTGAAAACAAACCTAATATAGAGATTAGGTTTGGGGTGGCATAATTACTGTTAGTTGTACTGTATCTCTATTTCGTGATTATATTCTGTGAGCTATTTGTTTCCATTGGGGACAATGTTTATATCTGGTTTGGGGTGATGTGTCGAGTCTATCATTGGTTGATCTCAGTGGATTGAATAATCACCTTGTTTATAGTGAGGAATGGGCGACCAGTTGAGCATGATTTAGTGTGAGAGTTCGAAGACACCAACTTTAGGGGGAGGTGTTAGAAGGGATAATATAGCACGAGGGTGGATCTAGGCGACTGCACATATTAGAGACATTAGTGGAGACCACCCGTGAGTTTGTTGAGCCATACACGTGCTAACTTCGATTCTGAAAGACTACACACTACTCGATACACTTATCATTAATCCTTTGATCGTTGTTGTAGCTGATCTCGCTATAACTTGAATCCATTATCAAAGACATCCATAGGAATAGAAGTGAAGCTTCTGCCTATCTCTGTGAACAAACCATGTGAGAACTCATCAAGCTTATTGGTTGCTGCTAATTCCACTGCTTTTCACCACTCAAGGTTCTCAAATGAAAACCCGTTGTAACCCCCTCAGTAAAAAAAATATAGCCAAAAAAAACCCCCGCAAACCCAGTAATTCAGTCATGAAGGGTTTTGCCAAAAAAAAGAGAGCTAAATAAAACTGAGTGGTCTGTTTAAAGAATTTGAGTGAGGTGTTAGGAAGCCCGAACGAAAGAAAGAAGGGAGGATCATCAAATATCATCATAAATCCTTTGATCTCCACCCAGAAGCAGCAACCATACCTTTTTAAAGATCTGAATTTAACATGGAGAGTTTGTAAAGAGTGGCGAAGCAACTTTTCTATGTCCTAGTCTTGATAATGGATTCCTTCTGAGATAAATTTGTGTACAACTGTGCGTTATTGTTTAATTGTTGTTCATGCATGCTTTGTGAATTCTTGTACCCAACTTCTGAAAGCATGACAACATTTGTGAAACCTAGGGCTCAAGCGAAGAGAGAGAACCGTGAGGTAGGGTCAAGGCGAAATCCTCTCTGTGTGTGTTTAGTCTAGGTGCACTTAAGTGTAGTGTACTCCCTGATAAATCCAGTTCCTAAGGTTTTGCTGTTTAGATTCCATAGCTAGGTCTGCTCACTGTTCGTCCATCTCACAGGTAATTCATGGTGGTTGTTGAGTTGACTAGAGATGTCAATTGATATTCTCGACAATACGAAATTGCGATTGTTTGGATTGTGGTTGAATGCTTATTTGTGTCGCTATTTTGCTTGGGGACAAGCAACGCTCGGTTTGGGGTTGTTGATAATGTCGTTTTCCGACATTATTTTGATCCCGAAGTCGTTCTGTTTGTTGTAAGTTCCCGAGTAAAAATAGTAGAATTTAATGGTTTCTATGAGAAAGTACAGGTTTTTAATGAATAATTGATGTTGGAAGAGTTTTGGAGCAATCGGAGCAAGTCTACAACAGTCCAGTGCAAAAAGGAGAAAATCAGATTTTTGGACCAAACAGTGCTCTGCGCGCCTCTGAGCGCGCCCACAAACGCGCAGGCTTATTTTTGGACCATACAGTGCTCTGCACGCCTCTGAGCGCGCCTCCAAATGCACCCACAAACGCCCCAAAGCCCTGATACGTTTTTAAAGCCTTTTTCTGCTAGGGTTGAGGGAATCTGATCTGAGTTACGTTTGGAGACTTTCTCTGGGCGATTTTGGGAGATAGAAGACGATTTTTTAAGAGAAGAAGAGGGCTAGAAACATCAAGATACGAGAATCAAAAGGCGAATCGAGTTCATTCATCGAGGGATTAAGCTTTTCAGGGAGTTTTAGATTTCATTTCTCTTAGAACCAAACATGTTTACTTTCGTTTTTGTTATTTCGTTTTTGAGTTTTTGAACCCCCAATATGAACTAATCCGTTCATGTTGGGCGGTTGGTTTGAATCATGGTTGGATGATTATTTAGCTTTACAGTAGATACGATCGATTTGATTCTTATGGATGAAACATGTAGGATTGTTCTTAATGCTTGTAATAGTCCTATCAACTATTATTTGATTTAATGAATCTTTTAACGTTTGAGAAAAGTTTTGAGGTTTATCTAATCCTTCATGTCTTAGTCGAATTTGAGATAGAAGTATGATAATTCGTACTTTGTGGGTTTTTAATCATTGTTTGTTCAATTACCTTTGTTGAGATCGAATGATGATACAAAATGTTGAATGAATGTTGCTATAGCTTGATAGAGTATAGTGATGGATTGTGATTATACCAGTCATCCTGGAGTTATGTCAATCGTGTCAAATCTGTGAGTTAAGTAATTGTTTACCTGAGGAATCCAACCCTCCAACTCCTTCTCTTAGCTAAATTAATTAAAGTTTTTAATCGTGTTCCGATATTCAACAACCCAAATCAATTTGCGTTAGTCTAATTAATAGTCTATACAGTCATTGTGGTACTTTACACCTGGTTCCTTTGGTTCGATACTCGTACTGTTAAAGTACTATTACTTGATTCGACCCGTACACTTGCGGTAGATTTAGGGGGGTGTAAACCCGCCTATCAAGTTTTTGGCGTCGTTGCCGGGGAACCTGTTTTGTGTTAATATCACTACCAGCTGTAGAAGTTATTATATTAGACACCCTGTCTTTATTTAATTATAATCTGCTTTGAAAGTTCATTTATATTTGGGTTTTGAAATTCTATCTTCTCCGTTTCAGGTTACCTCTTGGTTTATGCCAAGAAGGAAACTATTTCGGGAGTTAGTACCAATCGACCCGGAAATAGAACGGACCGTCAGAGATCTGAGGAGACAAGCACGAGTTAGAAACACAAAACACATGGAGAACAACAACATCAATGTTGGAGATGATTGGGAAGAGGGGATGCCCATGAACAATGGTCCTCCATTGAACAATGTTCAACCACCTCCTAATGCAAATGGGAACAATCAGAATCTCAATCATAACGCCAACAATAATGTCAATCATGGTGTTGGCAACAACAACAATGTTAATCATGGCGTCAATGACAACGTCAACAATGGTGTCAACAATGGGATCAATTATAATCTCAATCAACCACCACCGCCACCACAAAGGTTACCAATGAGGAATTTTGCCAACCCGAACATGGGCGCTGCACAACGAGGACCATATGCACCTCCGATAGCTGCTAATAATTTTGAAATCAAGCTTGGTACCATCCAGTTGGTGCAGTCGAACATGTTTGGAGGTGCAGCGACTGAAGACCCCCATGCACACTTGCGCGCATTTGAAAAGATTTGCAATACTTTTAAGGTGAATGGGGCTGATCAAGACTCGATCAAGATACGATTATTCCCATTTTCACTAAGGGATCGAGCCACTACTTGGGAAGAGAATATACCACCGGGGTCAATTCGAACTTGGAACGACATGGTTACTGCTTTTCTCAACAAGTTCTTTCCACCGGGGCGAACGACTCAACTGTTATCCGACATCACGCATTTTTCGCAATGGGATCAAGAGTCGTTGTACGAAGCATGGGAAAGATATAAAGCAATGCTCAAGAAGTGTCCACATCATAGGTTACAAGAATGGATGATTATCCAAACATTCTATGTGGGATTGAATCCTCAGTTTAAGAATGATCTCACAGCTGCTGCAGGTGGAGCTTTAATGAACAAATCCTATGAGGAAGCGGTCGAATTGATAGAGAATTTAGCAGAACATAGCTATTCCACTCCAAGATCCGCTGTTAGAAAAGTGGCAAGCATGCAAGAAACGGAAGAGTTGAAAGCTATAAAGGCACAGTTGACTGCACTAACCAATCAGTTGAAAGGAGCAGCCATTCAACCAAATGTTCAGAATTATCAAGAATATCAATCGTCGGAACAAGTTCAATTTGTTCAGAACCGAAATAATTAGCCGAGGAATGACCCATTTTCCAACACTTATAACGAGGGATGGAAGCGACATCCCAACTTTTCTTGGAGTCAACCTCAACAAGGGCCAGGCAAGGAAACAATGGGGCAACAACAGCAGCAGCAGTATGGTAACCATCCTAACTCTTTAAATTCTTTTCAGGATAACAATATTTATCGTCCCCCCGGTCATAATCAAAGGAAATATGATGAGGGGCAATCTTCAGAAAAGAAGACAGGATTGGAGGACATGATGATGAAATTCATGTCAAAGATAGAAGGTGCAGTGGAAGGATTGGCAGGTACTGTGAACACTGTGAAGTCAACCACGGAACAGAACACTGCCTCAATCAGAATGTTAGAAAGACAAGTCGGACAAATCCCTGAAGCACTACAATCCAGGACTCAAGGTCAATTCCCTAGTCAGACTTAACGAATACCAAGAGAGGAGTGCAAGGCTATTCATCTGAGAAGTGGAACGGAGATGATTAGAGACCCTACACGGGAGTCTTCACTAAGGGAGGCCGAGCAAGAGGTGGAGATCATTGACATGGATGCATTGGAGGCTGATAGAGAGATTGTGAGTGAAGAGAATAAGAAGAATGAAGAAAAGGCACCAAAGCAACCACAGGTCAAGCCGACAACTCCAAAAGTGCCCTATCTGAGCAGGCCTAAAGCCCACAGGGATGATCTAAACTTTTCTAAATTTCTCGAAATTTTTAAGAAATTGCATATTAACATCCCTTTTGCAGATGCTTTGGCACAAATGCCAACATACCTCAAGTTTATGAAAGATATCTTATCCAAGAAGAGGAAGATTGAAGATCAGGCTACAATTGCACTTACTGAGGAGTGCAGCGCGATCATACAGAACAATCTTCCTCCGAAGCTTAAGGATCCAGGGAGTTTTTCGATCCCTATCCAAATTGGGAGCTTTAATTTTAATAAGGTATTATGCGATCTAGGAGCTAGTATTAACCTAATGTCGTTATCTGTTTTCAGGAAACTCGGCTTGGGGAAGGTGAAGCCGACATTCATGACTCTTCAGCTTGCCGATAGATCGATAAGGTACCCGTATGGAGTGATCGAAGACGTCTTGGTAAAGGTTGGCAAGTTTTACTTCCCGATGGACTTTGTGGTGTTGGATATCGATGAGGACATAGAGGTCCCGCTGATACTGGAAAGATCCTTCCTAGCCACAAGCCGAGGGCTGATCGACATGGAGGAAGGCGAGATGACTTTGAGAGTTGGAGGTGAGAGGGAAGTGTTCAAGATGTTCGAGAAGATAAGAGATAGAGGCAAAGAGAAATTTGGTGAGCAAGAAAGGCCGAAGGAGTGATCGGAAAGAAAGTCGTGCCACGACATAAAATACGGCGCTGGGTGGGAGGCAACCCACCATAGGTTAAATCTTAATTTTTATTTTAGTCAGTTTCTTATTTTTGTGTGCTTTCTTTTGTTTTGTGTGTTGTTTTGTGTTTTGTGTGCTTGTGTTTAGTTTTTGATCCCTGATAGCAATTCCGATATGACCAAGAGCAAGGCAGGAGAAGGAAGGGCAGAAATAGGTGAACAGTGATCCGCGTATGCTCCCTGAAAGGTATCTACACAACACCTATTTGCAAACCTCGGTTTCACCAAGGTTTGGGGTCCCTGTTTTCACTTGAACTTTATCGTTTTATGATTCCTTTTTGTGAAAACAAACCTAATCTAGAGATTAGGTTTGGGGTGGCATAATTACTGTTAGTTGTACTGTATCGCTATTTCGTTATTATATTCTGTGAGCTATTTGTTTCCATTGGGGACAATGTTTATATCTGGTTTGGGGTGATGTGTCGAGTCTATCATTGGTTGATCTCAGTGGATTGAATAATCACCTTGTTTATAGTGAGGAATGGGCGACCAGTTAAGCATGATTTAGTGTGAGAGTTCGAAGACACAAACTTTGGGGGGAGGTGTTAGAAGGGATAATATAGCACGAGGGTGGATCTAGGCGACTGCACACATTAGAGACATTAGTGGAGACCACCCGTGAGTTTGTTGAGCCATACACGTGCTAACTTCGATTCTGAGAGACTATACACTACTCGATACACTTATCATTAATTCTTTGATCGTTGTTGTAGCTGATCTCGCTATAACTTGCATCCATTATCAAAGACATCCATAGGAATAGAAGTGAAGCTTCTGCCTATCTCTGAGAACTCATCAAGCTTATTGGTTGCTGCTAATTCCACTGCTTTTCACCACTCAAGGTTCTCAAATGAAAACCCGTTGTAACCCCCTCAGTAAAAAAAATATAGCCACAAAAAAACCCGCAAACCCAGTAATTCAGTCATGAAGGGTTTTGCCAAAAAAAGAGCTAAATAAAACTGAGGGGTCTGTTTAAAGAATTTGAGTGAAGTGTTAGGAAGCCCGAACGAAAGAAAGAAGGGAGGATCATCAAATATCATCATAAATCCTTTGATCTCAACCCAGAAGCAGCAACCATACCTTTTTAAAGATCTGAATTTAACATGGAGAGTTTGTAAAGAGTGGCGAAGCAACGTTTCTATGTCTTAGTCTTGATAACGGATTCCTTCTGAGATCAATTTGTGTACAACTGTGCGTTATTGTTTAATTGTTGTTCATGCATGCTTTGTGAATTCTTGTACCCAACTTCTGAAAGCATGACAACATTTGTGAAACCTAGGGCTCAAGCAAAGAGAGAGAACCGTGAGGTAGGGTCAAGGAGAAATCCTCTGTGTGTGTGTTTAGTCTAGGTGCACTTAAGTGTAGTGTGGTCCCTGATAAATCCAGTTCCTAAGGTTTTGCTGTTTAGATTCCATAGCTAGGTCTGCTCACTGTTCGTCCATCTCACAGGTAATTCATGGTGGTTGTTGAGTTGACTAGAGATGGCAATTGATATTCTCGACAACACGAAATTGCGATTGTTTGGATTGTGGTTGAATGCTTATTTGTGTCGCTATTTTGCTTGGGGACAAGCAACGCTCGGTTTGGGGTTGTTGATAATGTCGTTTTCCGACATTATTTTGATCCCGAAGTTGTTCTGTTTGTTGTAAGTTCCCGAGTAAAAATAGTAGAATTTAATGGTTTCTATGAGAAAGTACAGGTTTTTAATGAATAATTGATGTTGGAAGAGTTTTGGAGCAATCGGAGCAAGTCTACAACAGTCCAGTGCAAAAAGGAGAAAAATCAGATTTTTGGACCAAACAGTGCTCTACGCGCCTCTGAGCGCGCCTCCAAACGCGCCCACAAACGCGCAGGCTTATTTTTGGACCAAACAGTGTTCTGCACGCCTCTGAGCGCGCCTCCAAATGCGCCCACAAACGCGCCAAAGCCCTGATACGTTTTTAAAGCCTTTTTCTGCTAGGGTTGAGGGAATCTGATCTGAGTTACGTTTGGAGACTTTCTCTGGGCGATTTTGGGAGATAGAAGACGATTTTTGAAGAGAAGAAGAGGGCTAGAAACATCAAGATACGAGAATCAAAAGGCGAATCGAGTTCATTCATCGAGGGATTAAGCTTTTCAGGGACTTTTAGATTTCATTTCTCTTAGAACCAAACATGTTTACTTTTGTTTTTCTATTTCGTTTCTGAGTTTTGGAACCCCCAATATGAACTAATCCGTTCATGTTGGGGGGTTGGTTTGAATCATGGTTGGATGATTATTTAGCTTTACAATAGATACGATGATTTGATTCTTATGGATGAAACATGTGGGATTGTTCTTAATGCTTGTAATAGTCCTATCAACTATTATTTGATTTAATGAATCTTTTAACGTTTGAGAAAAGTTTTGAGGTTTATCTAATCCTTCATGTCTTAGTCGAATTTGAGATAGAAATATGATAATTCGTACTTTGTGGGTTTTTAATCATTGTTTGTTCAATTACCTTTGTTGAGATCGAATGATGATACAAAATGTTGAATGAATGTTGCTATAGCTTGATAGAGTATAGTGATGGATTGTGATTATACCAGTCATCCTGGAGTTATGTCAATCGTGTCAAATCTGTGAGTTAAGTAATTGTTTACCTGAGGAATCCAACCCTCCAACTCCTTCTCTTAGCTAAATTAATTAAAGTTTTTAATCGTGTTCCGATATTCAACAACCCAAATCAATTTGCGTTAGTCTAATTAATAGTCTATACAGTCATTGTGGTACTTTACACCTGGTTCCTTTGGTTCGATACTCGTACTGTTAAAGTACTAATACTTGATTCGACCCGTACACTTGCGGTAGATTTAGGGGGGTGTAAACCCGCCTATCAATCTTCTACCACTGACAATCGTGGACCCATCGTAGTGTGGGTGCCTATTCCAAACTAATCTTCCTTTGTTTGCAGGTCTTGAAGGGCATCTGGTATCTCGATAGTGGATGTTCTCGACACATGACTGGTAGAAGAAACCTGCTCACTGATTATAAGGAAGAGAAAGGTCCCTCAGTGACCTTTGGTGGAAATGGAAAAGGATATACCCGAGGGTTTGGTGTACTTTCCAATGGTACTACCACCTTCAGAAGAGTCGCATACGTTGAAGGACTGAAGCACAATCTTCTTAGCATCAGTCAGCTATGTGACAAGGACTACAAAGTTTGCTTTACTAAAGAAGCATGCTTTGTCACTTATCAGAAAGAGAAAATCGCTCTCAGTAGATACCGTTTGGAAAATGTTTACGTCATAAACATGGACTCAACAACCACTGAAAATGCTTGTTTTCTTTCTAAGGCCTCAACTGATGTCAACTGGCTTTGGCATAAGAGGCTCTCTCATCTTAACTTGAAGACGCTGAATACAATTTCTTCAAAAGAGTTGGTCACTGGCTTGCCTCAATACTCATACGCTAAGGAATCTCTCTGTTCAACGTGTGAGAAAGGAAAACAAACGAAAGCAAGTTTCAAGATCAAGCAAGTTTCTTCAGTTACATCTCCTCTTCAGCTTCTCCACATGGATTTGTTTGGCACTGTCAATATTCAATCCATCGCTGGAAAGAAATACAAATTGGTCATAGTAGATGAATTCTCTCTCTATACATGGGTAATGTTCCTCCGTGCTAAGAGTGACACCTCAGAAGAACTCATCTCATTTGTCAGGAAAATGGAAGTCCTGAACAATATGACTGTTCGCTCAATTAGGAGTGATCATGGGACTGAATTCAAAAACAGTTCCCTTGATAACTTCCTTGAGAGCAAGGGCATTTCTCACAACTTCTCTGCAGTAAGAACTCCTCAGCAGAACGACGTCGCTGAAAGAAGAAATAAAACAATCATTGAAGCAGCCAGATCAATGCTCAGTGATTCTCATCTACCTACTTATTTCTGGGTAGAAGCTGTAAACACTGTCTGTTTTTCTCAAAATAGGTCTCTAATTGTTAAAAGATTCAAGAAAACTGCCTACGAACCTTTTCATGGAAGAAAGCCAACTATCAACTTTCTCCACATCTTTGGTTATCAATGCTTCATTTTAAACAACAGGGATGCTCTTGAAAAGTTCGACCCCAAAGCTGACGATGGAATTTTCCTTGGATACTCTTCAGTGTCCAAAGCCTTCCAAATCTTCAACAAGAGAAGACAATCTGTAGAAGAAACCATTCATGTCACCTTTGATGAATCCCATCCAGCGAACTCCAAACCAACTGCTGATAATGAAGAACTTACTTAGTGGATGTTTTCTCATTTTAGGGATTCAGAAGCTATTCCTAACCCTGACCCTCAGGTCAACAACCCTACCGCTGATGATGATCCTGTCATCATTCCCAGCATGCAGTCAAGTGAAGCTAAAATGATCCTCTTGGGTTTCAGCTATTCCCATTAACACTGTGCCTTCTTTTGAACCATCAACCTCTAATAATCCATCGACATATCAGCAATCAGCAAACGAACCTCAATCTGGACTTCAGCTTATCCTGCCTGAACTACGTGAAATCGCTGAAGTTTCTTCTTCAGCTCCTCCAGAAGTTCCATCTGAATCAGTTGCTCACACTCTTGCTCAGCGATGGACTATAAATCACCCCATTGATCAAATTCTTGATGATCCAAATGCAGGTGTTCAGACTCGTCGAAGTTCAGGTAACATTTGTTTATATGTTAATTTTATTTCGCTGATTGAACCAAAGAAAGTTGATGATGCCCTCAGAGATTGAAATTGGGTCAGCGCTATGTAAGAAGAGCTGACTGAATTCGAAAGAAACAGAGTTTGGAATCTCGTTCCTAGACCATCTAACAAGTCAGTGATAGGCACGAAGTGGGTCTATCAAAACAAGTTAGATGAACATGGAACTGTAACCCGCAACAAGGCTCGTCTAGTTGCTTAGGGATACAGGCAAGAGAAAGGTATAGACTACGACGAAACGTTTTCCCCAGTGGCAAGACTTGAAGCTATTCGTCTATTTCTAGCATACGCTGTTCACAGAGACTTCAAAGTCTATCAGATGGATGTTAAGTCAGCGTTCCATAATGGAAGGCTGAATGAAGAAGTCTATTTTGAACAACGTCCAGGATTTGCTGATCCTAAGCATCCAGGTAATGTCTATAAACTGGATAAGTCACTCTATGGTCTGAAACAAGCATCACGTGCATGGTATGACACTCTATCCACTTTTCTCCTTATCGAAAAATTTGAGCGTGGTAAAATCGATAACACTCTATTTTTCAGGAAAGTAAAAGGTCATATCATTCTTGTTAAAATATATGTCGATGATATTATATTTGGTTATAATAACCCATCTCTATATACTCGTTTCGCTGAACGAATGAAATCCGAATATAAAATGAGTATGATGGGAGAGCTGACTTACTTCCTTGGACTCCAAATCAAGAAAAATGATAAGGGTACGTTCATCTACCAAGGTAAGTACATTAAAGATATGTTGAAAAAAAATCGATTTAACTCAAAGCTCAGCTATGAAAACCCCTATGGCACCTCCTCTGACTCTTAACAAAGATTCTTCAGGGAAGCCTGTTAATGTCACTGCCTACAGAGGGATGATCGGCTCTCTTCTTTATCTAGCAACGAGCTGTCCTGATATTATGTATGCAACCTGCTTTACGCACGATATCAATCTGAACCCAAAGAATCACATCTGATCGCTGTAAAGCGAATCTTCAGATATCTGAAGGGTACCCCCAACCTAGGTCTTTGGTATCCCAAAGATTCAGGGTTCGATCTAACTGCCTATTCAGATAGTAACTTTGCAGGTTGCAAGCTGGATATAAAAAGCACCACAGGAGGCTGTCAGCTCTTGGGTGGAAAGCTGGTAAGTTGGACAAGCAAGAAACAAAGTTCAATGTCTACTTCTACCGCTGAAGCTGAGTATGTAGCTGCTGGTAGCTGTTGTGCTCAAGTCTAATAGATGAAAAATCAGCTATTAGACTACGACCTTCATCTCTCCAAAATTCAAATGTATTGCGACATCACAAGTGCCATCGCTATAGCAAATAATCCACAGCTACACTCAAAGACCAAACACATCGACATCATGTATCACTTTATCAGAGATCATGTGATGAATGGTGATATAGAACTTCACTTTATCCCTACTGACTTTCAGTTAGCTGATCTCTTTACCAAACCTCTTGATGAGACAAGATTCAACTTTCTCATCAGCGAGCTTGGCATGCTGAACCTTGAAGAATAAATCTTCAGTGGTCACGCATTATGTCAGTGATAAAGGAAATTCTATCTCCCTGTTTATCATCTAATCTATGAACAAAATGATTTGCTGATATCAAGGTATGTTTTTCTATTCCTTTCGTTGAAGCTTACTCCAGTATGTTTTTCAAAACTAAGATGATCACTAAATCTTTTCATCAGTGATTCTTTTGAAAGAACAAAACTCATCGCCGATCTTTCTTAAATCAGTGACTCTTCATTTTACAAACTATCTCTGATATTTAAAAAAACCTATCAGGGAAACATTTTTCAAATGAAAAGACGTTTCTGACTGTGACGTCATCAAAACGGATAACCCCTGGTACGACTTTTCGTCTGACACGTTCGTCCGTTTGAATTCTTGCCCAATAAGCTTTGTGGGACGTGTCACGTGTCATGATGAGTGTTTCTTCTCGCTCATCACTTTCTCTCTCTACTCTCACTATATAAACTCTACATGTTTATATTTATACCTTTTACGCACACATACTCTCTCAAGCAAGAAAACCCTTCGCATAAATGTTCTTGGATTTTTTTTCTAAAACCTGCTACTCGAATCTTCAAACGTTCAACAACAGGTTCATTTCTTCATATCTTTTCTCATCTTAAATCTTTTTCTAAACTTGTTTTGATCACGTTTCTTGTTCTAAAAAGATCAAAACAAACGTTCTTCACATAAGATCATCTTCTTCATGATTTTATGAAATAAAACTTGAAATATAGTTTTTCTTTTTAAGTTTAAAACAAAAATCTTAAACTTATTTCTCATACGTTTTTCCAGAATCCCATTCCATAATAGGAAACTGGAAAATACTTCTTTTCACTAGTCTTAATCCTTTAAAACTCAAAACCCACATTTTACTCTTTTCTTCCTTAAAAAGGAAACTGTAAAACCCTAAAAACCTCAAAAACCCTTATGTTTGGAATTTTTTTCCATTTTAAGAAGTTCCTTCATCTTTCTCTACTTTTTGGTTACTTATCAGAAATGGCATCCAACGTTGCTACCAATGCTGCTACCGCTGAAACCATGGTGAAGGATGCTAACATGAAAGGCGAACTGAACCAGATCGTCCTAGCCACCAACAACTCTCTATCCTTGCTAGAATTTCCCAAGAAAAAGCCAAGCCCCCACCTCACTGATCCAGTAAACTTCTTGAAGACTTGCCCTTTAGCCATTGCAATGACAATCGCTCCACCTGCACACCGCCACCTCCTGCAACACTTATGGTACACTGTCGAGCGTACCACTGAAACCTCGAAGAAAACTGGAAAGGAATACTCAGTGATCGGTTTCCAAAATGAACTGGGTCCTGGCACTATTTCTCCTGCAGTCATCCGCTCTACACTGAACCTTCCAGGGCGTACCAAAGAAACCTCCTTCGTCCCCTTCATCGAGCCCAACACCCATGAAGGAGAACAAGAGCTGATAGCCTTTCTTGATCTCATGCACTATGCATGGGACAAGAATAGAAGCCCGGAGGATGACAAGAAGCTCACTAAGGTCCTCAAGAACAAAATGCCGACAAAGCTGAATTTTATATTTGCCCACATCATTAGTGGCATGACGGCCAAGGCTGGCTCAACTGATCAGGCTACAAGACTCAGGTAGCCATGGGATACTGCCTGCTGAAAGGGCTAAAAGTTGATTTTGCCTGAATCATTTTCAAAGACGTGATGGAGAAGGTCGAGAATCCCGAACGCTCCCTGAACGTTCCTTACCCCCAATTTATCTCTGCAATCCTCCAGATGCTCCTTGGGTCAAACTACCCCAAGCCAGGAGATTACAAACTCCCCCAGGTCGGCCCTAAGGTTCTCGACATCAAACCAATCCAAGGCGAGGTAAGTCTGTCTACTCTACTCTCTCTTCTCAACCCTCGCACTTCTTCTCTTTCAGCGGCTCCTTCAGCGGCACAACCCAACCCTCCGCTGATGTCCAGGCAGCTACAACCACCTCCTCCAAAAAGAGGAAACAATCTGACACCCCACTTGGCACCCATAAGTCCAAGAAGATCCATAAGGAGAAACCCCAGCCTTCCCAGGCTCAAGAATAAGTGATTGCCTCTTCACAGGCAACACTTGATAATTTTGTGGTCAACTCCTCCGCATCTGCATCACCCGCCCCTACGACCACTTCAGAGCCTCAAGTCTATGAAGCTTCACTGGAAGCTACCCCAATATCTTCAGCGCCTTTAACGCTGAAGAGATATTTCTCAACGACTCTAGCGTTGACACTGCTACACCATCTTTCTCAGCCCCCACTTCTTCTACTCCATTGGTCATCTCTACTTTCAGCACTGCTTCTACGGTTCCATATTTCTCACTGATGGATACAAGTTCCATAGACCTCTTTGATGAGGAAGACGAAGAAGAGGTGGAAATTGATGAAGACGAACATTGAACTCATCCTGATCCCAAGGATGATGCTGAAGATGGCTACTAGTTCCAACCAACCGCCATTACGGTCCCTGCTTAGAAAGGGGTCTCAATAAAAGAAGTAGGGGAGACAACTCGAAAGTCTCCTGCAAAGAAGGCTCAGCATGGCAAGCAAAAGGGCCATGCCACTGAAGGCAACTTGACTATCCTCCTCCGGAAGCCACCTTCCCAGGTAAACTACCTTCTCTTTCCTTACACTACTTCTATCCTGTATCCCTTCTCCACTTCTATCCTTCATCTCCTAAAACCTCTAAACACTTAGCCAAATTATTTATCTATATCTTTTTACCTCAAAAGATTTAACTCAAGTGATCTTTTTGTTTCAGCAAGTCCTCTCCCCTGCTTAAGGATGCCGCTGAAGCTCCCCCTGCTCAATAAATAATCCCAGCTATCAATGCTGATGAACAAATAATCTCGGTCACTGTCTTAAATGAGACTGATGAACAATGAAATGAATAACAAGAGCTGCTTTCTCATCCTAGAAGACCTTCTCTGCCTCGCCAATGGTCAGATGAATATGAACTCAGAAGGAAAGAAGCTATGATCCAACAGCTGGAAAGTCAGCGACTCGTCCCTCACCACCCCAAATGTTTGCCTCCTGAGGAAATTGCTAAAAGTCTCAAAGCTGAAAAGATCCTAGCTGAACAAAAGAAGAACAAGTTCAACGATAAAGTCTTTACTATCGAACTCGCTCAACGTTCAGTGAAGGATCGTCAGCTGAAGAAATTTCCCCTCAGAGTTCAGCAACAACTGATAAAAGAGGCTGGTAAGAAGAAAGAAAAGAAGGTTCAAGTCAACGATACCACCCTGGCCTGGTGTAAAAAGAAAGTCCACTTCAGGAGTTTACCAACAAGAATCAAACATGTAAACCTGAAGGGGAGAACTGTCAGAGAAGTCTCACTGATCGAAGTCACAATGATCAGAGAAAACGGAGTGGCGAGAACCTGTTATCTCTTAGAATTAGAGCATCTTGGGCTAAATGAATGGTTGGAGATTTGGGTTGCAATTCAGCGATCCTGATCAAGCTTTAAGCCCTGTGTTGAAAGTGCTATCAACAAACTAATCGACCAAGTCTCTTCAGTGGTTGATTTGCCTCCTCCTCCAACCATCCAACAGAAATGAAGCGCTCCAAAGAAGAAGGATCCACCATCTTCCGGGCCTGTTATACGGAACGAGACTGGTGTTGACTTTTCTCGTGAAACTGTACTTGGTCCCAATGCTGATCTGTCAGGCCTCGATGTTTCACTGCCACCTGAAGTAAAATTCGAAGCTGCAAAAGTTGTCAGTGAACCCTTCGGTCTTTTCTTTCTAGATTACACTGGTCGCAAGTGCTTCCAACGCTGTTCTGAGTTACTGATAGGGTTATTTTTATAACCCTATTTATAGCTTTTTACCATCATTTTGAGCTAATTTTTATTCCCTATAGAGTCTTTTTGGTTAGTTTTAGTGCTTAATTTAGTAAATAAATATTTGATGCTTCCAAACATCAAATTAGCTTATTTCTATATAATTATAGCAAATTTTTCATTCAAAGTTTGTCAAATTGTAGGAGTGAAGAAAATGCCGTTTTTGGAGTCTATATATGGGAAGTGCATTGGAAACGAAGTTGATTGCACATTGCGGAATGAAACCAAGAGACTCCATATTTTGGGTCAGCATCTTTTGTTCATGGCTACTTGGGCCGAAAAGAACAATATTCATACATATCTTCTTGGGCTTAATTTTTGGACAAACGTTTATGGACTTCTGCTACTAAATATTTTGGGCCTTAGCTTAATTATTTTTGGGCTTTTGTATTTGCTAGACTTGGGCCCAATGAAAGTTCTTGGGCCCCAAGTAACTAGCCTTCCATACATATGTATGTAGTTTTAGAACATGTAGTAGCAACAAATGGTAATTGTAGTGATAGCAAGAAGGAACCGAATAGCATCCCGATCCTTAGTTCTTTTATGGTTCGGCTGTTGTAGTGAACCAAAACCCACGGATCATTTGGGTTTGGTTCATGGTTCACACCCTTGTGGTTCCATCTCACACTCAGGTTTGATCTTTAGTTTAATCAAAGTATGTTTTATTAATCTCGTGTTGCCATTGAATGTGATAATCTCATTTTTCTTCATTGTTTTTAATCCCTACGGTTTTTAATAAAAGTTTTCTCATCTACGGTTTTCAAGCTCATTTTTGCCACCTACGGTTTGGTTAATCTCGATTACCAACTCTTGGCCTAATTCTATATTTTATTGTTACTACAAATTGGAAGTCCGAATTATTCACTTCGGGTCCCCAACAAAGTTTGGTTCACAATTTGTGGTTGATAGTAGAATTATAGACTTTCCAAGTGTTAAACTTTTCTCTTGTTCCTTAAAACCTTTTCCAACATCTAGTTAGTGTAATTTTAGATTTTCAACCCAACCCTAGAATTTCAAGGGTTGTATTGTGTTTAGTCACATTTGAAACAAGATTTCCCTTTTTAGTTTACAATTCATTTTCTCAAGCCATTAAAACTCAATTTCAATTTTCAAGTAGTGTGTGATGAACTGTCCATCTCCATTATTTGTATTCACAATCGTCGCTGTAGTTGTTATTGTAATTCAAGCAATGATGGGCTAATTGCCTTAGCTTAAGGTATAAAATGAAGTTGGAACCGGGAATGATAAAAAGACAAAAAGGTGTATCGTACGGTATTATTGTCCGAGTTATCTAAATCAAAGTTATATTTTTAGGATGATTGTAATTGATCAACTGACAACTGGTTAATTGTATGAACGACTTATTAAGTTACATAAAATATCGACTCTGACATAATAAGGAATACTGTCTCATCTTTTATCTAATTATCTGACTAAATGTTCCAATGAATCTTTATACCCAGTGTTTCTTTAGGATTAAATTACTATTAGTTGATAACCAAACTCCCAAAAAAAGATTACCTTCGAATTTGCTCTCTGAAACCTGTTTATATTAATTGGACTTTTAAAAGAAGAACATTTCCAAGCTTCTCTGTGGGATCTATACTCGGTACTTTGTACCATTATTACTTGTTATAAGGCGATAATAGACTAACATGTATACTTGCGTCATGGTTTATTTCTGATATTTTCAGGTGTGATCAAGCTGTTAACAGTTACCCGTCGCTCCAATTGAACAACTCAGAGATCTACTATATTGGTATGATCAGTCCTAGCTTGGAACCTTCATGAAACCCCAGATCTACCGTGAAGCCCTACGAAGAAGGGAACAGAGAGCTCAAGTCCCTGACTGGATGATTCCAAAGACTCACACACTTGATGAACTTCTTATCAAGGAAGAACCTGAATAGCTGATAGGATCTCTTGTAATTCTTCTATCTTATTAGCTGATAACTTTTTCTACTTGTAAAATTTTCAACTTCCCTTGTAATCTTGTATTTATGAAGTAATGAAAAGTTTCAATGAAGTACTTTACTCCATCAGTACATGAAAAGATCCCTGAAAACTGTAAATGGGATACGTATTTTATGAGTCATTTTTATCCTTATGTTTTTAACTCTGCAGATATCTTCTCACTGCAAGGGGGAGTGACACATTTGGAAACCAACATCAACAACTACACCACTGCCATCCAGACTCTCCAGTCCTCCATCACTGATCTCTCCACCAACTACACCAACCTCTGCAACGAGGTTAGTACGCTGACGACCGAACTCACTGGCCTTCAAAGTAATGTAAGCAGCTTGACCTCCAAAGTTGCTGATTCCAACACCCTGCTTACCAAGATCCTCAACCACTTAGAAGCCCCCACTGTCCCTCTATCTCACTTCACTCCGGATGACCGAGCGAAGTTGGAGATGGCAGTGGACTTCATTATTCAGGCTACACCCTCAATTTCTAGCCTCAAAGACAGAATGGAGAAGGTGGAAAAGATTCAAGCCTCGGGTTCAAGAGCCCCTGGCCTTGAAGACAGGACTCTTGAATCCGCTGATGTTGTTTTTGCTACTACTACTACCTCCCCCCATTTAGTTGGAGAGGGGGAGAAGAACGATGAAGACCTCCCTATAAATGTTGAGGGGGAGGATAATGCTAAAAAAAATACTCTTCCTCTGCTGAGGGGGAGGATGACAATCCGGAGGGAACCATTGATGAACCCTCTCATTCTGAGGGGGAGAAAGGCGAAGACAAAGCTCCTACTCTATCCTCTCTCCTCAAGAAAGAATAGACCTCTCTGATGAGGAAGACGAAGAAGAGGAAAAAGAGGTGGAAATTGATGAAGACGAACATTGAACTCATCCTGATCCCAAGGATGATGTTGAAGATGGCTACTGGTTCCAACCAACCGCCATTAAGGTCCCTGCTCAGAAAGGGGTCTCAATAAAAGAAGTAGGGGAGACGACTCGAAAGTCTCCTGCAAAGAAGGCTCAGCATGGCAAGCAAAAGGGCCATGCCACTGAAGGCAACTTGACTATCCTCCTCAGGAAGCCACCTTCCCAGGTAAACTACCTTCTCTTTCCTTACACTACTTCTATCCTGTATCCCTTCTCCACTTCTATCCTTTATCTCCTAAAACCTCTAAACACTTAGCCAAATTCTTTATCTATATCTTTTTACCTCAAAAGATCTAACTCAAGTGATCTTTTTGTTTCAGCAAGTCCTCTCCCCTGCTTGAGGATGCCGCTGAAGCTCCCCCTGCTCAACAAATAATCCCAGCTATCAATGCTGATGAATAAATAATAACGGTCATTGTCTTAAATGAGACTGATGAACAAAGAAATGAATAACAAGAGCTGCTTTCTCATCCTAGAAGACCTTTTCTGCCTCGCCAACGGTCAGATGAATATGAACTCAGAAGGAAAGCAGCTATGATCCAACAGCTGGAAAGTCAGCGACTCGTCCCTCACCACCCCAAATGTTTGACTCCTGAGGAAATTGTTGAAAGTCTCAAAGCTGAAAGGATCCTAGATGAAGAAAAGAAGAAAGAGTTTAACGATAAAGTATTTACTATCGAACTCGCTCAACGTTCAGTGAAGGATCGTCAGCTGAAGAAATTTCCCCTCAGAGTTCAGCAACAACTGATAAAAGAGGCTGGTAAGAAGAAAGAAAAGAAGGTTCAAGTCAACGATACCACCCTGGCCTGGTGTAAAAAGAAAGTCCACTTCAGGAGTTTACCAGCAAGAATCAAACATGTAAACCTGAAGGGGAGAACTGTCAGAGAAGTCTCACTGATCGAAGTCACAATGATCAGAGAAAACGGAGTGGCGAGAACCTGTTATCTCTCAGAATTAGAGCATCTTGGGCTAAATGAATGGTTGGAGATTTGGGTTGCAATTCAGCGATCCTGATCAAGCTTTAAGCCCTGTGTTGAGAGTGCTATCAACAAGCTAATCGACCAAGTCTCTTCAGTGGTTGATTTGTCTCCTCCTCCAGCCATCCAACAGAAACGAAGCGCTCCAAAGAAGAAGGATCCACTATCTTCAGGGCCTGTTATACGGAACGAGACTGGTGTTGACTTTTCTCGTGAAACTGTACTCGGTCCCAATGCTGATCTGTCAGGCCTTGATGTTTCACTGCCACCTGAAGTAAAATTCGAAGCTGCAAAAGTTGTCAGTGAACCCTTCGGTCTTTTCTTTCTAAATTACACTGGTCGCAAGTGCTTCCAACGCTGTTCTGAGTTACTGATAGGGTTATTTTTATAACCCTATTTATAGCTTTTTACCATCATTTTGAGCTAATTTTTATTCCCTATAGAGTCTTTTTGGTTAGTTTTAGTGCTTAATTTAGTAAATAAATATTTGATGCTTCCAAACATCAAATTAGCTTATTTCTATATAATTATAGCAAATTTTTCATTCAAAGTTTGTCAAATTGTAGGAGTGAAGAAAATGCCGTTTTTGGAGTCTATATATGGGAAGTGCATTGGAAAAGAAGTTGATTGCACATTGCGGAATGAAACCGAGAGACTCCATATTTTGGGTCAGCATCTTTTGTTCATGGCTACTTGGGCCGAAAAGAACAAGATTCATACATATCTTCTTGGGCTTAATTTTTGGACAAACGTTTATAGACTTCTGCTACTAAATATTTTGGGCCTTAGCTTAATTATTTTTGGGATTTTGTATTTGCTAGACTTGGGCCCAATGAAAGTTCTTGGGCCCCAAGTAACTAGCCTTCTATATATATGTATGTAGTGTTAGAACATGTAGTAGCAACAATTGGTAATTGTAGTGATAGCAAGAAGGAACCGAATAGCATCCCGATCCTTAGTTCTTTTGTGGTTCGGCTGTTGTAGTGAACCAAAACCCACAGATCATTTGGGTTTGGTTCATGGTTCTCACCCTTGTGGTTCCATCTCACACTCGGGTTTGATCTTTAGTTTAATCTAAGTATGTTTTATTAATCTCGTGTTTCCATTGAATGTGATAATCTCACTTTTCTTCATTGTTTTTAATCCCTACGTTTTTTGTTGGTTCCCGTATTAAATTAACAAAGATTATCTTATCTATTTGTTCAAATAAGATGTGTTGCGGAAGCGTATTTGAAGAACTAACAGATAAGTTTGTATAGAAACAATACATAATATCAAATAAACAGGATATGAAGAACAGATGAATATCTCAAAGTTTTCCTGTTTTTGATGAAGAACACTAATAATAGATTTGACGTTAATTGAGTGTGTGTTTTTCTTGTATATCAACTGGTAAGGAAGAACTCAACATGAGTCTTCCTTTTATACTACTACAAAAGAACTATTCTAGACAAAAGGACTAATGCTACAGGAAAGAAGGGATGGCATGAACAGTTGGAAATCTGCATGCATTAAATGCTCTAATATCAACTTGCAAGGATTCCTATCAGAGTTTGACACGTGTTTGTTGTCGGACTATGCCTTGTACAAGTTGATGAAAGGACCCTGGAACAGTAGCAAGATATTTCTGTAACAGTGGCAAGATATTATAAATATCTTCCAAGTCTTCAGTCTGAACCGCAGAGGCTCTGTCAAGGGTGAAAGATGTTCTGCGGCTCGGTCCTTGGTGAGCATTCTTCTGTAGATCCTTCTTGGGTCCTTTGTGAGTAGTCTTCTATATATTCTTCTTGGGACTTGGTGTTCCTTGAACGATCATTTGCTTTGGCAGAGCTTCTGTGGAACACCGCAGAGCTTCTGTGAAACTCTTTCATACTTAGCCTATTTTTCAATACTTCTAATATTATGAATATTTGGAGCTAACAATCTCCCCCTAAGTATTGAAAAATGAAAATTTGACTTTATGCATAATTAGGCTAAGTAAAGTTGACAGAGGTTAAACAATACCTCAAAAGTTTCATTTCATTTCTTTTTTACTATTACAGAGATATGTAAAAGAGATTTAGACATTTGCATCTTCGAAGTCATTGAAACTTCTGTTGTCGAAACCTACTTCTCTGAGCTCGTGATAGAAATTGATGCAGAGTTCTCTCAAGCCGATTGTAGCATATATTTCTCTGATCATTCTTTCTGCTGATTCTTGATCCATAAGCTCAGTACCTCTGTTCTCTTGTAAGATTGATCTGAATTTGATCAGAGTACTGGTTGCATACTTCTGACAGTCCATTTCCACAAAAAGTCTCACTTGACCAGCAGGATCCTTATACACTAACCCGTACCTTGGTGTTGTTATGATTGAGTTGGATATTGCAGAAGGTGGGCAGTGATCCTCTGGTGGTCTCAGACTCAAGTTTCTGACTCCAAGATCTCTTCCTAGTTGAAAGTCTATCATGCTATACAGCAGAAGCTTTTCTCTCATCGCTTTCCTGAACACTTGATAGGCCCTTCTGTTAGCATCGTTGTCGAAGTTTTCTTTTGTCCAAAGTAGAAGATCTGGCAGATCGTAGGGGTTCAAGTTCCTTATATCGGCATCTGAAAATTGATTTTCGGACTTGTTCTCCCTTTTGACTTTGTAAATGTTGTACCTGATCTTTGGAAAGGTTCTCGTTTGAGAGAATTTGCAGTATATTACCTTTTCTATTTTGGACTCTGAGAAGACTTTTGCCCTTGATTTTGGCTTTGTTCTGCTGAAGGTGTTGTCAAGGTCAGCTCTGAGTTGAGGATCTTCGATGTGTGGGATAGGGTTGTTCTGATATTGCTGTTTGTAAAGGTACCTATACACCACCTCTTCCATTTCTGCATGTCGTGTATCTAGTGGTGGTATTGGTCTTCGCAGAGCATCCATTTGTCGTTTTATCTCTGCAACCCTATCCTCTGTTGCCCAGTCGTCTTCATGTTTAGGAGTGACAAAGGCATCGAACGAGCTCTTCATCAACTTCTCTGTCGTCTATGGCTTTTGCTTTTTCTTCTGTGGTTCTTCTGTCATGATTCCCTTACCTTTATCTTTGGTTTGGGAAGGCTCAGAACCTATTGTCTGCTTTGGACTCTGTGGGATTGCTTCTGTTGGTTTGAGTGTTGAGGTTTCTGTGGGTATGATGGGGATTGCCTCTATAGTTTTTGACACTTCAGTTTCTGAGGACTTTGGTGGGGATGGTTCTGTTGGTTTGATTGGGGATTTGGGTTCTGTTGATGTTTTTTCTGTGAGCTCGATTGTGGTTTGTGGAGGGATATCAAAACGTTTTGCGGCTCTGAAAGCGGATACGAACTCCATTCTTTTTAGGACATACGTAGCAGAACGTTTTGTTGTTTTTGGTTTGTGGGCAATGGATTTTCTTCTTGGGTGAGTTTTGGGTTGGGATTTTGGTTGAGAATGGGGAAGTTCTTCTGAGGATGAAGATGTCAGGATTTGAACTTCAGGGACATCTTTTTCAAGAACAGAGGTGGTTTCCACAGAGGCTGGTGTTTCCTCTGTGGGTCTCTGTTGTGTTTCCTAAGTTTGGGTTTGGGTTGGGGGTGCAGATGAAATTGGTACTGCTGATATCGGAGGACTGGTTGCAGTTGTTTCTCTTTGATTCTCCCCTTGTTTCTCCCCTCAGGATGATCTGATGAATCATCATCATCAGAATCATCCTGACCCTTATCTTCGTTACCTTCTGTTCTGCAAGTAGTGTCAGGTTTCTTTGCCCCGGCTGCCATTATTTTGGCACAGAGATCATCACAAAGACCAAGAAGAGTTTGAACTTCGGCCTCTGTGTTGAACCGCATCTTTCCCACACTAGCCTTGAAGTCTTTTACGTAAGAAGCGTTGGCTATGGTGAAGGCTCTGATAAATTCTGTCATTTGGTTCAAGATGCTTTGCCCAAGTTCTGTCAACTGTGCTCTGGTAATGTAGTTGGTAGGCTTCATGGCTTGAGTAGCTTCTGTTGTTTGTTTCTGAACTTGTCGTAGAGCCTTCTGCAGTCCTTCTGGAGTAATTGCTTTTGATGACACTTGTTCTTTCATCTTTCCCATATATATGTTGATTGAGTTGTTGAAGGCAGAAGTTGCATCTTTTTCAAAATCAGCAGCAGCAGAGGTAGGTGTGGTGGCAGAAGTTGTGGCAGCAGTCTTTATAGATTGCACCTCTGTGGACAAGTTTTCCATTTTGGTGTTTAGTTCTGAGAGGGCCTTGGATGTAACTTCTGCAAAAGATTTGAAAGAGATTTTCAACTCTTCCAGTGTTTGGTTCACAGAGGTGACAAGGGTTTTGAACTCACCCCTTGATACGTGTGAACTCGTGGTAACCTCTGGAGGAACACATTCGTCTCCAGAGTTTGTCCTTGTTCCTTGGATACCTTCTTTCACCCCTGTTTGTACGTTGAGGGTGGAAGGATTTCCTTCTGATCCTTGAGGAGAAATATGAGTTTCAACCTCTACAGAAGTTCTATGAAGAACATTGTCCAAATCCACTCCAGAGGTGGGTATTGGAATATC
The DNA here is from genome assembly GCA_033807775.1 of Saussurea involucrata. Lineage (NCBI taxonomy): Eukaryota > Viridiplantae > Streptophyta > Magnoliopsida > Asterales > Asteraceae > Saussurea > Saussurea involucrata. The sequence goes on from CM066314.1 coordinate 196,177,671, forward strand.
CTTCTGTTGACTTGGAGACTTGTCTAGAGTCTCTTCGTCTCTGTGCTCTCTAATCCCCTCTGAAGGGATGTTGGGCCCTATTGTTGTGTGCGTGACAGAGGAAACGAATTCCTCTGCTAGGATGTCAGATGTGATTTGGGGCAATAAATCACGAACTATGGGTGAGTCCTTTCGAGAGGACTCCCCAGGAATGGTTTCCCCGGTTTTATAAGGCACAGAGGTTGAAAGAGTAACCTCTGGCTGGCTGGGAGGGGTTGGGATCGAGTTGTGCTGCTCTATTTCAATGATACCTTCTGCCGCTAGACCGGCAATATCAGAAATGTGGGTTGCACTAGGAGGGGGTTTGGGATGTGTGCCATCTTCTTCTTCGGCATTTTTTTCTGCAGAACCCTCTGCTGTTTCTATCCTAACCTCTTCCTCTATTTCTATGTTTATCTCTTCTTCTGAGGTTTCCTCTGTAGGTGCTACAGTTTCTGCCGCTTCTCTTAAGGAATCATAAATGAAGTGAGATCCTATGAGTTGTCGTACGTGAGGGTGCATGGTTTGTGTACCTTGAGCAGCAGAAATAACTTCTGTTGTGCGCAAAGCCTCTGTAGTTTAATCCAATGGTTTTGCGACCCATCCTGATGGATCTAAGGTTTGAGCAATGTCTGGATTGTTGAGGAAGGCATTGAAATCTCCCTGTTGGTCTGCATAAGCTATTGGGGAGGGAGATTGCAGATGTATAGCCTGGTCTTCCTCTTCTTGTTCGACATCCTCTGTGATGACCTGTAGAGGTGAACTTGGTTTCTTTTTCTTTGACTTTCTCTTCTTTGGCTTAGTAGCTCCCTCTCCTGTGGATTTGGATTTCCTTTTCTTTTGTTTTGGAGGTGAGGGAGGTGCATAAGTTCTTGTATCTGTAGCAATTGGTGAAATGGTTTGAACTGCAGAGGTTGTAGTTTCCTCTGTGGGTTTTCTTTTCTTTGTCTTCTTCTTGGGTGTTGCTGCAGAGGTTTTTCTTTTCGGAGAAGAGGGGTAAATGCTTTCTCTTTGGGTTTTGAATCGGTCTTGTACTGAATAGTGTTTCTCCAAAGCTTTAGCCCATTCCTCTTCTGTCATCCTCTCAACTATATCTACACCTATGGGGGCTCCTAGATGCGGGGGTGTCACAGGACTTGGTTCTGGAGTCATGTGGACACGTATATACTCTAATTTCCTATCCTCATCAGTTGCATATGCCAGAAGGTTTTTCGACAGAGGTCTGCAGTGGGGGTAACTGTCTTCATGCTCTTGGCCTTTTGAGTTGTGAGCTTTCTGTCGATCGTATTCACTAATTCCTGCATCATGATGGTCGCATAGTCAAGTGGAATATCGTAATAGATTCCATGCATGATGGTCAGGATCTGGAATGAGCTTTGGTCAGGGCTACCGGTTTTTCCTGTGAGGCAACGATTCAAGATGGAGAAAAGGGTATTCCACAGAGGTGGTAGTCTGCCTCTGCGGAAGTCATTGCGTTTCCTCGAGGTTGTGTTATACCCTAACATTTCTACGAATCGGCAGAGCTCCTCGTCTGTAGGAACCTCAGCATATTTCTTGATTCCAAGTAGACCTCTGGTTGGTAGGTTGAACTCCAGTGAGAACATGGTTCTGTTAAACATGAGTTCTTGGTAGTCAGACTTGTCTGGTTTTGAAATGTAGCCCTTTATCAAAGAATCATCTGAATCAAAACGACAACTTTGCCAAATATGATTCAGATATCGTGCAGGGATTTTGGTTGGGGTTTTGGAAAGGAGAGGGTATAGGAAATGATTTTCCAGGATATTTAGGAGAAGAGCATGGGCTTCGCCGAAAGCTGTTGATGAGGGTACGAGGTAGCAGTTGTTGGATTTTAAAGGTAGAACATCCTCAAAATGTTATTTGTTCAGAAAATGTTGAAGGTTTGTGGTTGGTGCAAAGTTTGCCGAATCGCCGGAGTTTTCTTTTTCAGTATTTGCGGCGATGTTAGGGTTTTGGGAGTGCTCTGAATGCACTGGGGAGTGTTGAGGAGAGTTCGCCAGAGAGTTTTGAGCAGCGTGGGAACTGGAAGCCATTTTGCAAAGTAAAATGATGGTTATTTAATTGCAGGTTCGCCTGAGAAGAGAGTGAGTAAAGGTTTTGTGAGGTATGGTAACTTTGGTTTTATACTGAGTTTGTGGCCGTAGAATCTGAAAGGGTTAATATTTTAAGGTAAAGAAAAATTTGGGGTCCGCACTTGAGTCGTTACGGCGGGTTCAACTTTCCATAGGAACGTGTTGCATGTAGGTCCAATGAAAAGATGACACGTCCTCTGTGTCAGTTATGACGAGACGTCGTGGGCGGCCTTAATAAATGCTAGGCGCGTGGGCCTCATGACCTCTACATGATTCTCACTCGCAGAAAAGTTACCTTTACTGTTACAGAAATGCCCAAAGTAAAAACTGACAGAGGTTCTGTGATTTGAAAACTTTGTTTTTCTTGCCTCTGTTGTTTGTATCTTTACAAAGAAAAGTTAAAAAGCCCATGGAGAGGATCGATAAGTTATTAGCATAGAATTTCCTTTACAGAGGTATTTGGACCTCTGTCAGAGCCAGCAGAGGCTCTGAGACAAGAATTTTCTTATATCTAATAATTTATAAACATTTTTGATCATCCAAGTTTTTGATTGTTTTTAACAATGTTTTTAGGACCTTTTTGAAAGTTGGTGTCCTAAAAAATTGTTTTTGAAAAAGGTTTTGTGCAGCAGAAAGTCCTTTTAAAACAAGTGTTGGTCTACAGAAGTTCTTTCTTGTGGAGAGAACTCTGTAATCGATGACTTCTTCTGCAGTGTTTGTATGCTATGATTCTTTTTGATTTTGATACCTAAAACGATTTACAGAGTTTCCAAGAATTATTGATTTAAGATCAGAGCTTTTGCCTGCAGAACCTCTGTTGGACTCAGCAGAGGCTCTGTGACCTTAAATTTCTAATAATGGAAAACTCAACATTCTTTTTGATCAAATTTTATTCGGAATGTGTTTAATAATGTTTCTATAACATATTTAGAAATTTGTGTCCTAGAAAATTATTTTCAAAAAGAATTTGTTCGAGATACTAACCTTTTTGTTCTTCTTTGTCCGGCAATGTTCTTTTCTTCTGTTGTTGTCATCTCTTCCTCTGCTCCCCCTTGACTTATAAATCTCTGTAGATTAAGCAAGGTTTCCTTTTGCTCCCCCTTGATCTAATCATCCTCTGTAGATCCAGTTCGTTTTCCTCTGCCCCCCCTTGACCTATGCTTGGTTCAAATAATTATAAGTGAATGTATATAACATAGGTCGTGTATCAGAGGTTCTGTAAGGATCGTCAGAGGTTCTGAGGAGATTTACAGAATCTCTGTTGCTTTTCAGAAAGGAGTTTAGTAGAATTTACATACAAAGTAATAAATAAAACAAAAAAATATACATACTATATAATATAAAGATAAAGATACTTACAGAGGTTAATCCATATTTATCATTCCTAATTTACCCACCAAGTAAAGGAATCTTTTCTCATCAAGTGCTTTGGTGAATAAATCAGCAAGCTGAAATTCTGTTGGTACAAAATGCATCTCGATGGTTTGATTTTCCACATGATATTTCAGAAAGTGATACCTGATATCTATGTGCTTTGTCTTTGAATGCTGTACTGGATTTGCAGAGATGGCAATCGCACTTTTGGAATCACAGAAGATGGGGATTTTGCATATGATGTGACCAAAGTCTTTCAGCTGAGTTTCATCCACATAACTTGAGAGCAACAGCTAGTAGCAGCAACGTATTCAGCTTCTGACGTAGATGTTGAGACACAATTCTGTTTCTTTGAAGTCCAGCTTACTAATTTCCCACCTAGGAATTGACAACTCCCAGAGGTACTCTTTCTGTCGAGTTTGCATCCACCATAATCTGAATCTGTGTAAGCCTTTAGTCCAAAACCAGAGTTCTGTGGATACCAGAGGCCAAGATTTTTGGTCCCTCTGAGATATCTGAAGATTCTCTTTACAGCAATATAATGTGTATTTTTAGGATTAGCTTGATATCTTGCACAAAGACATGTGGCATGCATTATGTCAGGTCTACTTGCTGTTAAGTATAATAAAGACCCAATCATTCCTCTGTAAAGTGTGCACTCGACAGAGATGCCATTTGGATCTGGAAAAAGTTTATTTCCAGTGGCCATTGGGGTTTTCATGACAGAGGCATCAGAGAGGCTGTATTTTTCAAGTATGTCAGAGACATATTTTGATTGATTTATGAAAATTCCTTCTGATGTTTGATTGACTTGAAGTCCGAGGAAAAAGGTTAATTCTCCCATCATACTCATTTCAAACTCACTCTGCATGAGTTTTTCAAAATCTTTACATTTTTGTGTATTTGTAGACCCAAAAATAATATCATCTACATATATTTGTACAAGAATAAGCTCATTTCCTTCACCTTTAAAGAATAGAGTTGTATCAGTGGTACCTCTGTTGTAGTCGTTATTGAGCAGAAAGGTGGAAAGTCTATCGTACCATGCTCTTGGAACCTGTTCCAGTCCATACAGAGCCTTGTCGAGGTAATATACATACCTTGGGTATTTTGAGCTTTCAAATCCTGGTGGTTGTTGGACGTATACTTCTTCTTGAATTTCACCATTGAGAAAGACATATTTTACATCCATTTGATATACTTTAAAACCTCTGTGGGCTGCGAAGGCTAAGAAAATTCTTATTGCTTCGAGCCGTGCGACAGGGGCAAAAGTTTCATCGTAATCGATGCCCTCTTCTTGGCGATATCCCTTGGCCACCAGTCTTTCTTTATTTCGAATGATCACTCCATCTTCATCCTTTTTGTTTCTGAAAACCCATTTAGTCCCTATGGCCTGTTTCCCTCGTGGTAGAGGTACTGGAGTCCAGACTTTGTTTCGTTCAAACTGCAGAAGCTCTTCTTGAATAGCATCCACCTAGTTTGGGTCGTCCAGGGCCTCAGAAATCTTTTTCGGTTCGATCACACTAATAAAGTTGGTAAAGAAACAAAAATTTGCAGAAGCTAATCTTGTTTTTACCTTATCAGTGGGATTACCAATGATTTGTGTTTGAGGATGGCTTTTTGTCCATTGAGTTGTTCGTGGAAGATGATCATTTGAGTCATCAAGTTGAACTTCTGTAGTTGAAGTGGTTGATGGTTCAGCTTCTCTAGGAATGGGTATCACGGTTGGGATTTCCTTCTCTGTAGGTATTGTGGTTTCATCTTCACTTCCCTCTGGCGTTCCTTCTGTTGTTGCTTCCTCTGTTGGATTTAGAATTTGGATAACCTCTATTGTAGAATCTTTTATCGTCGTATCTTCTGTTAGATTTTCAGTACCTGTAGAATTTGTAGTAGATGGTGAGGGATTAAATGGATCAGACAGAGAGATACTTACTTCGTTTACAGGTGATTCTGCAGAGGTGCCTTTTGTTCCAGCAGAGGGATCAACGTTGTTGTTGAACATTTCTTGAAATAGAAGATTTAAATCTTCATTTGTTTTTGAGATGCCAGAGGTTTCCATGTTTAGCTCGAGTTCTGAACTGAGTTGTTCAGAAGTCTTTTGGAAAGAGTCATCAAATGACACATTGATGCTTTCTACTATCGTGCGTGACTTCAGAAGGTAAACTCTGTAGGCTTTGGAAGCGGCAGAGTACCCGATGAACTTGCCTTGGTCAGCCTTTTCTTCAAACTTTCCTCATGAGTCTCTGTCATTTAAGACAAAGCATTTGCATCCCAACACATGGAGAAACTTGATGTTTGGTCTCCGTTTGTTGATCAATTCATAAGGAGTTTTGATGTGTCTTTTCACGATTGTTGAACGATTTTGGGTATAGCAGGCTGTTGAAATTGCTTCTGCCCAAAAGGTCATTGGTAATCCACATGCAGAAAGCATGGTTCTTGCAGCCTCGACTAGCGTGCGGTTCTTTCGTTCGACCACGCCATTCTGTTGTGGGGTGCGAGCTGTAGAGAAGTTCTGGGATATTCCTTCTTCTGTGAGATAGGCTTCGTAACTTCAGAATTCTGCACTCATAAAGAACTTGGATTCTTTTCATTAGATTAATCAAGATGCATGGAACATCTGATTTCTTTTTGACAAATTCAACCCATGTAAATCGTGAAAACTCATCAATTAAGACAAGTATATATTTCTTGCCACCTAGGCTCTGTATCGCGATTGGACCGCAGAGGTCAACGTGAAGCATGAACAGAGGTCTAGGACAAGACACATCAGATTTGCCTTTGTGGGAAGCTCTTTTGAGTTTTCCCATTTCACAGGCAGGGCATAAATGATCCTTATTGAATTTAACATTTGGTAAACTTTTGACCAGATCAAGTTTTACCAGTTTATCTAGAGTGTGAAAGATTAAGTGACATAACCTGTTGTGCCATAGCCAGGCTTTTTCACTTTTGCTTGCAACAAGACAAATGTTGTCCTTGTTTTTGGCATTGAAGTTCATTAGATACATATCACCTTTTCTTTTGGCTCGCAGAAGTTCAATTCCTGTGTCCTCACTTAGTAGAGAGCAGAATGTTCTTTTGAACAGTACATCGAATCCTGTGTCACAAAGTTGGCTTACACTGAGTAGGTTGTGTTTTAGGCCATCTACATATGCAACTTTGTGTACTGTGATATTCTCTTTCTTTATGACTCCATAGCCTTTGATATGCCCCTTTTTGTTATCTCCAAAAGTCACTGATCCACCATCTTGTTTTTCTTGGAATGTGGATAGAATACTTCTGTTGCCAGTCATGTGCCTTGAGCATCCGGAGTCTAGATACCATATTGGCACAAACTGCTTCTGCAAAACAATCACAGAGATTTAGGTACCCATATCCACATGGGTCCAGTTTCGTCAGAATTTTTCAAGTTTGCCTTGGCATTCTTGAAATACATTTTATTTTTTGTTGAAGAATCAGTTTGTTTCTCTTTCATATTTGATTTAGCAGTAGAGAGAAAACAATTTGAACTACAGAAATGATTATTTAACCTGAACATTAGATCAAAGCAATGACAATATTGAACATCAGAGGTGATTTGCTTGAAATTTTTATTGAAAGCTTTAAACTGGGCCACAGAGGCATTACATTCTATTCTAACATATGGCTTCCTATTGCAAGAAGATTTATGTAGATTAGATTGTTGGCAAAAATCTTTGTTTGTAGCAGCCTTCTGTGAGTCCCTTCTGTGGTGAACTTATGTTGATTTCACTGTCACAGATGAAAAAGATTTGTTAGGTTTTGTCCATTTACCCTTTTGTTGCCATGTTGGTTTTTCTTTTGTTTTTAAGGGTTTTAAAAATGTTGAATCTTTTAAATTTTGAGAGGACATTAACTTCTTTTGTTTCAACTTTTCAAGCTCAATAGAGGTTTTGGCTTGTATGCACATATTCATAAAGTCAGGACAGATAGGAATTCTAGTGATTTTCTCTTTTGGAGAAAAAGTTCTGTTAAGAACTTCAGGGGTTTGTTTAACAACCTCTGTGTCACAAGGAAACTTTTCTATTCTGTCAGCCTCTGATTCGTTAGATGATGAATCGTCCTCATATACAGAGGTTGAGTCATCAATATTTCTTTCGACAGAGACTGGACTTTCCGAGCATGTGTCATACTTGCTTTCTTCCTCTGAAAGATTACTTTCTAAGTCAACAGAGGTGTCTGACAAGATCTCTTCAGAGAGTTTTTGATCTACAGAAGGTGTATATGAATTTTTCAATATATCTATTTTCCCAATTTCCATAATTTCCTTTTCAATTATATTTCTTAGTTTTTCTTCTGAAAGGTTTGGTTTAAACTCAAGTGCTTCTGCAAAAAATTTCTTTTCAGAATCTATTGTGCAAACAAAGGCAACTTGAGTTTGAGTCTCTGGTTTACCAAACTTAAAGATTCCTATCTTATCTTGAGTTTTCAGATATCTCTTTGGTTTGGATCCTCTTTTGACAGAGGTTGAAGGTGATAAGTCTGTGTTTTCATACCACACATTTATCATCTTAATGGGTTTCCTTAAGTGAGGTTCCCCAGAGATTTTTACTCTCTTACTTACAGAGATTAAGTTTGGAAAATTTGGTTTGTTGACTTTTCCTACTGTAAATAGAGATGACAGAGGTTTATTTTTCTTGTTTTCTGTACCTTGATTAATATCACTGTACCCAATACCCCGTCTTCCTATTTGAGTATTTATTTTCTCATACACCTTTTGAGCATCACGATAATTTTTAATTAAAACATCTCTTCTAAGTAGATCTTGCCAAAGGACTTCTCTTTCCTTTTGAAAATATTCTTTAAGAGCTAGAATATTAAGTCTGTCGCTCTCAGAATCTGAAAGTTCTTTTGTTTTGGATTTTAACGATGTATTTAATTCAGAAATTTTCTATTTTAAAGGAAAAAGATTCTTGTTCCAGTGTGCTTCCAAGTCTTCCTTTTCTTTGAAAATCTTTGCTTTTTCTTCAGTGAGAAGTCTAGCTTCTCTTTCATAAAAAGTGAGCTTTTTCTGAATATCATCACAAGTCTTTTTCAGTTTAACATTTTCAGTTTTAAATATAAGCAAATCAACTTCTGTAGTACTAGAGATAGAGTTTAAAGTAGATACCTCAGTGTCAGAGTCGGAGCTGATGTCTGCCATGCCACAGAACAAGGCATTTTTGGTGAATTCTTCATCAGAGGTTGTATCTGACTCCCAATCTTCCTTGTTCACCACTTTGTTCGCCATGAGTGATTTTTGAGCATAATACTCGGCTTACTTTTTGTAAAAAGGTGAGTCCTTCTGTGGTCGATTTGATCTGCTTCTACATTCATTAGCAAAGTGACCTGGCTTCCCACAGTTGTAGCAACCTTGGTTCTGGGAGTTATTACCCGCACGATTGTCAGTCTTCTGTCGGTCACCACCTTTTTCCGATCTGCATTCATTTGCATAATGACCAGGCTTGCCACACTTGTAGCATTCTTGTGGTGTGTAGCTTATCTTGTCATCTGATCTCTGTCGGTCATTTCCTCTGGTGTATCTTTCACTCGACCTCTGTTGGTCGTTACTTCTGTCGTCTGACCTCTGTCGGTCAGTTGATTCTTCTCTTTTTCCTTGATCCCTTCTATTCCAATCTTCTCTTCTCTCTCTGCCATATCTATCATTTCCAGAATTCTTTTGGTTTCCTCTGAATTCTCTTGTCAATAGAGCTAAGGATGTAGCTATTGATGCCAGAGTAATTTCCCCTTCTTCCACAATCTCTTCATCTTCGCTGTCAACCACTACCATCTTTTTCTTTTTCTCCTTCTTCCTTTCCTCTGTAGTTATTTCTTTCCTTGGCCTCTCTGTATCTTCTATAGTTTTGCCAACCAAAGCAAGAGGTGTAGTGGTCAGTGTCTTTGTTTGTGCGATTTGAGGCTCTTGACCAGCTAATGTTCCGTAGAGGTCTGAAAGAGTCCAGGAATCTAAATCTTGATTGGTTTGTAAAGACATAGATAGCTGGAGCCATTCTTCGTTCTGACTTTTGAGAAACATGACATTATTCTCTTCAGAAGTTCTGTGGATGCCGAACTTTTTGCAGTTATTGATCAGAGAGTTGAACCTGTCGTATGTTGTCTGCAGAGATTCATTTGTCAGGGCTTTAAAAGCGTAATACTCGTTTATGTATTGAGCCCTTCGGTTTTTCTGAGTTTTAGCTCCCCCTTCAAGTTGTTTTTCCAGTTCTTTCCAAAGATCATACGAGGATTCGCATGCATCTAAAGACTGGAAGAGTTCGTTGGGGATTGCCATAATCAGAATTCTTTTTGTTTTCTACGCGAGTTCATCTTTTATTTTGTCTTGATCTGACCAACCATCCCTGGTTTTAGATTTTTGATGCTCAGGAATTTCAGGAGTGTCAGCTGTCGCTGGTACACGAGGTACTATTAACATAGGAACATGAGGAGGATTATAAAGGTATTGTACGAGCTCTTTATCAGTACCCTCAAAGAAGTGGACTATTCTTATTTTCCACTGAGGATACTCATTTCTTAGAAGAGAAGGTGGTTTGGTTAATGAACCAGCTGAGAAGAAGTTTTGCGTGCTTGTCATTTTAAGAGTGAAAAGATTCAGAATGAAGATATGACACGAAAAGTACGAGAGAATAAACTGGAAGTATTTTCTGGGTTTGGAAGTTCTTAACAATGCACTTTTATGGAGTTTTAACTAAAGAAACAGTTTCTCTTGATTTACTAGATATCGAATAAATCGATAATGGCTGAAAAGTAGAATCTGTTTGACGAAATGAATAGCAGGTTAAAACCAGACCATGTTTCTATCAATAATCTTGTTAAACGAGGATCAATGATATTGAAAACCAAGCTTCGCTCTGATACCAATTGTTGGTTCCCGTATTAAATTAACAAAGATTATCTTATCTATTTGTTCAAATAAGATGTGTTGCGGAAGCGTATTTGAAGAACTAACAGATAAGTTTGTATAGAAACAATACAGAATATCAAATAAACAGGATATGAAGAACAGATGAATATCTCAAAGTTTTCCTGTTTTTGATGAAGAACACTAATAATAGATTTGACGTTAATTGAGTGTGTGTTTTTCTTGTATATCAACTGGTAAGGAAGAACTCAACATGAGTCTTCCTTTTATACTACTACAAAAGAACTATTCTAGACAAAAGGACTAATGCTACAGGAAAGAAGGGATGGCATGAACAGTTGGAAATCTGCATGCATTAAATGCGCTAATATCAACTTGCAAGGATTCCTATCAGAGTTTGACACGTGTTTGTTGTCGGACTATGCCTTGTACAAGTTGATGAACGGACCCTGGAACAGTAGGAAGATATTTCTGTAACAGTGGTAAGATATTTCTTCAACAGTGGCAAGATATTATAAATATCTTCCATGTCTTCAGTCTGAACCGCAGAGGCTCTGTCAAGGGTGACAGAGGTTCTGCGGCTCGGTCCTTGGTGAGCATTCTTCTGTAGATCCTTCTTTGGTCCTTTGTGAGTAGTCTTCTGTAGATTCTTCTTGGGACTTGGTGTTCCTTGAACGATCATTTTCTTTGGCAGAGCTTCTGTGGAACACCGCAGAGCTTCTGTGAAACTCTTTCATACCTAGCCTATTTTTCAATACTTCTAATATTATGAATATTTGGAGCTAACAGTTTTTAATCAAAGTTTTCTCATCTACGGTTTCAAGCTCATTTTTACGACCTACGGTTTTGTTAATCTGGATTACCAACACTTGGCCTAATTCTATATTTTATTGTTACTACAAATTGGAAGTCCGAATTATTCACTTCGGGTCCCCAACAAAGTTTGGTTCACAATTTGTGGTTGATAGTAGAATTATAGAGTTTCCAAGTGTTAAACTTTTCTCTTGTTCCTTAAAACCTTTTCCAACATCTAGTTAGTGTAATTTTAGATTTTCAACCCAACCCTAGAATTTCAAGGCTTGTATTGTGTTTAGTCACATTTGAAACAAGATTTCCCTTTTTAGTTTACAATTCATTTTCTCAAGCCATTAAAACTCAATTTGAATTTTCAAGTAGTGTGTGATGAACTGTCCATCTCCATTATTTGTATTCACAATCGTCGCTGTAGTTGTTATTGTAATTCAAGCAATGATGGGCTAATTGCCTTAGCTTAGGGTATAAAATGAAGTTGGAACCGGGAATGATAAAAAGACAAAAAGGTGTATCGTACGGTATTATTGTCCGAGTTATCTATATCAAAGTTATATTTTTAGGATGATTATAATTGATCAACTGACAACTGGTTAATTGTATGAACGACTTATTAAGTTACATAAAATATCGATTCTGACATAATAAGGAATACTGTCTCATCTTTTATCTAATTATCTGACTAAATGTTCCAATGAATCTTTATACCCAGTTTTTCTTTAGGTTTAAATTACTAATAGTTGATAACCAAACTCCCAACAAAAGATTACCTTCGAATTCGCTCTCTGAAACCTGTTTATATTAATTGGACTTTTAAAAGAAGAACATTTCCAAGCTTCTCTGTGGGATCGATACTCGGTACTTTGTACCATTATTACTTGTTATAAGGCGATAATAGACTAAGATGTATACTTGCGTCATGGTTTATTTCTGATATTTTCAGGTGTGATCAAGCAGTTAACAGTTACCCGTCGCTCCAATTGAACAACTCAGAGATCTACTATATTGGTGTGATCAGTCCTGGCTTGGAACCTTCATGAAACCCCAGATCTACCGTGAAGCCCTACGAAGAAGGGAACAGAGAGCTCAAGTCCCTGACTGGATGATTCCAAAGACTCACACACTTGATGAACTTCTTATCAAGGAAGAACCTGAATAGCTGATAGGATCTCTTGTAATTCTTCTATCTTATTAGCTGATAACTTTTTGTACTTGTAAAATTTTCACTGTACTTGTAAATTTTCAACTTCCCTTGTAATCTTGTATTTACGAAGTAATGAAAAGTTTCAATGAAGTACTTTACTCCATCAGTACTAGAAAAGATCCCTGAAAACAGTAAATGGGACACGTATTTTATGAGTCATTTTTATCCTTGTGTTTTTAACTTATCAATTTTCCTTTATTGCTTTGTCATCATCAAATAGGGGAGATTGTTGATCCAAACCCTTCAGTGATTTGATGATGATCCATAGAATCACTTAGTGAAAATTGTAAGTAAACAATATGTAGCAGTGTTTCACCATCTAAGAAAATATAATAAGTCTGTTTAGTATCGCTGATGGAAACATGTGTTCTTTAAATTATACATCAGCGATAACTGTACATCAGCGAGACCTGAGCCTGTTCAGTCTTGCTGATGATCGCTGAATGCTCATCATGTAAATGTTTGCTTATGATCCCTGAAGGCAAGATTCGCGACAACTGAGTTCAAAGTTGAAATCGAAGACCAAGCTGATGAACGAGTGACTAAGTCTACTAGTGACCTGATGCGGATATTCTCTAAAAGACAGTGCAAGATCTCGGTACAACTCAATGAAGCCAGATTCTATAGTTACATGGGCCCAAATGGCGGATAAATTTTTAAAACAATATTTTCCATCCACGAGGAATGCTAAGTCCAGGAATGAAATCTGTACTTTTAAACAAATGGATGATGAAGCAGTTCCTGATGCATGGGATAGGTACAAGGAGCTTTTGAGAAAATCCCTCACCATGGAATTCTGTACTGCATTAAGTTAGAGACGTTTTACAGTGGTTTAAATATTACTGCAACACAAATGCTCGACGCTACTGCAAACGGAACTTTCACATCTTGTACCTATAATGAAGCATATGACATCCTTGAGAGGATTTCTAACAACAATGGTTAGTGGGCTGATCCACGTGCTTTACCATCAATAAAGACAACAGGAGCACATGATCCCGATGCATATGCATTGCTATCTACACAGTTGAATGACGTGGCATCTTTGATTAGAAATCTTAATGCGGTGTCAGTAAATCCTGTGGCACCACCTCCTACTGTCCAATCTATACAGTGCACATATTGTGATGATGGTCACAACTTTGAACATTGTGCTGGAAATCCTTAGCGTATCAACTACGTTGGCAACAATAACCATAACAACAACATCAAGGGAGGACCCTTATCTCAGACTTACAACCCTGAGTGGAGAAACCATCCCAACTTTTCATGGCATAGCCCAGCTTTAAATCCACCACCACCAAAATTGTAGGGTCAAAACCAACAATTTCATCACACACCTCAAAACAATCAGCACGCAAATTCTCAAAATAATCAACATGCTTTTCAAAAGTCAAACCATCATGCCGAATCATTTACTTCTTTGGAAGCAATGATGAAGGGATTCATATCCCAAACTCAGGCATCAATTAAAAATTTGGAGACCCAAGTGGGTCAAATGGCTTTATAAATGAGGAAACGTCCTTCCGGTTCACTACCCAGTGATACAGAAATACCTCCAAGAGTCGGGAAAGAGCATGTAAAAGCTGTAATTTTGAGGAGTAGTAAGAATTTACCATAAAGCATACCAAATGATTTTAAAAAACTAGACAAAGTAGAGCCAGAAAGGAAAACACAGTTTCAGACTCTTCTCTGTCAAGTGAAGTTAAGGGGTCAGATAACACTTTAGGGCCCAATAACCCCACTACAGCTCCAACCATCCCATTGTTAATCCCTGAAGAACCCAAGAAAGATCAGAAAGCCACAGAAAAACCCATTGTGGATGTGTCACAAGCTGGTGACAGTCCCAAAGTTCCTAGTCATATCAAGATAGAAAATACCCCACCAATCCCAACACCTACTCTTCAGAAGACTACATCTCTTACTAAGGTTCCTCTCTATATTCTTTATCCCTAGAGACTAAGGAATGAAAGAGATCAACTACAATTCAAAAAGTTTTTAAATGTTTTTAAATAGTTGCATATCAACATACCTTTGGTTGAAGCCGTTGAACAAATGCAAAGTTTTTAAAAGGCATTTTGAGCAAAAAGAAAATTTTGAATAAGTATGAGACTGTAGCTCTGACTGAAGGATGTAGTGCCATGTTGTATAATAAAATTCCTCCAAAGATGAAAGACCCTGGAAGTTTTACAATCCCATGTTCCATAGGAGGAAAAGAGGTAGGACACGCTTTATGTGACTTAGGTGCCAGTGTAAACCTCATCCCTTTATCTGTTTTTAACACTTTAGGCATAGGTGAAGTTAGACCCACGACTGTTTCAATCCTATTAACAGATAAGTCCATAGCTTGGTCTAAAGGAAAGATTGAGGATGTCCTAGTTCATGTTGATAAGTTTATTTTTCCTGCAGATTTTATCATCTTAGACTTTGAAGCTGACAAGGACATTCCTGTCATCCTAGGAAGACATTTCTTAGCTTCAGGAAGAACTCTGATAGATGTCCAAAAAGTTGAACTGACCATGAGAGTTCAAGACAAACAGGTAACATTTAATTTTTGGACTCCCATAAGTATCCTGAAGAAAAGGAGGAATGTTCTACATTAAGCTTGATTGAATCTTGGTGTCAAGATAAACGTTTTGGGGAGGTGATGGGAACTGGATACTCAGATAGTGATGAAGATTGTTGGCCCCGGAGGGGTTATACAAGTTTGTAGAAGGGGGGGTTGAATACAAACACACAGATTTTACTTTTCTAAATTGTTTATTTATATTTTTCAAACAATTTACAACTTGTTGCGGAACAAGATCAAGGAATCAACCTAATCTAAACAAGTTAAGAGAACACTAAGATTTCTTGCACTAGAGATAAGAAAGAAAGAAGATAAGAATATTATGAATAATATTTTAACACAAAGTATTAGAGAGAAGAAGATGGCCGAGCACTTCATTTCTGAAGAAGGGTTCTTCTTATATACTACATGCATTTAATACATATAAGTATAACTTTACACGTGTCAGCAGCTGATTGGTTGCATGGTTTGACTTCAGTAGACAGCCTAGTAGCCGCATGATGAACAGTGTAGAATCAGAGTTGGTTGTACGATGATAGACATAAGGGATGTCCATTCTGACATTTCGTACGGAGACGTGCAAGGAGATAAGACAAAAGTAACTTGTTTAGGAAACTTCATGATCAGCGTTCGTTGAACAGTTCTTTATCAGCGAGTGACAAAGTTCAACGTTCGCTAAAGTTTTCTACTTGTAACTTCCCGTTGAGTGGACAGGTCTTGGCTTCGCTGATATCCGCATCAGTTCATTAGTAGACTTGTCGCTGATTCTTTGGCTTGATCTTCAACTTCAGCGTAGAACATTTTTTGACGTGAAACTTGTCTTCAGGGATCATAAGTAAACAACTAAAACTATCAACGATCATCAGTAAGACTGAACAGGCTCAGGGCTTGCTGATGAACAATTTTGATGAATGTATAATTTAAAGAGCATGAGTTTCCTATCAGCGGTACTGTAGAGACATAGTACTTATCAACGATAGTGAAACTCTAATACATATTGTCTACTTACAATTTTCACTAAGTGTTTCTTAAAGAGTCATTATCAAATCACTAAGGGCTTGGATCAACAATCTCCCCCTATTTGATTATGACATAGCAATAAAAAAAAATTGCTAAGTATGAAAACATAAGGATAAAAAGAACTCATAAAATATTTGTTCCTTTTACTGTTTTCTGGTATCTTTTTAAGTACTGATGGAGTAAAGTACATTCGTTGAAATATTTCTTTAAACTTCGTATAAGTTACAAAGGGAAGTGGAAAAATTACAAGTTCAGCAAATTAAATTACAAGTACAAAAGATACAAGCTAATAAAGATAGAAGAATTACAAGGAATCCTATCAGCTAACCAGGTTCTTTCTTGACGAGTTCATCAAGAGTGTCAGTCTCTGGGATCATCCAATCAGGGACTGTGACTCCATGTTCCCTTCTTTTCTTTGTTTCGCGATAGATGTGGTGTTTTAGGAGTTGTCCGAAGAGATTTTGTTTGTACTCACACCAGTAAAGTAATTCTCTGAGTTGTTCGATTGGAGTTTTGTATAACTCAGAGATGCGTTGAAAGCATTCACGACCATTGAAGTCATAGAAGAAGATGCCATAAGGATTGCTGATTACTTTGCCAGGGAAGAAAGTTTAAGCAGTGGATAAGGATACGTCAAGTCCAGAGAGATCAGGAGCAGGGCCAAGAACTGCTTCACGAGAGAATTCAATACATGTCTCGTTTCTTATTGTCGGGCCAGGGGAGGAAGGGGTCTTCTTCTTTGGAGCAGCTCGCTTCTTTTGAATTTGTGGAGGACGAGGAATATCAACCGCTGAGGAAACCAAGTCGATCTGCTTGTTTATTTCTTGTACGACATAGGTTTTGAAAGTTGAGCGGGATCTTTGAATTGCTATTCTCATCTCCAACCATTCAGCGAGACCAAAAGTGTTTATGGCTGACATGTAGACAGTTCTGTTGTGGCCGTTTTCTCTGACTATTTGGATATTAATGATCGGTACCTTTATGTTGTTTTCAGAGCATATCTCCCTTTGACATTTACAACTTTTATCCTTGAGGGATGTTGTCTGTAGTGGCACATCTTCTTACACATTCAAGAGTGGTGCCGCTGACTTTGGTCTTTTCTTGGTGAGTCTTTTGTGCGTCCTTCAGTAGTTTCTTTTAGACAGCGACCAGAAATCTTCTTAAGTCTGGATCCTCGAAAGAACGCTAAGCTAGCTCTAGGGCATACTCCCTGTCTTTTTCTTCTGCTTTCTTTCTTTCAGCGAAGAGTTTTTCGGCTCTGAGGGATTCCATGACTTCATCTTTTGAAAGAATGTTAAGATGAGTAGGAACAAGTCGTTGATCCTTTAGCTGTTGAATCATAGTGTTGATCCAAACCCTCAGTGATTTGATAATGACCCTCTCTTATATACTTAGTGAAAATTGTATGTAAACAATATGTATCAGAGTTTCACTATCGCTGATAAGTACTAAGATCTTACAGTACCGCTGATAGGAACTCTCGCTCTTTAAATTAAACATTCAGCGAACACTGTTCACCATAATGCGCTGAGTCTGTTCAGTCCTTATGGTGATCGCTGATAAGTTAGTTGTTTACTTATAATCCCTGAAGACAAGTTTCACGTCAACAAAGGTTCTACGCTGAAGTCGAAGATCAAGCTCAAGAACCAGCGACAAGTCTACTAATGAACTGATGCGGATCAGCGAAGACTCAGATTTGTCCACTCAACGTGAAGTATCAAGTACAAGACTTCAGCTATCGCTGAACTTTATCATTCGCTGAATAGTAAATGATAATCGCTGAATCAACGAAAGCTGATCATGAAGTCCTCCGTACAAAGTACTTTTGTCTTAACCTCCCTTGCACGCCACTGTACGAAATGTCAGAAAAGAACCTCCGAAAATCTGAGATCGTACAACCACTCTGATACTACACTGTTCATTCATGCGGCTACTAAGGTTGTCAACAAAGGTCAATGACATGCAACCAATCCGCTGATGACACGTGTAAAGTGTATACTGAATTGCATTAAATGCATGCAGTATATAAAGAGATGAACTCACTTCATTTGAAATAACTTGCTAACTCTGGACAAGTTCAAATCTCTCTCAAGATAGGATTTTATTAGTAATCTCCATATCTTTCTTAGTGCAAGAAAACCTTAGTGTTCCAACTTGTTTAGATTTAGGTTTATCCTTAATCTTGTTTCCGCAACAATTTGTAAATTGTTAATGATTTATCAATAAACAATTTAGAAAAGTAAAATAGCGTGTTTGTATTCAACCCCCCCCCCCCCCCCCTTCTACAAACTTGTATAGGCCTTTCGGGACCAACAAGTGGTATCAGAGCAGATTTGTTTAATCTCATAAACAAGATCTAATCTAAGATATTTCTCTTCCTTGCTATTATCTGAAAATGGCCTCCCACACAAACACAAATTATATAGACAATGGTTCTCTTGCAAAACCCCCTAGATTTTCCAGAGACAACTTCAACTTATGGAAAAATAGGATGATGCTCTTCCTAGAAGGTGTAGACTCTACTATGACCTACTATCTTGAAAACGGCCCACACTTCCCTGTAACTATTGATCCTTCAGTTCCAGCCACTGCAACTCGAGCTGCTATTCCTGAAAGGCTGATTCCAAAGGAAATACACATGTGGACCGATGAAGAGAAGAAGAAAGTGTCTATAGATACAAAATCCAGATCCATACTATCCATGTCCCTTCCTGACGAAGTCTACCATTCCGTCATGAACCTGAAATCCTCAAAAGCCATGTGGGACACAATATGTGTTCAGTATGAAGGAACGTCTGAAGTCCAGGATTCAAGAAAGATCAACCTGGTAAGACAATATGAAAGCTTCATTTCTGGTAAGAATGAAACTCTCTCTGAAGTTCATCAACGTTTTAATTGCTTAATTATAGATCTAAAAACGGTTGGTAAGGAATATTCTAACTTTGAAGTGCTGACAAAGTTTTTAGAATGTTTACCTGAAAGCTGGGACAATTATTCCATGTGTCTCAAGCTGTCAAAAGATCTAAGATCAATGACACTTGCTACCTTATATGGCACATTGCTGAATCATGAGCAATCTAGCCATCTTAAGAATAATCTTGTAAAAGATTCCAAAAGCACCCCTGTTGCTTTAATCTCAGAGGAACCTTCTACTCAGCGACCCGTGGTCACTATCACTGAGTTAGAAAGTAACTCTGAAAGGTCATCAGATTCTGATTCTTCAGATGATGATGAATCCTTGGCTCTCCTAACTAAAAAGTTCGGGAGATTCGCCAAGAAGAAAATGTTTAGAAAGAACAAAACTCTTTCTATAGCTGACAAGCCTAAGTCATCAGCTTTTGTTGATAAGGCTACTGCTACTTGTTTCAACTGCGAAAAGACAGGTCATTTCGCTAACGAGTGCAGGTCAAAGAAAACCATGAGACCTTCAGCTTTTACAAAGAAATCCTTTGTTCCAAGGAATAAAGACGACAAATACTCAAAGCTGAAGGAGAAGTATGCAAAGCTGAAAAGCTTTAAGAAGAAAGGAAAAGGCCTGATGGCTGACTATGATTGTGCTGCTTCTGGTGAAGAAGCCTCATCATCTGATTCTGAAGATGATGAAGCAAATCAATGTCTCATGGCCAAGATTGAAGAAGAGGAAGAAAGTTCAGACATTCCCTCCACTTCAACATCTGCCATTCAGGTATCACCTTCCTTCTTTACCAATATTGCAAATATTGATGAAGCTGATAGTCTCCGTAAAATCGAACTGCTGACTAGAAGTTTATACGAAGCCATGAACGGCAAAGCTGTGGTTGAAAACCAAAATCTTGATCTCGCTGAAAAGCTTAAAAACTGCCACCTTCAAATAGAAAAGCTTTCTAAATTTGAAGAAAATTTTAAAGATCAAGTCCATTTAAATCAGCTAGTCAAAATCGAACGAGCGGAAGCTATCGCTGCATTAAAAGCTGAACAAGCTACTGTTGAAGGATGGTGTAACTCTTCAACAAAGATCACTGAGATAATTAAGGCTCAGATTCCTCTGAGTGATAAACGTGGTCTGGGTTATAAATATGATACTCCAATACCAACCACTGAACGTTCAATGCTTAAATTTGGAACGTTCGTATCCTCAGTAGCTGACACTTCTTCATCTCAGTACTCCTCGTCGGTTACACCAATCCCTGAGGAAACTCCTACCTCCTCAAAAGGTAAGGAGAAAATGGTTTATTCAAAACCTACCTCTGTCTCTAAAGACAAAGGTAAAGGAATTGTTATTTATCAAAATCCTCAGAAGGGTACCTTAGTACCTAAGCTGAATGCTTCCAAAGCCTTAGTGATTCATTCATCTGGTTCTAGAAATCAGACCTCTGGTTCAGTTCAGCGACCTACTCCTAGACTCAGAGTAGATGTCCTTGGTAAGAAATCTGAAGAACTGAATGTTCGTCCTATTTCAAAAACCAATAGTGTACTTGGTGCTGGCACTTCTAATTCCAAATTAAAAGCTCAGCACTCAAGTGGTCCTAGAACTAATTTTAGTTATAGGAAATGTTATCACTGTGGACTTACCGATCATATTGCAAGTAAGTGTCCCACAGCCACCAAAGCTGATAAGATAGCTAAGGTGAAGATAGCACCCAAGAAGACCAAACCAGTTGCAATTCAGGTCAAGGTGACTCCTACCGCTGAGGTCAAGCAATTGACCAAAGTGAAGAAAGACAAAGCTGAATCTTCAAATGCTGCGAAGACTGCTGAACCCATTCCAACCACTTCCACTGACAAACGCGTATACATGGTGAAGTGGGTACCCAAGCAAAACTAATCTTCCTTTGTATTGCAGGTTAAGAAGGGTATCTGGTATCTCGATAGCGGATGCTCTAGACACATGACTGGAAAGAAAAGCCTGCTCGCTGAATACAAGGAAGAGAAGGGTCCCTCTGTGACTTTCGGTGGAAATGGAAAAGGACACACCCGAGGGTATGGTGTACTTTCAAATGGTACAATATCCTTCAGAAGAGTCGCATATGTTGAAGGGCTGAAGCATAATCTTCTAAGCATCAGTCAGCTTTGCGACATGGATAATAAAGTGATTTTCACTAAGGAAAGCTGCTTTGTCTCTGACAAAAAGGAGAGGATAGCTCTCAGCGGTTATCGTTTGGAAAATGTTTACGTTATAAACATGGACTCAACAACCACTGAGAACTCCTGTTTCTTCTCAAAGGCATCTTCTGATGTCAACTGGTTATGGCACAAGAGGCTCTCACATCTCAACTTCAAGACACTGAATACTCTTTCATCCAAAGAGTTAGTCACTGGTCTACCTCAACATTCATACGCCAAAGAGTCCTTATGTTCAGCGTGTGAAAAAGGGAAGCAGACCAAGGCAAGCTTTAAGTCAAAGTAAGTTTCCTCAGTGTCATCTCCTCTTCAACTACTCCATATGGATTTGTTTGGCCCCGTTAACAAACAATCCATCGCTGGAAAGAAATATACGCTGGTCATAGTTGATGAATTCTCTCGTTACACATGGGTAATGTTTCTCCGTTCTAAGAGTGACACCCCTGAAGAACTCATCACCTTTGTTCGGAAGATGGAAACTCTGAACAATATGACTGTTCGCTCAATAAGGAGTGATCATGGAACTGAATTCAAAAACAGTTCTCTTGATTCCTTCCTTGAGAGCAAGGGTATTTCTCACAACTTTTCGTCAGTGAGAACACCACAACAAAACGGAGTCGCTGAAAGAAGAAATAGAACAATTATTGAAGTTGCACGTTCAATGCTCAGCGATTCTCACCTGCCTACTCAGTTTTGGGCAGAAGCTGTCAACACTGCTTGTTTTACGCAAAACAGGTCGCTGATAGTTAAAAGATTCAAAAAGACTGCCTATGAACTCTTTCATGGGAGAAAGCCTTCAATCAGCTTTCTTCACATCTTTGGATGTCAGTGTTTCATACTGAACAACAGAGATGCCCTTGGAATGTTTGATCCTAAGGCTGATGATGGAATCTTTCTTGGATACTCCCCAGTTTCCAAAGCCTTCAGAGTCTTCAACCGAAGAAGACGAACTGTAGAAGAAACTATACACGTCACGTTTGACGAATCCCGTTCAGCGAACTCTAAACCGAACGCTGATACAGAAGAACTGAATCAATGGATGTTTTCTCATCTTGGTGATTCAGAAGATGTTCCCACTCCTCATGCTCACACAGTAGAAAATGATGGTCCTTCTATCATTCCAAATATGCAAAATAGTGAAGCTGAAACATCTTGGGTCTCAGCTGTTCCTATAAACACTATACCTGCAGTTGATCCAAATGTCTCAGAAATTCCATCTATTTCTCAGCAATCAGTGAATGAAGTGACAAATGCAAACATTCATCTCTTAGCTGATAATCCAGAAGTAGCTGAAGCCTCATCTTCAGTTTCTCCAGTTCAGACTGAGTCAGCGACGCATGCTCCGGCTCAGCGATGGACTGTAAATCACCCAATCGATCAAATTCTTGGTGATCCCAACGCTGGTATTCAGACCCGTAGAAGTGCAGGTAATATTTGTTTATTTGTTAACTTTATTTCTCTAACTGAACCAAAGAAAATAGATGATGCCCTCAGAGATCCAAACTGGTTCAGCGCTATGCAAGAAGATCTGACTGAATTCGAAAGAAACAAAGTTTGGAAACTTGTTCGTAGACCAACTGACAAAACGGTGATAGGCACTAAATGGGTCTATCGAAACAAGTTGGACGAACATGGTACTGTAACTCGCAACAAAGCTCGTCTTGTTGCTCAGGGATACAGACAAGAGGAAGGCATAGATTATGACGAAACTTTTGCTCCAGTAGCAAGACTTGAATCTATTCGTCTTTTCTTAGCATTTGCTGTACACAAAAACTTCACTGTACATCAGATGGATGTTAAGTCAGCGTTTCTAAATGGAAAGCTGAATGAAGAAGTATATGTGGAACAACCTCCAGGATTCTCAGATCCTAAGCGTCCAGGTTATGTTTATAAACTGGACAAGGCACTTTATGGCTTAAAGCAAGCTCCACGTGCATGGTATGATACTCTCTCTACTTATCTCCATATTGAAAATTTTGAGCGAGGTAAGATTGACAAAACTTTGTTTTTTAGAAAAGTAAAAGGTCATATCATTTTAGTTCAAATATATGTTGATGACATTATATTTGGTTCTACTAACCCTGAGCTTTGTACTCGTTTCGCTGATAGAATGAAAGATGAGTATAAAATGAGTATGATGGGTGAACTAACATATTTCCTTGGTCTTCAGATTAAGCAAACTGAAAAAGGAACTTTTATAAATCAGGGAAAGTATGTTAAAGATATGCTGAAGAAATTCGACTTAACTGAAAGTTCAGCTATGAAAACCCCTATGGCACCACCGCTGATACTTGATAAGGACACAAAGGGTGTTCCTGTCAATGTCACGTTGTACCGTGGGATGATCGGCTCACTACTGTATCTTACAGCTAGCCGACCCGATATTATGTTTGCAACATGTCTGTGCGCTCGATATCAAGCTGAACCTAAGATATCCCATATGAAAGCTGTAAAGCGAATCTTTCGATATCTTAAGGGTACAGCGAATCTAGGTCTTTGGTATCCCAAAGACTCAGGATTCGATCTAACCGCCTATTCAGACAGTGATTTTGCAGGTTGCAAAATGGATAGGAAAAGCACCACAGGAGGATGTCAGCTCCTGGGTGGAAAGCTGGTAAGTTGGACAAGTAAGAAGCAAAACTCAGTGTCCACTTCCACAACTGAAGCTGAGTATGTAGCCGCTGGAAGCTGCTGTTCTCAAGTCCTGTGGATGATAAATCAACTACTAGACTATGATCTTCAGCTCTCCAAAATTCCAATCTATTGCGACAGCACAAGTGCCATCGCTATAGCAAACAATCCAGTGCTACACTCAAAGACAAAACACATAGAAATCAGATATCATTT
Source organism: Saussurea involucrata (assembly GCA_033807775.1). NCBI lineage: Eukaryota > Viridiplantae > Streptophyta > Magnoliopsida > Asterales > Asteraceae > Saussurea > Saussurea involucrata. The sequence goes on from CM066314.1 coordinate 196,201,577, forward strand.
TATCAGAGATCATGTGATGAATGGTGATATAGAACTTCATTTTATCCCAACTGATTATCAGTTAGCTGATTTGTTTACCAAACCTCTTGATGAGACAAGATTCAACTTTCTCATCAGCGAGCTTGGAATGCTGAACTTTGAAGGATAAAATCTTCAGCGGTTCACATTTAATCAGCGATACGTTTATACATTCTTGTATAGGCTTCGGGATAAAATCAACTTTTATAATCCATTTCATCATCTTCTCTCTGAATAAATTTAGTTAAACTGATATCCAGGTATGTTTTCTCTCCCTGACAATCGCATGTAAATGCAAGATTTCAAAATAAATTGCATCGCTGAATATCTCTTCCTTAACAGCGATATTTTGAAAATTCCTTAAACCTTCACTGATATTTCTATTCAGTGCTTCATTTTTTTAAAGAGTCCCTGAGTTTTTTTTTAAAAACCTCAGAGACATCCTAAAAGAATGTGAAAGGACAGTTGTGACGTCATTGCAACGGACAACACTCGGCACGATTTCTTTCTGACACACGTTTGCACGTTTTGTTCAAACTTCCAATCAAATGCATACACGTGTCCGTGTCATGATGAAAACCTTTTCCCGCTCAAGGTTTTCTCTCTCTAAAAATCCCTATATAAACAACTCTTGGTTTATATTTGTCTTTTACGCGAACAATCTTTCTCCGCAAGAAAAGAATTCTCTGTTGCATTTGTGCTCTCAAAAACCTCAAGAACTGTTCATCATCTTCTTCATCAAACTCAAGGTTAATATGTTCTTATCTATTATCAAATGCGAATAACTTGTTTTCGATCTTATCATTGTTTTACACAAGATCAAACAAAAGAACTCAAAAATAAAATCATTTTCTTTCATGGTTTTATAAACACAACCATTTCATGGTTGTTCTTCAAGTTTTAAATCTAAAATCTTAAACTTGTTCTTCTTTCGTATCCATTTTTTTAAGAAACTGGAATACAAGGCTTATGGGTGTTATATTCGTTTTTTTTTTCAAAAACAAGAAAAACCCTAATCTTCATTAAGACTTTTTTGTCTGAATGAAATGGACAAAATTCGAAAAATCTTAATGGAAATTTTCTTTCCACATTAAGATAATTCTTATTTGTTAACATCTTTGGTTGAACTGATAATACAGTGAAATGGCAACTTCAAAGCTGAATGTTACCGCTGAGTCCATCTCCGCTGATTCTGAGGAACTGGAAATCACTAAAGCTCCTCAGGTTAAGTTCGAGCTGGATCAACTAGACTGGACAAAGGCAAACAACCTCTCAGCGCTTCTCGAGTTTCCTCCTCGGAAGTAGGTATCCCATCTAGACGACGCTGTAAATCTTTTGAAGAATAGCCCCATCTACACAGCACTGACAATCACACCTCCTGCCAGTCAGCGTCTCTTATCCCAATTCTGGTACTCTGCCAGATACACCGACCTACCCTCCGCCAAAGATCCATCTAAAACCATCGACTGCATACTCAGCGATACTGAGTATGGAACCATCAAGATAACCCCCGCAATAATCCGCAAAGCCCTGAAATTCCCCAATGCTAGCTCAGAAAATCCTTTCGTTCCATTACCTGACCACAAGAAGCACGCTGACAGGGAAGAAATCATTGCTTTCCTTGATGCAATGGGTTACATCTGGGAGACTGGAAGAGACAAGCTACCTGAGAAGAAACTGACGCTGATAAAGAAATCCAAGATGCCCAGCGAGATGAACTTCATCTTCGCTCACCTGATCAGCTGCATGACAGTGAAATCCGGATCTTCTGATCAAGCCGCTCAACCTCAGCAGGCCATGGGTTACGCACTACTGAAAGGTCTCAACATTGACTGGGCCTCCATCATCTATGAAGACCTCATTCAACGTGTTGATTCTGCCGCTGACCGACCAGCATGGGTTCCTTACCCACGATTCATCAGCGCCATCTTTCAATATGGCCTGAAGGACAGCTATCCTGAAGAGGGTGATCTGAAACTCTCTCAGATTGGCCCTAAAGTTCTCGACTTCAAGCCTGTCGCCAACGAGGTACGTCTCTCTACCCTTCTCACTCTACTTAATTCTCCGCTTTCTGTGGCTCCTTCAGCGACTATACCAATCGCTGATACCCCGGCCACAACATCCTCTCCTTATAAGAAAAGGAAACCCTCTCACACCCAACTTGATTCCAAAAGGATCAAGAAAACCAAGGAGCAACCCCAGCAATTCCATGCTGAAGACTCCTCAGCTCATTCTGAAGAGCTGAAGGAAAGTTCTGTGGTACGCTCTGCCACACCCGTGCAAGCCATCCCTCCAATCCAGACTTCAGTGTCTCCAAACGCTGAGGTTAGAAACTTGGAAACTACCCAACCTCCCTCAGTCTCTCAAAAGACTGATGAAGTGATTGTCAGCGATTCCAACGCTGAACTCAGAACCCAAACCCCAATCTTAACCTTTGCTTCTCCCTCCACTCACTTGGACACTCCTCCAGCGAACACTGGAGATGCCATCATTCCAGAAGCCGCCGCTGATGCTTCTCAACTAATGATGAAGAAAGGACCTGCAGAGTTCACCATACCTCACCGTACTTTCGAAGAGGATATGGAACACTACTCAGGAACCTGCAACTTCGACGAGTTCATCAATCCTCCTACAGGTACTAATCCCACCTTAAACACTGTAACTAAACCTGAAACTTCTGAGCTTTCCTTTGTTCACATGTACTTATATGTTACAGGTCCTAATTTAGGAGACATCAACGCCTCGCTAAAGTCCGTGGAAACAAAGTTGTCCAGTCTCACCACCACACTCTCCAACAACTCAACAGCTGTAACAAACGCTGGAGAGAACTTGACAAAGCTGACAACGGTGGTGGAGAAGAAAGCTTCCACTGAAGACATCAAGAGTCTTGATAAGACGCTCAGCGATTTTGCCAAGGTGCTCTGTGACATCTACACTGACTACACAAGCCTCAAAACATCAGTTTCGACCATGTCCAGCGAAGTAACAACGCTGAAGACATCGGTTGAAAAACTCGAGGGTGATATGTCAGAGGTCAAGACTTACTTAGGCTCTTTAAAGACCGACGTTTGCTCTATGAAGACGATGATCGAGACGCTGGTAAACAAGGCAAATAGTCCAGCTCCTGCTCCTGCCCCTGTCCCTATTCTAGAATCTTTCACAGAGGAGGATCGAACAGAGCTGAGGAAAATCACGCCTGCTATTTCTGGCCTAGAAGACAGAATAGCAAAGCTTGAAGGTTGTGTGAAAATCTCTGGCCCAGAAGACAGAGATAACACCAATGCTGAGTCTGCCCATTCCTCCCCCAGTCATCATGAAAAAGAGGGGGAGAAGAGCGCTGAACATTCCAAGGAGAAAAGCGCTGAAGATCTTGAGAAAAGCGCTGAAGATCTGAACAACAAAAGCGCTGAAGACCTTTCCCATGATGAATCTATCAGGGGAGAGAGGAATGAAGATCTGACCGCTGGACCTCAGGGAGATGAAAACCCTGAGGGAACCGAGAAGCTCGCCTCTGTATCTGAGGGGGAGCAACTCGAAGAAGATGCTGAGAATTCCGAAGCAGAAGAAGATGAAGACATCGACATCCCTGACGACAAACCATCCTTCTCTCCAAGAAAGGATGATGATGATGATGAAGATGACGATGATTTCTTTATCGTCAAACCTGCCCCAAGGATCAAAGCTCTTAAAGGAATCTCAATAAAAGAACCATCAGGGGAGAAGACAAAGACAAAGCCCTCAGCCTCTGGCGCTGAGAAAAGCAAAGATAAAGGCCTCGCTGAAGATGAAAATCTAGCGATTCTCTTTGAAAAGCCGGTTTGTCAGGTAAACTAAATCTTTACTTTTTCCTTCCCTGAACTTCTCAACAACTCACTAAGTTCTCCAAACCTATATACACATCCACATTATTTTTTTCTATCTTTTCTACCCAAGTTCTTCTACCCAATTCTTATCTGTAAGATCGCTGCTTTTCAGCTAGTCCTCTCCCCTGTTTGAGGATGTCGCTGAAGGTTCTACTGTTGCGACTTTACAAATAAAGCCAGCTGCTGCTGATGAAATAATCCCAGTCTTGGATTTAATCTCTGAGACTGATGAACCAGAAGCACAACCTCTCTTGCACAATAAGAGACCTTCCTCAGTTCCTCAAAGGCTGAGTGAAGAAGATCAAAAGAGAAGAGAAGAAATAATAAAGCGATTCGAGGATCAGCGAATCATTCTAAGGCGTGATCAACTGCCTTCAGTTCCTCCTAAGTTCAAAATTTCAAAACCTGAATATCAGGACCACCTTAGAGCTGAACGCCTCATTGCTGAAAGAAAGGAAGCTGAAGAGAAAGACAGAGAATACGCCATCAAGCTCACTCAAGAATCTGTCAAAGACCCCAAACTGAAGCGTGTTCCCATTCAAATCCAACGAAAGCTGTGGGAAGAAGCCCAGAAGATCGTGGAAAAGAAAACTGAAGTTTCTCAGACCACCTTGATCTGGTGTAAAGAGAAAATTCACTTCAGATATCGTCCAGCGAAGATCAACAAGGTATTCATCTATGGAAGAACATCTATCGGAGTACCTATTCTTGACATCAAACTGTTCAGAGAAGATGGCACATCTGAAACCTTTCGCGCTGACACTGTAAAAAGGTATGGTCTCTCTGAATGGCTGGAGATGAGGTTAGCTATCCAACCATCACAATCTAAGTACAAGAATCATTTCGAAAAGCTGATAAACAGACAGATCGACTTGATATCTTCTTGTGTGGATATTCCTCCTGTTCCTGATCTAAAGCCGAAAAGAAAAAGAGGTTCTCCAAGGAAGAAACGTCAAGATTCAAACTCAGGACCTGTCATACGAAATGAAACTGGAATTGGTTTCTCTCGCGCTGAAGTACTTGGTCCTGATCCTGATCTATCCGCCCTTGACATCTCTTTGCCACCATGTGAACTTTTCGTCCCTGGTAAAGTCATCAGTAATCCTTATGGAATATTCTTTCTTGACTACGACGGACGTAAATGCTTTCAACGGATCGCTGAGCTCCCAATCACTCCAATCGAACAGCTCAGAGATCTTATCTACTGGTGTGACTTCAGAAAGGACATTCAGGCACGACACCTAAAACCCTTGATCTTCCAAGAAGCGCTGAAGAAAAGAAAACAAGGTGTAACAGTTCCTGACTGGATGATTCCCACTGAAAAGACAACCCTTGATGAACTTCTCATTAAGGAAGAACCTTTTGAAAACTGATATAATCTCCTTTTTTCTCTATTGTAATTTATTTCGCTTGTACTTGTAATCTTTCTGTTCTTCATTGTAACCTGATTCAAAGATTTAAAGAAAGATTTCAGCGAATGTACTTTACTCCATCAGTACTGAAAAGATCCCAGAAAACAGTAAAAGGGACAAATATTTTATGAGTTCTTTTTATCCTTATGTTTTCATTAAATAGCAATTTTCTTTGTTGCTATGTCATAATCAAATAGGGGGAGATTGTTGATCCAAACCCTCAGTGATTTGATAATGACCCTCTCTTATATACTTAGTGAAAATTGTATGTAAACAATATGTATCAGAGTTTCACTATCGCTGATAAGTACTAAGATCTTACAGTACCGCTGATAGGAACTCTCGCTCTTTAAATTAAACATTCAGCGAACACTGTTCACCATAATGCGCTGAGTCTGTTCAGTCCTTATGGTGATCGCTGATAAGTTAGTTGTTTACTTATAATCCCTGAAGACAAGTTTCACGTCAACAAAGGTTCTACGCTGAAGTCGAAGATCAAGCTCAAGAACCAGCGACAAGTCTACTAATGAACTGATGCGGATCAGCGAAGACTCAGATTTGTCCACTCAACGTGAAGTATCAAGTACAAGACTTCAGCTATCGCTGAACTTTATCATTCGCTGAATAGTAAATGATAATCGCTGAATCAACGAAAGCTGATCATGAAGTCCTCCGTACAAAGTACTTTTGTCTTAACCTCCCTTGCACGCCACTGTACGAAATGTCAGAAAAGAACCTCCGAAAATCTGAGATCGTACAACCACTCTGATACTACACTGTTCATTCATGCGGCTACTAAGGTTGTCAACAAAGGTCAATGACATGCAACCAATCCGCTGATGACACGTGTAAAGTGTATACTGAATTGCATTAAATGCATGCAGTATATAAAGAGATGAACTCACTTCATTTGAAGTAACTTGCTAACTCTGGACAAGTTCAAATCTCTCTCAAGATAGGATTTTATTAGTAATCTCCATATCTTTCTTAGTGCAAGAAAACCTTAGTGTTCCAACTTGTTTAGATTTAGGTTTATCCTTAATCTTGTTTCCGCAACAAGCTGTAAATTGTTAATGATTTATCAATAAACAATTTAGAAAAGTAAAATAGCGTGTTTGTATTCAACCCCCCCCCCTTCTACAAACTTGTATAGGCCTTTCGGGACCAACACATAGTTGCTCTTCTTTTTATTTCTTCTTCACTCGGTGTTTGAGGAACCAAGGAAGGTCTTTTATCGTATGCGAGCATCTCTTCTTCTTCTTCTTCAAAAATGTCATCGGTCTCATCGAAGTCTAAGACCGGGATTGTTTCATCAGCACTTGGGGCTGGGATTATTGTTGTTGCAGTAGTAGGAACTTCAGCTGGATCCTCAAGTAGGGGAGAGGACTAGCTGAAACACAACGATCGTTTAAGTAAGATAATTTAGGAGAAAAGATAGAGAAACAATTGAGGTTTAAGTGTATAGAGGTTTTATGGAGAGGAGAAATGAGGTTGAGAAGGGATAGAGAAGGGATGTAGTATAAGGGAAGAGAGTGTATGTTACCTGACAAACTGGCTTGCTAAAAAGAATAGCCAAGTTATCTTCAGAAGAAACACCTTTGTTCTTGCCTTTGTCAGCTTCAGTCGCTGCAGGCTTTTTTGTGGTCCCCTCCCCTAATGATTCTTTTATCATGACCCCTTTTTGAGCAGGGGCCTTTCTAGGCAGGACAAAGAAGTCGACGTCATCATCATCATCATCATTTTTAGGAGATGATGATGGTTCATCATCAGCGATATCGACGTGTTCATCATCTCCAGCTTCTTCTTCAGATTCTTCCTCATCAGCGTAAGGTTCTGTGACATAAGCTTCAACTTCGAGTTGCTCCCCCTCAAATTCAGAGGGAGGTTTCTCGGTTCCCTCAGGGTTTTCAACTCCCTGAGGTTTATCAACAGCATCAGAAATAATGCCCTCCCCCTCAGAGTTATGGGGAAGGTCTTCAAGATTTTTCTTCTCCCCCTCAACATTATGGGGAAGATCTTCTTGACTCTTCTCCCCCTCTTCCACATGATGAATGGGGGAGGTAACTGGAATTTCAGCAGCAACATCATCAGGATGCATTGGGTCACTCTCTTCCAGGCCAGTTATCCTAACACATGTTTCAATCTGTGTTAATCTATCTTCTAGGCCAGATATAGCAGGACTGATCTGTTGGAGAGCTTCTCGATCCGTCTTAGTGAAATGTGAGGGAGTGCATGTTGGAGCATTCAGACGCTCGAGGATCTGCTGTAGTAAGCTGCTGGCAGTGCTGACCTCAGACCTTAAAGTGGTCACCTCTCCCTAAAGAGTACCAACCACTGTCTTCAGCGACGTGACTTCGCCGGACAGGGTTGAGAAGTTGGTGGAGAGAGTGCCGTTGGTGAAGTTGAGATTGTTGATGGAGGTGGAGTTTTCAGCAAGAGTAGGAGCAAAATTTCCAATGCAACCTTCCACCTTCTCCAGATCAGCACTGGAGGCTTTGCCTTGGAACTCTGTGGTCAGCTTCTTGAGATCCTCTCCAGCGTTTGTAACCACTGAAGAGTTTGTAGATAGTGTGGTGGTGAGAGATTCCACCTTCGTTGCCAAGTCTTTCAGGGAGTTGTCGATGTCTCCCAAATTAGGACCTGCAGGCGGGTTGGTGAAGTCCTCAAAACTTCGATAACATGAGAATCTTTCCATGTCGTCTTCCAGAGTGCCTTGACGACTGGAGGTGCCTGCAAGTCCTGTATTTTTGGCCATCATCCTCTGTAGAGCTTCAGCACTTGTATCGTGGAGGATGACGTTTGTTACAGAGAATGGAGGAAAAATAGGTGGAGTGTCCAAAGAAATGGTGGGAGGAATGATGGTTGAGAAGAGGGTTTTGGAAGCAGGTTCAGCGTTGGATCCGCTGAGAATTACTTCTTCAGTCCTTAGAGAGTCTGAAGGAGGAGGGTTCTGTTCCAAGTTAATAACCTCAGCGTTTAGAGAAACTGAAGTTGGTATGGAAGGGGTGGCTTAATCAGTTGTGGCAGAGCGTACCACTGAACTATCCAACGGCTCTTGAGAAGAGTGAGTCGCGGAGTCTTCAGCCGGTGAAGACTTGGAGGGTTGCTCCTTGGTTTTCTTGATCCTTGGAGCATCAAGAGAGGTGGAAGAGTGTTTTCTCTTTCGAGGAGTGGGAGTTGCAGCCTGGGTGTCAGCGGTGGGGATTACCGCTGCCGATGTGGTATCTACAGAAGTAGAAGAAGTGGGGGGGGATTGAGAATAGATAAGAGTTTAGAAAGACGTACCTCGTTTGGCAGGGGCTTGAAGTCAAGAAATTTAGGGCCAACCTTTCAGAGCCTCAGGTCGCCCACCTTTGGGTATTTATCTTTCAAGCCTTGTGCGAAGAGAGCACTGACAAACCGGGGATATGGAACAGTTGTTGGTCTGTCAGCTGCATCCACTCTGAGCACCATATCATCGTAAATGATCTTTGCCCAATCAATGTGGAGACCTTTCAGCAGTGAGTACCCCATGGCTTGTTGGAGTTGTGATGCTTGGTCAGTTGACCCAGTTTTCGCTGTCAGGCAGCTGATCAGATGAGCGAAGATGAAGTTCATCTCGCTGGGCATTTTTGATTTCTTGATGGCGGCCAGCTTCTTCTCAGGGAGTTTGTCTCTCCCAGTTTCCCAGACGTACTGTATTGCATCAAAGAATGCAACCAGGGTTTCTCTGTCAGCAGGATTCTTGGGGTCAGGTAAAGGGATGAATCGTCTTTCCTTAGAACTTCCAGGGAGGTTGAGAGCAGCAGCCCTAAGATTTCCAGGAGTAATTTTGGAGCTTCCATGTTCGGTGTGAAAGAGGATGACATCGATTTCTTCTCTGGGTCCTTGGTGGAGGTGATCTGAGCTCTTCTGGCAGTATACCAGAACTGAGCTAGTAGATTTCAATGAGCGGGGGGTGCAATGGTCAGAGATGTCGATAAAGGACATGTCTTGAGAAGGTTTATAGCGTCATCAAGGTGTGTGACCTGCTTCTTTTGAGGGAAGTCGAAGAGAGCATATGGGTTATTGCTTTGAAAGGTGACTTGTTCGAGTTTAAAATCAACCTGAGGGGCTTTTGTGAGTTCAGTAACCTCAGCAGCAGTGGGGGACTTAGTAGTAGGAGCTTTAGTAGTAGATGCCATTTCTGTTTATATAATATAAGAATGAAGAATATGAACAGAAGTTTTTTAAAATGGATAAAGTTCCAAAATAAGGGTTTTTAGGGATGTGTAATTTCTATTTAGAGAAAGAAATAGAAATTAGGGTTTTTCTAGTTTTGACACAAATTCAAAATCTAGTGAATGTATTATTTTCAAGTTTCCTTTTAAAGAAAGGATTCTGGAAAAAAAATATGAAGATACAAGTTTAAGATTTTTGTTTTAAATTTGAAGAACAATCGTGAAGATTGTGTTCATAAAATCATGAAGAGAAATGATTTCATTTTAAAAAGTTATGTTGTTTGATCTTTTAGAAACAAGAATAAGATCAAAAACAAGTTTATTAGTTGCAAAATAAAAGAAATGTTAACCTGTAGTGTTGAAGAAGATGAACAGGTTCTTGAATAAATAGTTTGAATGCAACAGAGAATTCTTTCTTGAAGGAGATGATGTTCGCGTAAAAGGTAAAAACATAAACTCAAAGGGTTTATATAGTGAGAGTACAGAGAGAAAAACCATGAGCGGGAAAGTTTTTCATGATGACACGGACACGTCCCTTGAATTTGATTGGACAAGGAAGACGAAACGGGCAAACGTGTCAGAGAAAAAGCGTGCCATGGTTTATCCGTTTGATGACGTCACAAACGTTCTTTCATATTTTAAAGTGTCTCTGAGGTTTTTGAAAAGTTCAGGGACATTTTGAAAAATAGAAGCACTGAATAGAAGTATCAGTGATACTTTTAGAAATTTCAATGTATCGCTGAAAGGAAGAGATATTCAGCGATGCAATTTGTTTTGGAATCTTGCATTCATATGCGAACGTCAGCGAGTAAGAAATAACATACTTTGATATCAGCGGATCAATTTTGTTTAGAGAGAAGGTGATAGATAGGTTATACAAGTTTGTTTTATCCCTGATCAAATGTGAACCGCTGAAGATTTTACTCTTCTAAGTTCAGCATTCCAAGCTCGATGATGAGAAAGTTAAATCTTGTCTCATCAAGAGGTTTGGTGAACAGATCAGCTAACTGAAAGTCAGATTGGATAACATGAAGTTCTATATCACCATTCATCGCATGATCTCTTATAAAATGATACCTGATTTCGATGTGTTTGGTCTTTGAGTGTAGCACTGGATTGTTGGCTATACCGATGGCACTAGTGCTGTCGCAATAGATTGGAATTTTCGAGACCTGAAGGTCATAGTCCAGTAGTTGATTTCTCATCCACAAGACCTGAGAACAACAGCTTCCAGCAACTACATACTCAGCTTCAGTGGTTGAGGTGAACACTGAATTTTGCTTTTTACTTGTCCAACTCACCAGCTTTCCACCTAGGAGCTGACAGCCTCCTGTGGTGCTTTTCCTATCCAATTTGCAACGTGCAAAATCACTATCTGAATAGGCGATTATATCAAACCCCGAGTCTTTGGGATACCAAGGACCTAGGTTAGGAGTACCCTTAAGGTAACGAAAGATTCACTTTACAGCGATCAAATGAGATTCCTTAGGTTCAACTTGATATCGTGCACACAAACAGGTTGCGTACACAATATCACGTCGGCTAGCTGTAAGATACAAAAGTGAGTCGATCATCCCACGGTACATCGTGACATTAACAGGTTTTCCAGAGGGATCTTTGTTTATTGTCAGCGGTAGTGCCATAGGGGTTTTCATAGCTGAACTCTAAGTTAAATCAAATTTTTTCAGCATATCTTTAACATATTTTCCTTGGTGAATGAAAGTTCCTTTTTCACTCTGTTTGATTTGAAGACCAAGGAAATATGTTAGCTCACCCATCATACTCATTTTATATTCAGATTTTGTTAGGGTCAATTTATGTTAAATAGAAGTTCAAGGGGCTGAATTGTATTTATTTATTTTGAGCCTTGTTAGTGAACAGGGTGTGGGCTTGTTTCCACCGGCCCGTCATATATAATGTTTGTTTAGCTTAGAAAATTAAGCTAGTTGTTCATTTAGCTTTCCTACTCGTATTGTAAACTCTCTGAATTATTGAAAGCAAATTGGATGACCCGTTGAAATCATAACCATTGTTATTCATATATTGATTTCATTATTGTTCGTTGCACGGATCTGGAAGTCACAATTGGTATCAGAGCAGACGGACAAATCGATTCAAAGTGTTCTTTTGAATTCTGGTAAGTTTTCTAAACATAAGGCTGTGTTCTTGATTGAAATCTCATATTTTGATTCGGTTGAAATTGATCGTTCTCGTTTATTGCATTCTGTTAGTATCATTCTTATTAGTGATTCTGCACGTTTTTGCAATCTAATTCGATCATCTGAGTGAGTTTTTAAGCAAATTAAAGTTCAAAAGTTTTGGTTGTGTTCTTGAGAAAAATCGAAATTTTAATCATCAAAACTTGTTGTTTTTGCTTCAAAATCGATTTAGGTAGTGTTATTTTTGTGTTTGGTCGAGATCCTAACCTTTCAGGAACGATTTTGAGCAACCCTATTCGATTCCTAATTGATTTGTAAACTCGAGCCGTTGTTTCCGGATAACTGCCCTACTTTCCGGATAATCGCTAAATCTTTCCGGACACGACTCAACTTTCCGGGTAAGTTCACTCATTCTCAAACTTTCCGGATACAATTGTTCGGAAAACTCAAAGTTTCCGATAAAATATCTTATCCGGACAACTCAACGTTTCCGGTAACCTATTTTATTCGGACAACTCGAAGTTTCCGGTCAAGTTGATTCTTTCTGGAACCTGTCATCCGGTAAGTACGTCATCCGAAAACCATATCATCCGGAAAATCCTTTCATCCGGTAAGTTTTGCATTTACTTATTTCATTCGGAAACTATTGTCATCCGGTAACCTTTTGTTATCCGGAAACTCAGTTTGTCCGGACACTTTCACTTATCCGGACACTTCTGTGTATTGAACTGTTTTTTCACTTAATCTGATCCGGACACTTCCAGATCAGACGTCACATCCGGATTCCTATCCGGTAAGCTCATTTCCGTTGAATTCTTACCTGTTTCAAGTTCAAATCAGTCGTAGAACCTGCGTTAGGATACCACTCGTAGTGCCTTGCGTTAGGTTATCACTTTGAATCGAACACTTCGTCTGACGATCACTCTAGTGCAACTGAAGATGTCTTCACGCGACGCTCTTGCAATCGGTACCGACTCTAAACCACCTTGTCTCTACCAAGGTGAGTACACCAATGGAGGGACAAATTCATCATCTTCATAGAGTCGAAAGAAAACTTCGAGTACATTTGGAGAGCTTTAGAAAATGGGCCAATTCCTATACCTATGAAGACCGTTCCACCAGCAGCAGAAGGTGATGATCCTCGCATCGTGAAAAAGACACTCACCGATATGACGGACGACGAGAGAGGCATGCTAGAAGGGGAAAGCATGCTAAGAGGTATCTTTTTCAAGCTCTACCCAACACGATCTACACTGCCATCGATAGCTACAAAGACACATCAAAGGGCATGTGGGATCAAGTGGCAAAAATGATGCGCGGGAGCGATGTCAGAAATCAACTGAAGATCAACAGCGCCATAACCAAGTTCGATGGGTTTAAGCAGCGCACCAGCGAGTCTCTCACCCAAACCTATGAATGTTTTTGTCTCCTTCTTTACGAGCTTAACAAGAATCAAATCACTCCTTCTCAACAATCTGTTGACAGAATGGAAGTCATTTGCATCTCATGTCAAGCACAACAACTTGATAGAGAATATTGGCATCAATGAACTCTATGAGACGCTTCTTCAAGACGAAGATGAAGTGAATGAACTTCTGAGCAAGAAGAAGACTGCATCAAAGCCAGCTGCTGATCCTCTAGCACTCATGTCCTCCAAACAAGGGAAATCTTCTGGCCGTCACTCCAAACGTGCTCAAATGCAAAGCTCATCTGAGTCAGAACCTGAACAAAATGAAGATAGTGAGTCTGATAATGAACTATCTGAATTCAAGAAAGCTATGGCCATGCTCTCTAAATCTTTTCAACAACATAAGTTCTACAAGAAGCCATCGTCCAATAATCAGCGCTACTCCACCTCCTCCAACAAGCGCCATGATTATCAGGACAAGTATGAAGGAAAGAAGAAAGCCGATGAGCAAGATAAGTCTGAGAAGAAGGAGAAGACTGAGAAAGATGACAGTAAGAAGAAAGATGAACCCGTGACCTGTTACAACTGCGGAAAGCTTGGTCACTTTGCAAAAGATTGTCGGAAGCCAGTGGTAAAGAATGCTCACTACTACAAGGTGAAGCTCGCATTGGCTGAGCAGAAGGAAGCTGGAGCAGCTCTGTTTGTGGAAGACGACTACTGGTTGGGTCGTTCTGATGATGAAAGCGATTCTGATGGTGCTAATGCTTTCATGGGATATCACTCTCCAGCCAATGAAGAAAAGTCAAGTCAGGTATGTGAATCTATCCAACAAGATTTCTTGAATCAAATGCAATCACTTGCTGAACGGGCATATTCCTTTAAGGCCACCTCTAACGAACAACTGCTTGAGATTAGATCACTATCTGAAAAATTAGATGTTCAAAAGAGAATAACTGAGAAATATAAGTCTGAAAATGCTAATTTAAAAGACAAATGCAAAAATCTTTCAATAGCACCTAAGGACTTAAGGGCCAAATTATCTGAACTTTAGTCTCAGTTTGATCAGTGTATGAATGAGAAAGCAGAAATTGTTTATCAATGTTCCGCTCTCCAAATTCAGCACAAGGAATTTGTCGCTAAAATTCTTGATCTTGAAACCAAACTCCATAAAAGAGGTCAAACTGATCAGACCATCCATATGAATAAACCTAAGGAGTTCACGTACTTTAACAAAGAATGGCGAATTGGATACGATAACCCACATTATTTGAAAAAGGGTATATCCAAAAGACCCATATTGTATGATTTTGCTTGTTTTGGAATAGATAAAATGTATCCGGAATATGCGATAAAATGGATTGGTCCTCTTGAACCTGAAAAGGAAGAGGAAACTGAGGAATACAAGCGCGCACACACGTCTCACATGAAACTTCCCTTTTGTTATGAGCCTTTAAATCATTCCTATCAGAAAAATAAGAAGTACCTCTCGAATGACTACTTCGATTAATATAAGGTTGCAACGCCCAAGGATTCCTCCAAAAAGGATGAGGTCCAAGCAACCGAAACCAAGACTGAGACGGATGAGTTCAAACTCTATGTTCCCCTCTCATATTGGAAGCAAAGATAGTCGAGTTGGAGGAGTCACTCGAGAAAGAAAGGTCGAATTTTCAAAAGGAAAAGCAAGCGCTATTCAAGGAACTTGAAAGTCTAAAATCGGTCAAAACCGAAACTGTGTCTGATGAAGGACAGGAAATTCTTAGGTGTAAAATCACTAAGCTCACATCACAACTGGTTGCCTTGGCAATAGATGCGATGCAGGAGTATACGAGAAATGGTCAGCTCTAAAAGCAGATTGACCAACTCCAATCTGAAAAGCAGATTTCACCCGATTCTTCCTCTAACTCATCGGACACGTCTTCGTGTAAAGCTTTCATAAGCAAAACCTCTTCAACACAAGACGATAAAGATTCTCAAGACGAGAGTGTTTTAAGGAATTTGAGCTCTGATTTTTTCTTAGCTTCCGCACCAAATTCCCCAAAGCACACAAGCACTAAGTGTTCCTCGCCTTCCTCGACCGATCCAAGTCCTGTAATTCCGGATGTTAATTTTTCAGAATTTATGAACTCCGAAGGCAATTCTGATGAAGAGTTTGAGTCGTTCCCCTTCGACAAACCTCTTCCAAATCATGTTGATTTTCTGTCTCCAGTAGTCAATCGACCGGTCAATTTTCTAAAGGGTGGCTGTTCAAAAACAAAGGTCCCAGATGTGATTAAGATTTCTAAATCTCAACCCGTTTCTCAAAAACAATCACAGCCGAGGCAAAAGACCGAGCAATTGCCTACCAAAATTACTACTTCTTCAAAAGTCACTGACCATGCTGTCTGTAACACCCTGAAATTTGGAACGAGCAACTAAATAAAAGTTTCAATAAATAACCCAACAAGATAAAATCATTTCTACAATTCACTCCTTAATATACCTCGGAATTTAAACATTAATTCCCAAATAGAATAACTTAAACGGGTGTTACTTAACACAACACAAGTTGCTAATTCCAAGTACGTGCGGAAGACTTCACTACTCAAGTTTCCTCTCGTGCACTCTACTATCACTCGCCACTTCACAATGTAGCTAGAGCTACCCCAACCTGAGCCTGTTGCACATGCCGACAAATAAAAAGGGTTAGGCTTACGCCTAGTGAGTTCAAGCATTTTATCATGACTGTATAAAAACATAAATCAGGGATTAGTGGTTTTAGTCATGATTCAACATATCTTTAATGAAAGTTTGCGACAAGGGTTATCCTTTCCAAAGAGTTCTCAAAATAGACATAAATGACTCATTTTCCAACGCACCCAAATCCATGGGAATCTTCCCCAAAAGTGTAAAGCGTTTTCCAAAAATGAGTTACGAACCCCAACCCACTCAAATACGTGAATAAATCTAGTTTTAGGCAAAACCTTCAAATACGGTTGACAATACATACTCAACCCGTAAAACATGGAAACCATCTATTTAAATATATTCTTTCGTTGGAAACTTAATACGAAGCAAAACTCACGCAACGTAAAATGTATTAAAATTCAAATACCATAGAATAAAACTCCAGCAGTTAAAACGTCCAATAAGAATGTAACATAAATCCGTCCATCAATCATGGAAAACAATCCATATGCATGTAATATAACCTCAACAATGTGAATAGATAAATTACCCAAAATCAACACCCTTCGGTGACGGGGGAGTCCCGATCTCATCAGATGTGGCAAACACATAAATTAAACCACGATTAAATAAATGTAAGTAAGCTTCTTGGATGTGGAAAACGGATGATATCAACCATACTAGGTCTTTAGTAAATCCTTGGCATCAATTATACTAGATCTTTAGCCCATCTTAGACATCAACCATACTAGGTCTTTAGTCCATCTCAGACATCAACCATACTAGGTCTTTAGTCCGTCTTCGGCATCAACCATACTAGGTCTTTAGCCCCTCTTAGACATCAACCATACTAGGTCTTTAGCCCAAGCCCTCAAGTTCAACCATACTAGGTCTTTACCTTGGAAAACCCACCATCCAAAACAAGCTTACTTAACTTACAAATTCATACATGACCTCAAAAGAATAACTAATGCATTCAAACTCGTGTAAAACTCAAACATAATGCAACTCATGCAATGCAAACCCCAAGCCCACGTCGAGCTTAATAAAACCAGGCGAATGCCATCAAGACTCAATCGAGTCCAAAACCGAGCCCTCTGCTCAAAGATCTAATGATCATTTATCAACATCAAATCATGCAAATGAAATGCAATTAAGCATATAACACATCCTAGACTCCACCCCGAGCATGTAAATATCAATCATGTGCAATAAAATGCATCTAAACATCATTTAGGTAAACAAGTACCACAAAACTGTTATTAACTCGAAACCTGACACGGTTAAGCAAAAAGGGTTTTCCCAAAGGACTCACACCCTTATAATTCTCAAAATGACACATAACACTTAAAAGTGCATTTCCCAAATGGTTTATTAAAATCAAATACGCTATCATGATTAAACCATCAAATAAACCTCATTTTAAGCAATTAATCTTTTAAAGACAAAATATGGTTTCTAACCATCCAATTATCCAAAAGCCCCAAATATGGGTGTTTTAAACATTTATGAAGATAAACACTTAGAAAGAGTTAAACTATCCAAATAACTCAACCATAAACATTTTCATGTAAAACACACAAATATTTGTAAAATACTCATTTTGGCATGTACAAAGTTTTCGCAAAGTAACTTGAACTCACCTTTGCTCGATTAAGCTAAATCTAGAGCTCTCCAAACGTAAGCTCCTTTGATGAAGTTTGCATCCTAAAGCCAAAACTTCCAAAACCTAAATTAATAATTTTCCAATCATCAATATTCAAATTCAACCATACCAAGTCGTTTCCCAACATTTTACACCAATATCTTAACATATGCCCAAACCCTAATTTCCATAATAAGCTATAACGTGCAAGGAAGGTAAGAGATCAAGTATAAGTGAGTGTTTAGCTTAACATTCGAAGGAAAACTCACCTTAGAATGTTGTTATAAAGAAACCCCAAAACCCTAAATGATGGAAGAGGAAGTCTTTTGAACACTTGAGTCTCCTTGAAGATGAGAATCACTTAATGACCTAGAGATGGAGAAGGTTTCTCATAAGTGTGGTGGATGAGATCCATAAATGATGAGAGGTGAAAGGAAGAAGAGACTTACCAACCTTGAGAGCAAAAATTGCACCTAGCAAAGGTGAAATCGTCCCTTGAAGAGAAACAGCAGAAAATGACCTAATGAGCTACCAAAACCCGCTGATAAATAGCCCATCGGCCCCTAAGCGCGACATTGACACATGCGACAATGCCCGGGGCATTGTCGCTGGGCATTGTCGCCCTCCATGTACTGCTCTCTGTTCGATTTTCCAATTCGAGCCCCCATCACGACATTGACACATGCGACAATGCCCGGGGCATTGTCGCTGGTCATTGTCGCCGTCCATGCCCCACCTGTTGTCCAAGGATCCTTTTCCATCCCGAAACCGATTCTTGAGCTCGAGAATAAAGTTGGGTACACGATAGCGCTTGCATGCATGAAACCTCACATTGGCCCTTGACAAATAATGAAAATATGGGGTGTTACAATTCTCCCAACCTTAAAATGATTTTGTCCCCGGAATCTATATCCTTTGCAACCCAAGATCAACCGACTGACCATCGACCATAATTCATCCATTCCCAACTGGCATCTAAATTTCCCACCTTGTCCGTAAAGGCAATTCCTCAAACAATTTATTACCAACAATTCCCTTCAAGTACTCTGTACTTGTGTCCGGAAGAACACTCCGACAACTTGAATAATTCCTGGTCAAACGACTTCGGTTGTCTCCCAACCTTAGATGTTCCATACATCCTGATTACGGTTCAGACTCTAAGTCAATTCAAGGCCTAATTAATACTGAGACCAACTGAATCTTCTAATTTCAATTGTCCTTATCGTTAGCGGCCATCCACATCCAACGAGTTCTAATATACTCCAAGAATCTATCCCAAACAATCAAAAAAACAACAAGTTCTTTAACCATACGCGAAGGTTATTCCACTACAACCACTCATCACAATTGAGTATCTTAAGATTACTACTACCATTAACATCATCCTTTTAAAATTGGCTACAATCCCCCGATTACACTAACGGCTTCCGACCTCAAGTCCACAAAGGTTGACGCCTAGTCATATCACCAAGCTTTGAACTCTAACAGGACTACACACATGAGTTCTGATTACTGAGTGTTTCCACAACACCAAGGTTGTCAACAAAGTGACTACTCTAACCTCGAAACGCATTAACGCAAGTCTAACCCTCAAATTACTATAAACACATTGACCTTGCTACCGATATCACCCGGCCTATAGTCACAACACGTGCCTGAACGACCAACTCTTCACAGTCGAGGTTCTACACACTTATTTTCACTCAGGTTACTCAATCATCTCAAGGTCCTAATGAGTTCAAGGTTTTCAAGCGAACATTTAACAAAGATGCCCATTAACAAAGTCTTTAACAAATTTTCAACACAAAGATTTTCATATCCAATAAATCATACGCATAGAAAACTAATATCAGTTAGGTATCTACGCAAAAATGGACGTGCTCGTCCCACATATGAAATCATGTTGAAAATTATTTCTTTGCAGTTCAGATTGTTCACAAACGCAAAAAGCGTAATAAACAACTTCTTTAAAATTAACCGCCACAGTTCTAGTATGGATTGACTCATGACATGTACGTAAAGTAACTACCCGACTTTAAACACGGTGCAACAAAAGGTATGCATGTGTTTCCAAAGGAACCCAAACGACATTTGACTCCAAAATTTCTTTTCCAACCATAAGATGGCAGGAACAAGATTTACCAATCAAATTCGCGCGCGTCAGTTTATTATACAAAATAAGGAAACGATTCCTAATTACACCTCAGTCAAAACACAAAACGACTTGTGTAGGCTCCAAATTTAAAGACAAAACCAATCCGTTTCCATTAATTGAAAATATCGACTAGAACTTCATGAGAAAATTTCAAATTGGGGTAGACATGCAAGCTTGTAACACTTCTAGAAATTTCCTTGAAATGAAATAACATGCACCAATTAACTCACACCAAAATTTCAAAAGTTGGGGTTCTTTAAATTAGTTTCCAAAATTTCCTCAAATGGTCACATAACGACACACGAGCAAAATGTATCTGACAAAACTGCACAAAATAATGTATTTTCCAAAAACTAGGAGGAAACAAGTGCTATTAAATGGTGGACACCAAAAAGGGTCAAACTGACTTCAAATCTTGAATTTCACTAATGGTGCGTGTCAATGTTCAAAACATAAGAAATTACACGCACCATAGTTTTATACAAACAATTTTCTAAAATATGCATCACGAAGTATTTCCTCAAGGTTTCGTACTTGGAACATAAAACGTCAAAATGTCGGTGCTTAAAATGTATTTGTAAAAGATATACTCAAAATACACATTTCCTCCAAACCAAAAAGGTTTTCAATTTTCCAAAATATTCGGCAATTTCAAAATTGACCAAAGTCAACGACTCGTGCTTTCGTGTATTTCAAATATCGCGTATCGTAAGCCACCCGTGATCCCCAAACCATTAAAACATACTTTGACCAAATAGCCTATCATTTAAACAAGGAATAAATGAAATATTTTCATGCATGACTCGTTTATCAAAGTACCGAGAAACAATGGTTACCAAGCTATGCATACCCCTAAGTCGATGTAACGCCTTTTCATAAAATGATAATAAAACATTTAACTGATCGAAAGTGCACCAAGCAAATTGTTGTGAAATGTCACCCAAAATGTTCTTTCATGCATCACTTAAGCCACGCATAAATCAATCCATACGCTGAACTATTTGCAACAAAATGCTTAATAACACAATTCTGGATGATTATAAGCACTCAAAAGTCTGAATCACAACCAAAGCACCAGAACAATGATTGCAAGCACCCACAATTCTGGTTGATCAAGTCAGAAAAGTGATTAAGTGTGGTGGATGAGATCCATAAATGATGAGAGGTGAAAGGAAGAAGAGACTTACCAACCTTGAGAGCAAAAATCGCACCTAGCAAAGGTGAAATCGTCCCTTGAAGAGAAACAGCAGAAAATGACCTAATGAGCTGCCAAAACCCGCTGATAAACAGCCCATCGGCCCCTAAGCGCGACATTGACACATGCGACAATGCCCGGGGCATTGTCGCTGGGCATTGTCGCCCTCCATGTACTGCTCTCTGTTCGATTTTCCAATTTGAGCCCCCATCGCAACATTGACACATGCGACAATGCCCGGGGCATTGTCGCTGGTCATTGTCGCCGTCCATGCCCCACCTGCTGTCCAACGATCCTTTTCCATCCGGAAACCGATTCTTGAGCTCGAGAATAAAGTTGGGTACACGATAGCGCTTGCATGCATGAAACCTCACATTGGCCCTTGACAAATAATGAAAATTTGGGGTGTTACACTGTCCATGTTGTTTCAGATAAAAATGGTCGCGCTAAACAAGAAAAACCAAAGTGGCTAGCTAAGGAACCTGTCGAGGATGCAGCATCAAAGTCTTTCAATACTGTTTTTTACCCTAGAATGAACCAAAACGATTGTGCTTGGAATCATAGGAATGATTTTGTTAAACGCGATGTTTCTTTTCCAATTAAACTTTATTCCATTCAGCAATTGATTCAGTTATCGCATGATTTTTGTGTTGTTCTAGTTGTGGTTGGAATGACTTTGATGATATAAATAATAATGATTGGTTTGGGTCATATCATATATATAATCATACACCCAAAAGCAAACCCCGTAAAAATAAAAGGAAACACCATACTCAACGGGGGTCCCAATCAGAGGTTAAACCACAGCAGGAGAGAAAACCCATTCCCAAACGGGTTTCTCCTACTGAGGTTAAACCGGCACCCAAGAGGCAACCTGCTACGAAACCAGTTCCTCCAAAAGGTGTAAAACCTACACCTAAGAGGAAACCTGTGCCAAAACCAGTTCCTTCAAACGGTGTAAAACCTACACCTAAGGGGAAATCTGTGTCAGAGCAAGTTCCTCCGAGAGGTGTCAAATATAACCCTCCAGGACCCATGCAAATATGGGTACCTAAAATCCTCTAAACATGGTTTTGCAGCACGGTCATGTGTGGTACTTAGACTCTGGATGCTCCAAGCACATGACCGGAAGGAGGGAGCTTCTCAGGAACTACAAGGAAGAATATGGTGGAGACGTGAGATTTGGGAACGACGACAAGGCGCCGATTGTGGGCTACGGCGACATTGTCCAAGACAAGATCACTATCAAGAAGGTATCACACGTCGCGAGATTGGGACACAATCTGTTCAGCATCGGCCAATTCAGCGACAAAGATCTCGAGGTCCGGTTCAAAGACAAAAGGTGTAGAATACTCAATGACGACTGAGTGGAGCTACTAGTTGGAAAGCGCAAGACCAACCTCTACACCATCGACCTCGTAGCCCTGAAGCCCGATAACCCCGTCTGCCTCATGTCAAAGGCTAATTCCGAACAAGCTTGGATTTGGCATCGAAGACTATCGCACCTGAACTTCAAGAGTATCAACAAACTGGTGCTGGGCGGACACATGAAAGGCATGCCCGATCTTCAATTCGTGAAGGATCGTATCTACGGGGCATGTGAAATGGGAAAGATGAAGCGAGCGACGCATCAGCCGAAGGCAGCTCCGAGCACGTCCCGGTCCCTCGAACTTATCCATATAGATTTTTGTGGACCGATGCGTGTTCAAAGCATCAACAAGCGCTGTACGTCCTGGTGATGGTGGATGACTTCTCGCGCTATACTTGGGTCAAGTTCCTTCGCTCAAAAGACGAAACTCTGGAGCTGATCATCAACCATTTGAAGACCATCCAGCCGAATCTTCAAAGTGCAGTTCAGACTATCAGGACCGACAACGAGACGGAATTCAAGGACCAAACGGTGAACGGCTACTTGACTTCAGTAGGTATTTCGCAAACCTTTTCGGCGGCACGCACTCCTCAGCAAAACGGAGTGGTGGAAAGACGCAACCGTACCCTCGTCGAAGCAGCTCGTACCATGCTTTCCCAATCCAAACCGTTCCATCATCCACAAGCGGTTCAATAAGACGCCATACGATATCATCAACAAACGCATTCCGAACATCAATTACTTCCATGCATTCGGTTGCACGTGCTACGTCTTAAACGACAAGGACGATTTTGGCAAATTCAGCCCAAAAGTGGATGAAGGAGTTTTCATCGGATACTCCATACAGGCTAAGGCGTATCGCATTTACAACAAACGGACTAAAACCGTTATCGAAAGTGTAAACGTGACATTCGACGAAGCTGTAGATTTGGCTTCTGAACACATCAGTTCAGAACCCGGTTTAACTGGCGTGCTAGCTTCTGAACCTCCACGTTTGGGATCTAAACAAGCGACAGTAAATCCGAATCATGCATCTTCATCCAATGCTGATCTTTCAGATTTATATTTATTGTTCAAGTATTTTTATAATGACATATTTAACGCTTCTACCCCTCATGTCTCAGCACAACCACGACTTAAAGCTGCTCGCATCGAAAATTCGGCGAATCTATTCGGTCCGCCGCCTTCGACAAGCACGCCTTCCATCACTGTAGAGACAACTCAACCGTCATCATCAACCTCGACTAATACTACAGTCCCCCCGGAGGAACTAGTAACAAACCCGAAGATCGCTCCTAATGATTCGTCATCTGCAACAATCAACGATCAACTTCTGAATTCCTCGGAACCAGAAGTTGTTCAACCTGCGACGAATCCTCCCCCGTATCCTCCGATAAACCAACCGGCTACACTTGAAGCGGTACAAGACCTACCATCCGTTAGCTATGTGGATCCGGACGCATCCCATTCAACTCAACAGCCGCTTCCACACACCACCAAATGGACGAAAGCTCATCCCCTACATCAAATCATCGGTGATCCCTCCACTCCTGTTCAAACACGCGGCGCATCAGCCAATTTATGCATCTTCTCCGGCTTCTTGAGCAAGATTGAGCCGACAAACGTACGCGAAGCGCTCGAAGATCCAGACTGGATCATAGCTATGAAAGAGGAGCTCAACCAATTCAAAGCTCTAATGGTATGGCGACTGGTCCCACGTCCAACCCACAAGACGTTGATCGGAACCAAGTAGATCTTCAAGAACAAGAAGGACGAGGACGACATCGTCGTACGCAACAAGGTGCGTCTCGTGGCCAGGGGATACCGTCAGCAAGAAGGGATCGACT
Source organism: Saussurea involucrata (assembly GCA_033807775.1). Lineage (NCBI taxonomy): Eukaryota > Viridiplantae > Streptophyta > Magnoliopsida > Asterales > Asteraceae > Saussurea > Saussurea involucrata. The sequence continues at coordinate 196,225,511 of CM066314.1, forward strand.
ATGACGAGACCTACACTCCGGTGGCAAGGATAGAAGCCATACGTATGTTCCTTGCATACGTCGCACACAAGAACTTCATGGTCTTCCAAATAGATGTGAAGACCGCATTCCTCTACGGCGATATCATGGAAGAAGTATATGTGTTGCAACCGGAAGGATTCGTGGACGATTCGAAGCCTAATCATGTCTACGTTCTAGACAAGGCGCTTTACGGTCTAAAGCAAGCTCCACGAGCCTGGTACAACACTCTGTCCGAGTTCTTGTAAAAATTAGAATTCACACGAGGTAAGATAGATTCAACTCTGTTTATCAAGAACGAAAAAGGTCATATTGTCTTAGTACAAGTGTATGTCGATGACATAATTTTCGGTTCTACTAATCCTCAGTATGCAAAGGACTTTGCCAAACTTATGGGACAATTTTTTAAAATGAGTATGCTTTGTGAGATGAATTTCTTCCTTGGTCTTCAAGTTAAGCAACTGTCGACCGGGATATTCATAAAATAGGCTAAGTACATCCGGGATATTCTTAGGAAATTCCAAATGGAACAGTCCTCACCAATGAAAACTCCCATGGCACCTGGTACAAAGCTTCACGCCGATCCTAACGGAAAAGATGTGAACACTAAATTGTATCGGGGAATGATTGGTTATTTAATGTATCTAACAGCTAGTAGGCTGGATATTATGTTTTCAACGTTTCTATGTGCCCAGTTTCAATCAAAACCAAAAGATTCTCATTTAATAGCCGTCAAACGAATTTTTCGTTATTTACGTGGTACTGCTGATCTTGGCTTGTGGTACCCAAAAGAGACAGGTTTTGAACTATCCGCTTATTCTGATGCAGACCACGCGGGCGGCATGATGGACAGGAAAAGCACATCAGGGCATGTGCAGTTCTTGGGCGATAGCTTGGCGAGTTGGGCATCCAAGAAGCAGCAGTGCGTCTCTACATCGACTGCCGAGGCGGAGTACGTGGCCGCCGTGAGCTGCTTTTCTCAAGTAATTTGGATGTGGACCCAACTCAAGGACTACGGATTTACGTATGTCAAGGTACCCATTTACTGCGACTCAAAGAGCGCCATTGCCATATCCAGCAACCCGGTCCAACACACTAAGACAAAGCACATCGACGTTCGGTATCACTTCATCAAGGATCACGTTGAAAGAGGTACAGTCGAACTCTACTTTGTAAATATTGAGCATCAGTTAGCAGACCTATTTACTAAACCCTTGGACGAAAAACGCTTTAATACTCTATTGTCCAAGTTAGGTATGCTAAATCTGAAGACTTGATCTGTGTGTGTGCCCGATACAAGTTCCATATATCTACGAGTAACTGTCTACTCATCATTTGGTGTTTACACTCCTGATGATTGAGCATACACTTTCTCGCACTCGTATTCTACTTGTATCAGTTACACAGTTAGATTGAACCTCTGTATCTTAGGTAGATTTCATTTGTTCACTTTCTTTCTACGTGTGTTTTATTTTCTTTCATACGGACGTCTATTTTATTTGCTTATATATGTGCTTTCACGAGTGTTCATGTGTTCAGGGGGAGCACAAACCGCTATCAGGTAAGTTTACTCCATTGTTGAGGGGGAGCGTCACACACATTTTTTTCTGATGAAAAGTTTTTTTGTTTGTGTGGATACTCCCGTGTGCATTTCACTCTACGCGCACATTCTGAGGGGGAGAATATCATCTTATGTTCATCATTTGAGGGGGAGCGACACAAGTTTTTCTTTAAATGTCTAAAAGTTTTTGTTGTGTGTCGGCCTCTCCATTGCACATTTTTGCACTATCCAAGGGGAGCAACGCATTCCCCATGCTCAATTTAAGGGGGAACGAGAGAAAGTTCTGTCAAAATCCTAAGGGTATAATTTTTTGCAAGAGAAAGGACAATTTTTGCTGAAATGTCAAAGTGTCCAGACAGGTCTCCGGACACCCCTCAATCCGGATAGCTTACCGGACCGGATGGGTATCCGGGTAGACCCATCCGTATTCTTGGGTCTGTATAAAAGGAATCCGAAAACCCGTAGTCTCATTATCCGAAAACAATCGCAAAAACCCTAAAACCCCTCGAATTCTCTCTCTCTCTCATTCGGACTCACTCGCAAACCACGATTCTCACACGCGTCTTGCTTAATAATCAGCTATGTTCTTCGTTTATCCATCTCGACATCGATTACGTACGTCTCGTGCTCTACATCACACCAATCGACCACAGAGTTGGTCGATTAACATTATCCGAAAACCCTCTTTAACTTTTTACGACTTCGGGTCCAATCGGTGTAGTGCAGGTCGATTTAGACCAATTTGTATGTTCATCTGCTTCTATCGACACTACATGAATGAGTTAACACATGTTTGGGACTGTCATTTGCTCGATTGATAAATTTTGGATGTCGTCCGGATACACTCTCCGTGTCTGGAAACTATCAAGTTAATGATGATTTGTCCGGAAAGCTTTATAATATAGATATTTTGTCCGGTAACAATCAACATCCGGAAACCTAGTTGTCCGAAAACCTCAGGGTTTCCGGTAAGTTCAACTACCAGATAGTTGAGGTGTCCGGTACCCTAGTTGTCCGGTAACCCATATCATATCCGGAAACCAATTTTGTCCGGATTGCTTACTTTGTCTAGAAACCCCCTTACCATCCGGAAACCATTGTTGTCCAGATACCTTTTATCCGGATACCATGGTTTGTCCGGAAAATCTTGTTTCCCATTGTTTGTCCGGACACCCCTGTGTTTGTCAGTCCAGTATCGGTTTTCTCACTACCGGTTTTCTCACTGCCTGTCCTCAATTGTATCAGATTGAGCCACTTACTGCAAAGGTACGCGCCGACACTTGTTCATCCGCCTTGTTTACTAATTTTGGTTCTCTTTCAGATATTACATGGCGGATCAAGAACAACAACAACATCTTGAAGAGAAAATTCCTCCTCAAGAGGAATTCATCGACGAAGCAGCCGATAATGCTTTGGTCGCTCCTGACCATGCCATTGAGATAGTCGCCAACAATCATCAGTTGGACGCGGCCGAGTTCCAACCACAAGAGCAACACCGTGTGTTCGTGGACATATTACAAGGTCACCCTCTCCGTGAGGCCCTCACTGCCACAGCCGACGTCCCGGTCCTTTATGTGTATCAAGTATGGCCCTCTGCACAAATCATCACGGCTGCCAACACTCAAACCATCACGACACGGATCGATAACCATCCCTTCACACTCACACCTGATGCGTTCCGCAGCCTGCTATCCCTCCCAGAAGCCAACGCCAGTGGACACCAAGGCTACGACCCCGCGGTCAACGACGCGACCTTGTGTGCTCAAGTCCGCGCACTCGGATACAACCAAGCCATCGACCGTCCATCAGCCTTCAACCGAAAATATCTGGCGCCCATCTGGTACACGCTATTCACCATACTGAACATGTGTCTCTCATCCAGATGGAGGGGCATCGACCAGTGTACAGCCGATTTCTTGCGCCTGTTCCATGCCGTATGCTACAATAGACACGTTGACTTCGCGATGATCATATGGCGCGAGATGGTTCAAGCTATTAGGCAAATCGGAGGTACAAAGCAAAAGAAGTTCCTTCCTTATCCTCGCTTCTTCTCACTGGCTGTGCGCCAACACATGGACGCGAATCCAGGGATACCGCGATGCATTAACCATCCGGTATGTCCTCCTTTTCATTTACAATACATGGTGATTCAGAACTCGTCCAACGCCATAGCCATGCCTATACCTGATGCCTTACTGGCATACGCGGGTCACACTGCACCGAGTGTAATAGAATATAGGCGAGAGTTAGGGAATCCCACGGTCCAGCCAGCGCCGGAGGGACCTCCCCAGGGACATAGAACCGAGGGACGTGAGGGTCCTAGGACAAGAGGAGGAAGGGCCCGGGCAGTAGGGGCTCCCGGGCAGGGAGTGATGAGATTACATGGGAGGGGAACCGGAGCGGGTGGTGCAGTGGATACGCGTCCCAGTTCTAGCTAATCCCATCCAGCCGGTACATCATCTCGACCGATGCTCCATCGTGACACCGAGCCCCATATATCTGATCCTCCTTCACTACAATGCCAAGTTGAAGACGTGGAATCTGACTCCACTGAATCCGATACGGACCGTGCCATCCGCGCATCCCTAATCCCACCCCATATCGGACCAAACCCGGACTTTACCGAAGGAACCACTTCTGACTCACCGGTACCCCCTCCTATCCCTGCTACTCAACCTGATATAGGAGATACAAGGAGAACCGAGGGAGTATTAGGTGATGAGTTAGAACATGTGAGATGAAGGGAATTATGGTCGAAAGCGAACCAAGAAACATTAAGCCGTAAAGATAAAGAGGCTTCTGAGCGAACCCAACCAAGTGTCATCCGGGTAGCCACATCTGCTATCCCGTCTCATCCGTTGGGACGGGGTATTGAAGAAGACGCCGTGGACCCAGCGGAGCAATTGCACAACCTCCTCAGCCACTCATCCGTCTCTCAAAAGACAGATGTTTCAACTTCTCACGGGGATCAAGCATAACTTCTACCGGTCTCTCACTCGGAGAGTACTGGTATTGAAATAAGAGACCAGCAGCCCCCGGTCTCGACTTCTTTCAGTGCACCATTGAGTCTAGAGCCACTTGAAATATTACATTTTTCGGCTAGGACACAAGATGAGATCCCACAAATCGATGCTCTTCGTGACTCGATCGAAACTTCCGTAGTGTCTCCACCTTTAAGCGGAACACGAGGATCGGAATGAAATCCTACCACGGCTATCCCTGCACCAACCGTGAACGTAGGTGGCTCTGCCTCTAAGGTAGACTCCTCAACGGGTAATCTAAGTAATCCCGGAGTTACATTTCCCGACTTAGTGTCAAAGGGATATCTGGACGGCGCCCTAAAGGCAGTCCGCGAGGCCATGGAGCAGCGCTTCACCGATGAGCTCAACAAACTGAAGACTCTGATCAAAGGAAAAGAGAAGATGGTCGAACCTAAAACTGTACCGACATCACCACCGCCAAATCTTTCGGTGGACACCCTGAAAACCATGCTTCTAGCTCAACTGCTCCAGCAATCCGAAACCGACGCCTCTACCAAAGCAAACCTGATCTCTGTTGTGAAATCACAGGTCAATGCTCCTTCGTCATTTTTTACATCTTGATTGGACCAGCTGGACTCGACTCTTAAGGACTTCCAACGAGCGATCACAACGCTGTCCGACAGAGTCGCCTCACTAAAAAACACTTGCAAGAGTCAAGCTAGCGGACTAAAGAAAAGGCACGATGACCAGGATGATCCTGATCACCGTGAGGGGGAGAACAAGAGACTATGTTTATCTGAGTCCGCCCCAATCATCCCTGAAGCTACTATGGTTCAACCGGTACCGTCAACTGCGGCAACTACAACTGGAGAACAACCCGAAGCCGAGTTGCCTTTAGTCGAGATGGTACAGGATATGGACATCTCTGATGACGAAGACCCGATGGTTGAAAATCCTGAGGGAACAACACAGGAATTGGTCAACTTTGATACATCAGATGGATCTACACTCAATCTCATTGATCCAAACACACTAACTGACCCGGAGACCGAAGATGCATGGTATGAAAAAGCCGCCAGTGCCGTAAATCTCCAGGTAAATCTGGTCTTCCCAACCGATGAAGACGATAATGTTGACTACGACCAATTTCTGCTTCATAATCTGTATGGCACTCCCGTTCACTCAGCTCAAGCCGTCGAAACTTCTGCAAGACCTGGATCTACAACTGCTGATGTCCCGACCTCTCCTCAACAACAACCGACAACTTTTGATATTCCTCCTCCTCAACAGCAACAAATCCGTTGGGAGAAGATCACAATATTCATTCCTCACCTGGAGGAATCCCTGAAAAGGCTGTTCGTTCACAAGCTACGCACCATCGAGCCTACCTTTTGCCTTGGTATTTACAGCTCCGACCCGGAATACCAAAGCCAATACGTAAACGCAATGAAGCGGTATCTACCAGTTAGCCAAGTCCGAACCAAGCATAAGATCACCGAAGTGCTGAATATCCAAACAGGCAGAATTCTGAAAGTTATGTTTCCCATCTTCACCATTCGACGAGAAGACGGAAATGAATGGAGATTCTCTGAAGCCGACTTCCAGCGCCTCCGACCGTTCAACTTCTATGCTATCCTGAAAGACCTCCGTACCAGAACTATCCGACCGCTTCAAGTAACCAAAGCACTCGAAGTTGTTCATCGATTCCTAGTCCGTACCATCATGATGTCCTATCTCTCGGACTTCCTAATGGCAATCGAGAACAGAGCTAAGAAGGTAAACCTGTTAAAGTCGAATCTGAAAGCGCTCGAACTGAAGATGTATCCTGAGAACGCACTGCTTCTGAAACCAGAATTTGGGATAGTCTACATCAACGATCAGAATGAAGAGAGATTTCTGCGCTTCAATTAGGTAGACAGATTCTGCGACGGCACGCTCTTCAAAGTTCAAGATGCTCTTTGAAAAATCATCTCTTTCGAATCTGAAAATCAAAGGCTCTCGTATGTTCCCAATCCGAATGAAACTACTGCTCGAAAAGCCTTAGAAGTGGTTGAAGAACGCATCGACTATCGCCGTTCCATCCGAATGTTCGAGGTACACTTTGCGCTCCGAAAAAGATATGTTGATAACTGGCGCGAACTCGAACTTCGATTCAAAGGGGGAGATTGTTAGGGTCAAATTATGTTGAATAGAAGTTCAAGGGGCTGAATTGTATTTATTTATTTTGAGCCTTGTTAGTGAACGGGCCATGGGCTTGTTTCCATGAGCCAGTCATATATAATGTTTGTTTAGCTTAGAAAATTAAGCTAGTTGTTCATTTAGCATTCCTACTCGTATTGTAAACTCTCTGAATTATTGAAAGCAAATTGGATGACCAGTTGAAATCATAACCATTGTTATTCATATATTGATTTCATTATTGTTCGTTGCACGGATCTGGAACTCACAGCTTTCATGCTATCAGCGAAACGAGTACAAAGATCAGGGTTAGTGGAACCAAATATAATATCATCGACGTATATTTGAACAAGAATAATATGACCTTTTACTTTCCTGAAAAATAGAGTTTTGTCAAATTTACCTCGCTCAAAATTTTCGATTTGAAGATAAGATGAGAGAGTGTCATACTATGCACGAGGAGCTTGCTTTAAGCCATGAAGTTCCTTATCCAGTTTATAAACATAACCTGAATGCTTAGGATCTGAGAATCCTGAAGGTTGTTCCACGTAGACTTCTTAATACAGCTTTCCATCGAGGAATGCTGACTTAACATCCATTTGATAAACTTTGAAGCCTTTGTGTATAGCGTAAGCTAGGAATAGACGAATAGCTTCGAGTCTTGCCACTAGGGTGAACGTTTCGTCATAATCTATACCTTCCTCTTGTCTGTATCCCTGAGCAACAAGTCGAGCTTTGTTGTGGGTTACAGTTCCATGTTCATCCAACTTGTTTCCATAGACCCATTTAGTGCCTATCACTGACTTATCGGATGGTCTAGGAACGAGCTTCCAAACTTTGTTTCTTTCGAATTTTGTCCGCTCTTCTTGCATAGCCCTGACCCAGTTTAGATCTTTAAGGGCATCGTCTGTTTTCTTTGGTTCAATCAGAGAAATAAAGTTAACAAATAAACAAATGTTACATGCACTTCGTCAAGTCTGAACACCAGCGTTTGGATCACTAAGGATTTGATCAATGGGGTGATTAATAGTCCATCACTGAGCCGGAGCATAAGTCGCTGGCTCAACCTGAACTTCAGGAGGAGCTGAAGATGAGGCTTCAGCAACTTCTAGTATATCAGTCAAGAGAGGAAGAGGTTCAGATGTCATTTCATTCACTGATTGCTGAGAAGTAGATGATATGTCTGAGACAGAAGGTTCAGAGGCAGGCATAGTGTTAATGGGAACAGGTAAGACCCATGATGTTTCAGCTTCACTTGTCTGCATGCTGGGGATGATAGTAGGATCATCATCTTCAACGGGATGAGTATGAGATGGAGGAGTGGAAATTTCTTCTGAATCACCAAGATGAGAAAACATCCATTGATTTAGTTCTTTAGTATTAGCAGAAGGTCTAGAGTTCGCTGAACGGGATTCGTCAAAGGTGACGTGGATTGTTTCTTCAACAGTTTGCCTTCTTCGATTGAAGACTCTGAAGGCTTTAGAGATTGAAGAATATTCAAGAAAGATTCCATCATCATCCTTAGGATCAAACTTTCCAAGGGCATCTCTGTTGTTCAGTATGAAACACTGACATCCAAAGATGTGAAGAAAGCTAATTGAAGGCTTTCTCCCATGGAAAAGTTCATAGGCTGTCTTCTTGAATCTTTTGACAATGAGCGACCTGTTTTGAGTAAAACAAGCAGTGTTGACAGCTTCTGCCCAAAACTGAGTAGGTAGATGAGAATCGCTCAGCATTGAACGTGAAACTTCGATGATAGTTTGATTTCTTCTTTCAGCGACTCCATTTTGTTGTGGTGTTCTCACTGAGGAAAAGTTGTGAGAAATACCCTTACTTTCAAAGAAGGAATCAAGGGAACTGTTTTTGAATTCAGTCCCATGATCACTCCTTATTGAGTGAATGGTCATGTTATTCAGGACTTCCACTTTCCTGACAAAAGTGATGAGTTATTCAGGGGTGTCACTCTTAGAATGGAGAAACATGACCCAGGTATAGCGAAATAATTCATCAACTATGACCAATGTATATTTCTTTCCAGCGATGGATTGTTTGTTAACAGGGCCAAAACAAATCCATATGAAGAAGCTGTAGAGGAGATGACACTGAGGAAACTTGATTAGATTTGAAGCTTGCTTTGGTTTGTTTCCCTTTCTCACACGCTGAACATAGAGACTGCTTAGCGTATGATTGTTGAGGTAGACCAGTGACCAACTCTTTTGAAGAAACAATATTCAGTGTCTTGAAGTTGAGATGGGAGAGCCTCTTATGCCATAGCCAGTTGACATCAGATGAGGCTTTTGAGAAGAAACAGGAGTTCTCAGTGGTTGTAGAGTCCATGTTTATGACGTAAACATTTTCCATACGATATCCGCTGAGAGCTATTTTCTCCTTTTTGTCAGTGACAAAGAAGGATTCCTTAGTGAAAATCACTTTGTTATCCTTGTAACACAGCTGACTGATGCTAAGAAGATTATGATTCAGTCCTTCAACATATGCGACTCTTCTGAAGGTTGTTGTACCATTTTAGAGTACACCAAACCCTCAGGTATGGCCTTTTCCGTTTCCACCGAAGGTCACTGAGGGACCCTTCTCTTCCTTATATTCAGTGAGCAGGTTTTTCTTTCCAGTGAGCATCCGCTATCGAGATACCAGATACCCTTCTTAACCTGCATAACAAAGGAAGATTAGTTTGACTTGGGCACCTATTTTACCATGGGCCCACACTTGTCAGTGGTGGTAGAGGAAGTGGAAGGTTCAGCAATCTTCACAGCATTTGAAGATTCAGCTTCAGAATTATTCTTCACTTTGGTTAATTTCTTAACCTCAGTGGTCTTTTTTGCCTTAGGGGCAGTAATCTTCACCTTAGCTAACTTTTCAGCTTTGGTGGCTGTGGGGCACTTCCTAGCAATATGATTGGTAAGTCCACAGTGATAACATTTCCTATAACTAAAAGTAGCTTTAGGACCTTTTACATGCTGAGCCGTTAATTTTAAATGAGTAGGGCCAGCACCAAGTATACCTTTGGCATTGGAAGTAGGAGGAACAATCAGTTCTTCAGATTTCTTACCAATAATATCCACTCTGATTCTAGGAGTAGATCGCTGAATGAATCCTGGGATCTTGTTCTTAGAAGTAGAGGGATAAGTTACTGAAGCTTTAGAAGCATTCAACTTAGGTACAAAGGTACCCTTATGAGGTTTTTGGTTGAAAACGTTTTCTTTACCCTTACCTTTAGAAAATAAGGTAGGTTTTTCCTCAAGGATGGGAGTTTTAGAAGAAGAACACTGAGATGAGGAAGTGTCAGGGATAGAAGACACGAACTTTCCAAACTTAAGCATGGAATGATCAGTGGTAGGTTCTAGAGTATCTTCTTTGTAACCAAGACCATGTTTGTCACTCAAGGGAATCTGAGACTTGATTATCTCAGTGATCGTTGCTGAGGATTTACACCATCCTTCAACAGTAGCCTTTTCAGCTTTTAATGCAGCGATAGCTTCTTCACGTTCGATTTTGACTAGTTGATTTATATGGACCTGGTCTTTTAAGTCTTCTTCACTTTTAGATAGCTTTTCTATTTGAAGGTGACAACTTTTAAGCTGTTCAGCGAGATCAAGATTTTGATTTTCAACAACGGCTTTGCCATTCATGGCATCATATAAGTTCATAGTCAAGAGATCGATTTTTCGAAGACTATCAGCTTAATACCTTAGAGGTAGAAGTTGAAGTAGAGGGAATGTCAGAATTTTCTTCCTCGTCTTCAATTTTTGCCATGAGGCAGAGATTGGCCTCATCATCATCTTCAGAGTCAGATGATTCTTCAGTGTCAGAGGCAACCCAGTCAAAATCAGCGACCAAGCCTTTTCCTTTCTTCTTAAAGCTTTTCAGCTTTGAATATTTTTCTTTCAGCTTTTTGTATTTGTCATCTCTAGCCCCGGGGTTAGAGGATCTCTTGGAGAAAAGTGAGGGTTTAAAGACTTTCTTTGACCTACATTCACTAGCAAAGTGTCCTACTTTTTCACAGTTAAAGCAGGTAGCAGTAGCCTTATCAACAGGGGTTGATGATCTTGGCTTGTCAGTGAGTGCAAGAGGTTTATTCCTTCTGAAGTTACTCTTTCTAGCGAATCTCCTGAACTTACTAGCTAGGAGTGCTAGAGATTCATCAAGATCTGAAGAATCAGCATCTGATGAGTATTCAGAGTTAGTTTCCAACTCAGTGACAGTGATAGTTGATCGCTGAGTGGAAGGTGACTCTGAGAGTAAAGCAACAGGTGTGCTCTTGGAATCTTTTACAAGATTCTTCTTAAGATGACACGACTGCTCATGATTGAGCATAGTGCCATATAAGGCAGAGAGAGTCATAGATTTTAGATCCTTTGATAGCTTGAGACACATTGAATAACTGTCCCAGCTTTCAGGTAAACATTATAAGAACTTTGTCAGTATTTCAATGTTAGAATATTCCTTACCAACGGTTTTCAGATCTATAATTAAACAGTTAAACCGCTGATGTACTTCAGAGAGAGTTTCATTCTTACCACAAATGAAGCTTTCGTACTGTCTTACCAGGTTGATCTTTCTTGAGTCCCGGACTTCAGACGTACCTTCATATTGAACACATATTATGTCCCACATGGCTTTGGAGGTTTTCAGGTTCATGACGGAATGGTAGACTTCGTCAGGAAGATCCATAAAAAGGATAGATCTGGCTTTAGTGTCGATAGCCACTTTCTTCTTATCTTCATCAGACCAATTGTGAGGTTCCTTAGGAATGATTCTATCAGGAATGGCAGCTCTAGTTGTAGTGCCTAGAACTTCAGGATCAATCCTAACAGGAATATACGGGCCATTTTCGATGTAATAAGGCATAGTAGGGTCTACACCTTCTAAGAAGAGTATCATCCTATTTTTCCACAAATTAAAGTTATCTCTGGAAAATCTAGGAGGTTTTGCAAAAGAGCCATTGTCAATATAGTTTGTGTTTGTGTTGGTAGCCATTATGAGAAATAGCAAGGAAGAGAAAAGATTAGTATAAGCAAGATCTTGTTTATGAGTTTAAACAATCCGCTCTGATACCACTTGTTGGTCTCTGAGGGGTTATACAAGTTTGTAGAAGGGGGGGTTGAATACAAACACACAAATTTTACTTTTCTAAATTGTTTATTGATATTTATCAAACAATTTACAACTTGTTGCGGAACAAGATTAAGGAATCAACCTAATCTAAACAAGTTAAGAGAACACTAAGATTTCTTGCACTAGAGATAAGAAAGAAAGAAGATAAGAATATTACGAATAATATTCTAACACAAAGTATTAGAGAGAAGAAGAAGGCCGAACACTTCATTTATGAAGTAGGGTTCTTCTTATATACTGCATGCATTTAATGCATATCAGTATAACTTTACACGTGGCAGCAGCTGATTGGTTGCATGGTTTGACTTCAATAGACAACCTAGTAGCCATATGATGAACAGTGTAGAATCAGAGGTGGTTGTACGATGATAGACAGAAGGGATGTCCGTTCTGACATTTCGTACGGAGACGTGCAAGGGGATAAGACAAAAGTAACTTGTAGAGGAAACTTCATGATCACCGTTCGTTGAACAGTTCTTTATCAGCGAGTGACAAAGTTCAACGTTCGCTGAAGTTTTCTACTTGTAACTTCACGTTGAGTGGACAGGTCTTGGCTTCGCTGATATCCGCATCAGTTCATTAGTAGACTTGTCGCTGGTTCTTTGGCTTGATCTTCGACTTTAGCGTATAACATTTGTTGACGTGAAACTTGTCTTCAGGGATCATAAGTAAGCAACTAAAACTATCAGCGATCATCAGTAAGACTGAACAGGCTCAGGGCTTGCTGATGAACAGTTTCGCTGAATGTGTAATTTAAAGAGCATGAGTTTCGTATCAGCGGTACTGTAGAGACATAGTACTTATCAGCGATAGTGAAACTCTAATACATATTGTCTACTTACAATTTTCACTAAGTGTTTCTTAAAGAGTCATTATCAAATCACTGAGGGTTTGGATCAACAAAGATATAACAGAGTTTGAAGGATTAGAAGACATTCAGGTCACCTCTGTTGTTGAAGTTTTGGAAAATAAAGATAGGAAAACACTTGTCCCTTCTTTAGAATGTGCTCCAGAATTAGAACTAAAACAACTTCCCTCCCATCTAAAATATGCCTTTTTAGGAGAACTAGGGAAGTTGCCAGTCATCATTTCATCTTCCTTAGAATCTGATCAAGAGGAAAGATTGGTTAGCATGTTAAAACAACACACCAAGGCCATAGGATGGACCATTGCTGATTTGAAGGGCATAAGACCAACCATTTGTCAACATAAAATCATTTTGGAAAACAAAGACTTTACATCAGTTGAGCCTCAAAGGAGACTCAATCCAATGATGAAAGAGGTTGCTAAAAAGGAAATTCTGAAATGGCTTGATGCTGGCATAATCTATCCTATTGCCAGTAATACATGTGTCAGTCATGTGCAATGTGTACCTAAGAAAGGAGGAGTTACTGTGGTAACCAATGAGAAAAATGAGCTTATACCTACTAGAATAGTGTCAGGTTGGAGGATATGTATGGACTATAGGATGCTTAACCAAGCTACCCCAAAAGACCATTTTCCATTACCCTTTTATTGACCAGATGCTAGACAGACTGGCAGGAAAAGAGTTTTACTGTTTTCTAGATGGTTACTCTAGGTACAATCAAATTGCCATTGCACCAGAAGATCAAGAAAAAGCCACTTTCACTTGTCCATATGGTACTTTTGCTTTTAGAAGAATGCCTTTTGGACTTTGTAATGCACCTGCCACTTTCCAAAGATGTATGATGGCCATTTTTTCAGATATGCTTGAACAATCCATGGAAATTTTCATGGATGACTTTTCAGTTTATGGGACATCATATGATCTATGTTTACAAAACATTGAGAAAAGTCTTAAAAGATGTGAAGAGACAGATTTGGTTTTAAACTGGGAAAAATGTCACTTTATGGTTAAAGAGGGCATTGTGTTAGGGCATCTCATTTCCAATAGAGGTATTGAGGTTGATAAGGCAAAATTGGAAGTAATTGCAAAACTGTCTGAACCAACCACTGTGAAAGGGATCAGAAGTTTTTTGGGACATGCAGGTTTTTACAGAAGGTTTATAAAAGATTTTCCTAAAATATCAAAACCTCTTTGTTCACTATTACAACATGACCATGCTTTCAATTTTGATGAAGATTGTAAAAAGGCTTTTAAAATCCTGAAGGAAGCATTGGTCACTGCACCTGTAATAGTAACACCTGATTGGTCCCTACCTTTTGAAATCATGAGTGATGCAAGTGACTAAGTTGTAGGAGCTGTTCTAGGACAGAGGAAGAATAAATTTTTTCATTCCATTTACTATGGCAGCAAAACCCTCAATGAAGCCCAAATCAACTACACAACCACTGAAAAATAATTATTAGATGTGGTGTTTGCCTTTGAAAAATTCATATCATACTTGATGGGTGCCAAAGTGATTGTGCATACTGATCATGTTGCCATCAAGTATCTGAATTTCCAAAAAAGATGCAAAACCAAGGCTAATAAGGTGGGTCTTGTTGTTACAAGATTTTGATTTGGAAATCATTGACAGAAAGGGTATAAATAATCAAGTGGCTGACCACTTGTCAAGATTGGAAAAACAAGAAAATACTGCACACACCAATGACATCTATGAAGTTTTCCCAGATGAAAGGATTCTAGTTGTACAACACACTGCAACACCTTGGTTTGCAGATCTGGTGAATTATTTGGCATGTGGTATTATCCTAAAGGAATTTAACAAACATCAAAGAAAGAAACTCATTTTTTATTCTAAGAAATTCCTGTAGGATGATCCTTTTCTATTCAAGATTTGTGTAGACCAGGCAATTAGAAGATGCATTCCCAAGGAAGAAGTGGCATTTGTGTTATATCATTGCCATACAGGACCTTGTGGAGGACATTTTGGAGGAAGTAGGACATATGCAAAAGTACTACAATCAGGTTTATACTGGCCTACCTTAAACACTGATGCTCATATTTTTTGCAAAAACATGCAATGAGTGCCAAAGAAGTGGAAATATCTCACAAAGGAATGAAATGCCTCTAAATGGAATTTTAGAAGTTGAATGAGACGTTGACTTTATGGGACCATTTCCACTCTCTAACAATTGCGCATATATTTTGGTGGTTGTTGATTATATGTCTAAATGGGTGGAAGCTATGGCTTGCCATTCTAATGATGCAAGGACAGTTACCAAATTTCTGCAAAAGCACATCTTCACTAGATTTGGTACACCTCGTGCCTTAATTAGTGACGAGGGCACTCATTTCATAAACAACTTATTGGAAGAAGTTTTGGACAAATACAACATTCAGCATAGGGTGGCCACTGCCTATCACCCTCAAACCAATGGTTTGGCTGAGTTGTCCAATAGGGAGATAAAATGAATTTTAGCCAAGGTATTCAAGCCACACCGAAAGGATTGGGCCTCCAAGCTGGATGACGCCTTGTGGGCCTACCGAACTGCTTATAAAACCCCTATTGGTATGTCCCCATATAATTTGGTTTTTGGAAAAGCAGGTCACCTCCCGGTAGAGTTAGAACACAAGGCTTGTTGGGCCATAAAGGAACTTAACATGAGTTTGGATGAGGCCGGAAAGAAAAGAACTCTGCAACTGGGTGAATTGGAAGAACATAGGAATCTCTCCTATGAAAATGCAAAACTTTACAAAGAAAACATAAAAAATGGCATATTGGTGTGATCAGTCCTGGCTTGGAACCATCATGAAACCCCAGATCTACCGTGAAGCCCTACGAAGAAGGGAACAGGGAGCTCAAGTCCCTGACTGGATGATTCCAAAGACTGACACCCTTGATGAACTTCTTATCGAGGAAGAACCTGAATAGCTGATAGGATCTCTTGTAATTCTTCTATCTTATTAGCTGATAACTTTTTGTACTTGTAAATTTTTCACTGTACTTGTAATTTTTCAACTTCCCTTGTAATCATGTATTTACGAAGTAATGAAAAGTTTCAGTGAAGTACTTTACTCCATCAGTACTAGAAAAGATCCCTGAAAACAGTAAATGGGACACGTATTTTATGAGTCCTTTTTATCCTTGTGTTTTTAACTTAGCAATTTTCTTTATTGCTTTGTCATCATCAAATAGGGGAGATTGTTGATCCAAACCCTTCAGTGATTTGATGATGATCCTTAGAATCACTTAGTGAAAATTGTAAGTAAACAATATGTATCAGTGTTTCACCATCTATGAATATATACTAAGTCTGTTTAGTATCGCTGATGGAAACATGTGTTCTTTAAATTATACTTCAGCGATAACTGTACATCAGCGAGACCTGAGCCTGTTCAGTCTTGCTGATGATTGTTGGGAACTGAAGATTTGCTAAGTATGGATAATACTGCCAGAACAACATTACTACTTCCAGAACAAAGTTACTACTGCCAGTAAAGGTTAGTACTGCCAGAACAAAGTTACTACTGCCAGTAAAGGTTAGTACTGCCAGAACATAGTTACTACTGTAAGACAAAGTTAATACTGCTGGAACTTTGTTAGTACTGCTTGTGTATAAAGATGTTAATGCTGCTTGTGATCATATTATGGAATGCGAGAATGTTGGAGATAAAGATGGAATGATTGAAGATAAGCATGAAAGAATATTCTGAAGATCAATTTTGTTTTGATAGTTATCTTGTAATTATTTAGTATAAATAGATGTTGATAGATAGCTATTCGAGAAGTGCGATATACAGAATTCGTTTTCGTTTTTTTAGAGAGAATTAACCTCAAGGTTTAGAACCCTATTTCTAGAGAAGTAGAAGTCGTCTTGTTGAGCCTGTTCAACAAGATTGAGGTTTGGTTGTAAACTTGTGAGTTGAAGCATTGAATACAAACAGATTGTGTTTTCTGATTCGTTGTTCATTAAGTGAGTTTGAATTAAAGTTCTATTCTGCAAGATTCTTTAATTCTGATTTCTAAGAATAATTATTCTTGTTTGGAATCGATCCTGACAAGTGGTATCAGAGCTTGGTTTCTTAGAAATCTACAATCATTATGGACAACTCAGTTGAATCAAACAGTACTCTTGTTTCAAAGGTTCCCATGCTCAGACCTAATGGGTTTGACATGTGGAAGATTAGAATCAAGCAGTATATTTTGCTTACTGATTATTCCATCTGGGATATTATAGAGAATGGTCCATGTGCTGAAGGAAAAGTTAGACCAGATGGCAAAAGACCCCCTCCAAAGACTGATGCAGAAAGAAAGGTTCGACAAACAGAGATGAAAGCCTTAAGCACTCTGCTTTTGGCTATTCCCAATGAGTATCAGCACCAATTTCATCACTGCACTGATGCTCAGATTCTATGGAATGCATTGGAAAAGAGATTCACTGGTACCAAGAGCACCAAGAGGAACCAGAAGGCAATTCTTAAACAACAATATGAAAATTTTACTTCTACAAAGAATGAGTCTATGACTCAAACTTTTGATAGATTTAATAAGTTGATTGGAGAATTGGCTACAGTTGGAGTTCATATGGAGGCTGATGATGTCAACAGGAAGTTTCTAAGATCATTAGGTGAGGAATGGACAATGTATACTGTGTCTTTCAGACAGAATGACCAGTTAGAAGAGAAAGAGCTTGATGATCTTTACAATTATCTTAGGGTATTTGAAGCAGAGGTTGAAGCCAAGAAGAAGCCCTCAGGATATGTGTATAATGCTGCACTTCTATCAGCATCAACTGATTCTACTGCTAACCCTGAATCAGTTAGTACTGCTGGTGGAGTCAATCAGGAGAAGGCCCATGATTCTATACTAGAAGCTTTCTTTTCTAGTCATGTTAACTCCTCATTAATTAATGATGACTTAGAACAGATTAATGTTGATGATCTTGAGGAGATGGATATCAAGTGGCAGATGGCTATGCTTTCTATGAGGGTGAAGAAGTTTATAAAGAGGACTGGGAGAAACAACTTTTCCCAAAGAAGAGAAGATGGTGTTGGGTTTGACAAGTCAAAGGTAGAATGCTACAAGTGTCATAAGATGGGACACTTTGCCAGAGAATGCAGAGGTGGAGTATCTCAAAACAACCATCAACAAGCTCAGACTGGAAGTTTCAACCAGAACAGAAACTCTGTTCAAGCCCTTGTTTCTCAACAAGGAATGGGATTTGATTGGAGTGATCAAGCAGAAGAGGCAATTCAGAATCATGCACTCATGGCAGAAGTCTCAGATCTTCCTACTGAGGTAAAATCTAATCTCTGTTCTCAAGCTTGTATAGACACTGTGAAAAGGTATAGAGATCACAACCAGGGAATGTGTGATGACCTTAAGAGACTAGAAAAGGATAGAAGAGATTATGTAGTGATTGTTGAGAGGTTTGAAGAACAAATTAAGGCTTTTCAAGCCAATGAACTTCAACACTCATATGATACAAACTACTGGAAGTGGGAAAAGAATGGTCTGGAGTTCCAACTGAAAGAGTCTAGGGAGGAATGTGAGAAATTAAAAGAAGAACTTGAGAAAGTAAAACTTGATGTTGAAAAGTTTTCAAAAGCTTCTAAAGTCATGGACACCATAATAAATACTCAAATCCACAGTAAGATGAAAACAGGCCTAGGGTATAATGCCACACCCCCACCCTACAACAACACATACATCCCTCCTAGGTCAGACTTATTAGAAACCATGGACAGGAAGGACTTACCTGAAGGAGCTACTAAAATAGATCCATTAGATGAAGTTGTTGTTGAGGATAAAACTGAAAAAGAAGAGTCTAAGAAAAGGAACAAGGATGGCAGTGGTGAGATCCCCTTAGAAAACTACATCAAGACTAATGAGGATGGTGGAAGTCCCCGGGATAAGAACAATTAGATGAAAAGATCTGAAAAAGGAAAGAGAGTTCATTATACACAGACCACTGTTGTGAAGTCCAATACCTGTGAACATTGTTCTTGCAAGAATTCCCAAAAGAATGAGCCCCAAAAACATGATAAAAATAGGGGAAATCAAAGAAACTGGAATAATCAGTGGGCACAAAAACAAGGAGTTGATCTGCAAAGGATTAACAGACCAAAACCTTGTTTTATCTGTGGCAAATTGAATCACCTTGCCAAACACTGTTATTTCAATCCTATTAACCAAAGGATAAATTTTCAAAGAACTTTTAAAAAATCAAATGGTTATAGGAAGCCTGTAAGGAACCATATGGCTAAGAAACAAGCTAAATCCAAAAGCCACATGAGGAAAAAGACTGAAAAAGAATGTGTCACTATGTGGGTTCCTAAAAGCACTAGTGTTAGTACTGCTGCCTCTGTTAGTACTGCTACCTCAGATAATACTGCTGCTAGCAGTATTAACACTGCTAGTACTGCTGCTAGCAGTGTTAACACTGTTAGTACTTCTTTTAGAAGCAATAAATATGAGAAGACCTTTTAGGGACTCGGAAGGAGTTGACACTCCATTGTTCTTACAATGATGGGTGTGTCCCACACAAAAGAAGGTATGGCATCAGGGTCAAGGCCCTCATTAGACCAACCCACTGATAGCCAAACCCCACCTTCAATCACCAAAGAAATTCCTCAGTCTATTCTTCAAAGACCCACTCCTCAAATAACCAAAACGTTTACAAGAAGAAAGGTACACAAGGCTCCTTCCCTTGATGTACCTCCTAAAAGCCCAAAGCCTTTAAGCCCTCTAGTGGAGCATTCTCCATTAGAGAATATCGAAAGGGAAACCACAGGGGTGTCTCCCAACCCCAAGAAGGTGCTCACTAAGGAGAAGGTTGAGCATGTGAGTAGCAAGGCTGCCACTACTTCTGCTAGCACAGAGAAGGACAGTGGTAACATACCTAAGACCTTCCTCATGGCAACTCAGAATGAGAAATCATTCAGAGGTCCCAGGTGCCAAGAAACCAAGGGGGTAGGCAGTGCTTTTGCTAGGCAAAAGACTCCTACTAAAATTACCAGTGATCCTTTAAAGGAGGTAAAAACTCCTAAACAAGGTGAGGATAGATATACTTATGAGGAATTGATGGAAACCATTGCAAATATTAACACAGATGTTGTAAGTCAACAAAAAGAGATAGATGAACTCAAGAAAGTGGTCCTATATCAACAAACACAGATTTAGAAGCACAAGAAGCTGATTACAAAATTAATGCACAGGAAAAAGAAAGCTCAGTTTGTTCTTAAAAGAAGAAGCCCCAACAATGATGCTCCCAAAAAGGGGGAGTCAGAAGCTGAGTTCAACATGGAGAGTGCACAGGAACAGGGGGAGAATGAGTATGCTGAAGAAATTGCAAAAGAAGCAGAAACTGATCACGCAGCAGAAACGGTTAATGCTGCTGAAATCCCAAAAGAAGCAGAAACTGATCAAGCAGCAGAAACGGTTAATGCTGCTGAAATTCAAAAAGAAGCAGAAACAGAACCAGCAGCAGAAACCTTTCCAGAAATAGCAGAAACATAAGAAGCAGCAGAAACAGAAGAAGCAGCAGAAACAAAAGAAGCAGCAGAAACCAAGCAAGAAGCAGTATCTAAAAAGGAAGAAGCAGCAGAAACAAAGGAAGCAACAGAAACTAAAAAGCCTACTTTGGAAGAAGTTGAAGTTGCAGAGGCGTTGATTAAAGCCAAACATGACACGCCTAAAAAGCAAGAAGAAACCCTGGGTGAAAAGCTGGTGTCACTGAAAAGAACAAGAACCAAGTCTATAGCTACCAAAAGGAAACTTGTCAAGAAACCTAGGGTAGAACCAGTGGTAGAAGAAGAAAAAGCAGAGGATGCTCCAGAAAAGAAAGGTGATACAAAGGTTGCTAAAGAAGAAGTAGCAACTCCATCAGGTCAACCAAGAAATGCTCAATGTGATATGTATATCACTGTGGTTAATACTGATCCAATCAAAGCTGACCCATTATCTTCCATGCCTCCTGAGATCATCTTCTGGGATACCTTGGTAGATCAGAGAAAGGAGTTCATTAGAGTCAAAAGAGCAGATGGAAAGTTTGAGGTCTGTTCTACATGGGGAAAACTTATCAGAATTTGCTCAAGATCTGACTTAGAGGAGATGTACAAAGTTGGAATGAAGATGTATGGAAATATGCTAAATGAGAAAGGGATGTCTATCACCAAAATGGTTCTTGAATACCTGTGCCTAATGTTCAAACAAGAAGCAGTTCAGTATATGATAGAAAGAAATTTTCAAGCCATTACCAACTGGATGCTCATTGAAAAATGTGGAGTGTATGTCATCACACTTGACCATACATATCATGAGTATTATTTGGTGGATGCTGTATACAAGCACATCATGAAAAGGTTGAATGGAATGCTACATGCTAAATTGGCTTGCAACAAGGATTCTGAAATGGGAAGATACTTGGTGAGAAGGATTATCAATCAAAGTCTGGGTTTGAATCCTGATTTATGCGTTAATGATTAGGTTTTGGAAGCATCATCCGAAGAACTTGACTTCTCAACCTAAAAAGTCAAGTTAGGGGGAGATTGTTGGGAACTGAAGATTTGCTAAGTATGGATAATACTGCCAGAACAACATTACTACTTCCAGAACAAAGTTACTACTGCCAGTAAAGGTTAGTACTGCCAGAACAAAGTTACTACTGCCAGTAAAGGTTAGTACTGCCAGAACATAGTTACTACTGTAAGACAAAGTTAATACTGCTGGAACTTTGTTAGTACTGCTTGTGTATAAAGATGTTAATGCTGCTTGTGATCATATTATGGAATGCGAGAATGTTGGAGATAAAGATGGAATGATTGAAGATAAGCATGAAAGAATATTCTGAAGATCAATTTTGTTTTGATAGTTATCTTGTAATTATTTAGTATAAATAGATGTTGATAGATAGCTATTCGAGAAGTGCGATATACAGAATTCGTTTTCGTTTTTTTAGAGAGAATTAACCTCAAGGTTTAGAACCCTATTTCTAGAGAAGTAGAAGTCGTCTTGTTGAGCCTGTTCAACAAGATTGAGGTTTGGTTGTAACCTTGTGAGTTGAAGCATTGAATACAAACAGATTGTGTTTTCTGATTCGTTGTTCATTAAGTGAGTTTGAATTAAAGTTCTATTCCGCAAGATTCTTTAATTCTGATTTCTAAGAATATTTATTCTTGTTTGGAATCGATCCTGACAATGATCATTGAATGCTCATCATGTAATTGTTTGCTTATGATCCCTGAAGACAAGATTCGCGACAACTGAGTTTAAAGCTGAAATTGAAGACCAAGCTGACGAACGAGTGACTAAGTCTACTAGTGAGCTGATGCGGATATCAGCAAAGACACGACTTGTCCATTTCACGCGAAGTTTCAAGTAGAAAACTTCAGCGAGAGCTGAACTTTATCATTCGCTGATAAAGATCAACCTAGCGATCGCTGATCATGAAGCCTGTTCTACAAGTTACTTTTGTCTTATCTCCTTGCACGCCTTTGTACGATTTGTCAGAAGGACATCCCTTTGTCCATAATCGTACAAACCACTCTGCCATCTACACTATTCATCATGTGGCCAAAATGGATGTTTGCTAAAGTCAAATCCATGCAACCAACCAGACGCTGCCACGTGTAAAGTTGTACTGACTTGCATTTAATGAATGCAGTATAAATAGGAAACCCTACTTCATTTCCGAAGTGCCCTTCCTTCGCTGAACTACTTAGTGCCAAGAAAATCTTTCTTTAGGTTTTCTTATTTTCCTCTGAATCTTTTCTAGTGCAAGAAATCTGTGTGATTCTCTTAGTTTGTTTAGGTTAGGTTTTATACTTAATCTTATTCCGCAACAAACTGTAAATTGGTTTATTATATCAATAAACAATTTTAAAGATAAAAATCTTGTGTTGTATTCACCCCCCCCCCCCCTCTACAAACTTGTATAACCCTTCGGGACCAACACGGCGGGATGTAAAAAATTATGTAAACCATAAACTAAAAATTAAAATAACTTCGTTAATGAAAAATATGCATCTAAAAGTTAATGTTCATTGATACATTTTTTTAAAGGCAAAATGCATTTTATTACCAACCAACAAGTGTCAAACTCAAACAATACAACCACGAAACAACAAGAAATCAGCACCATACAGAAGACCGAACACTTGTAAAAACATCATCAGTTTGCCAGAGATAAACCAACGATAAATCGCAACACAACTTTAGACATATAAAAAGAGCAGCTGCGTGGTAGACCCATGAAATGGGCCCAGCTGTACGAAACAGACGCATTGCTGAATCCATTCACCCACTGTTGTCACCAAACAGCTAGCTTCTTCGGCCAAGATGCAGAAAATCAGAAATCGACGATACCAAGATTAAATGTTATAATCCCTACGTGCTTTAGAGTCAGAGACTATATTAAAGGTTTTAAGCTACTTACCGAAAGAAATTCGGGTGTTACAATAGTAGCCAATGTACACTTGCGTTGTCCATTATGGAATGTTTACATCCCACTGTGATTACACATATTTTGGAGATACTCTTGGCCATGGTTACTATAAAGTTCGTGATTTTCATAGGGACACAAAAGTAACTTACAATAAGTATACTTGCTCTTGTATGAAATGACAACTCTCCGGTTTACCTTGCACTCATGCAATCGCCGTTGCAAGACATCTACGGTGTATAGATTGCACCCATCTAGCGGTTGGTTACTTCACGTAGAATAATTTTTTAGCAACATACGCAGAGCTCATACGTCCAATTGGCCCTCTTGACACATGGATTGTTCCAGACTACCCATTTATGATCGTTAAACAATCGGTCATAAAGAGACGGGTTGGTAGACCGAGTTACCATGATCGTATTCCATCTCGTGGTGAGGGCCCCATTCGGAGAAGATGTACTCGGTGTGGAAAAATCGGACATACTCGGGAAAACTATCCATCTCCTACACCAACAAATGTGGGAAGTTAAAAAGCATCTGGTAGCCGCCAAACTTGACCAGTAGCTACCCTGGAGAGTAATAGAAGTTTTAGACATGATAGTTTTGATCTAAACATTGATCTTAACGGGTAAACCATGTCTGTAATGAACACTTTCGTAATCTAATAATATATCATAAGTTTATATCCTTTCTTCTAACAAGTTATGCACTTATTGACAGACAAAACAACAATGTAAACCATTTAGTTCATGCGACAAGTAAAATAGAACAACTAAGACATAAGTTTTAAAGGATATTATTAGGCGCGCATTGTTAGCTCCAAGTATATAAATGTTAGAAGTAATGAAAAATAGGTTAAAGACAACTCTGGCAGAATCTTATGCCAGATACACCGAGACCTCAGAGCCTCTACCAATCAACATCCGAAGAACAAGTCCAAGACAGAAATCAAGACCACAAAGTCTTTGTTAATCATGACAGAGCCTCTGTGGAACTGAAGACTGAAGATGAAGATCAAGGCTCTTGAAGACAAAGACAAGTGTGCAGCTCACGTGCCTCTGTTGTATGAAGATTCTGAAGATCAAATAGTACAAGGCACGTTCCTCTACTTTCCACGTGTCATCTTCTGAGAGGCTGTAGCTTTTACAGAGTACTATCAAACAGTGAACAACCTTAATGTGTACCAGAATGCATCCCACGATCATGTCTCTTGTACATCTTGTCCCCTTGTCTTTAGTATAAATAGAGAGTGAAACCAGACCTTTTCTTGTAACGAAGCACAACACACACACACACACACACACACCTATTTAGAGAGAAATTTATCTGTGAGATAAACACACTTTGTGGTGTTCTTGGTGTAATACATGGTGAATCAATAGAGACGAATCTTTGAGCATTTTTCTTATTATATCTACTGCATTCATCTTTCTGTTGTGTGTTCTCTACCATTACAGTCTAACCTAAACTGTTCTTTAAAACACTTCCGCACTTAAGTCTTATTATACTCTGTTTTGAACGTTTGTGGTTTAAACATCACTGTTGAGTCTGAAGTCGGTTCAACAATTGGTATCAGAGCAAACTTTGATTTTCAATATCAAAGGATCCACTCTGCATTGATCTCGACTCATTTTTGGTAGATTAATGGATTGATTTTAAGATTTATTCTTCAGTTTCAAAACAGCCCCTGTTTGTCTGTTGTTATCAACCAGTTTGATTCTGACAGCTAAAGAGGAACTGTTATCTTATTAAAATCCTTCCATTTGGTCCTTTGTTCAAATTTTTCTAAGTTTAAACTGATATTTCAAGTCAACTCCATCGATCAAAGGTCACTGTACCTTACTCTGTTTTATGCTTCTTTTTGAAAACTCCATTTTTCATCAAAAATGGCAAACGCAGCGAACTTCTTCACTGCTGGTTCTTTAACCAAACCACCAACCCTTCTCAGAGATTAATACCCACAATGGAACATTCGAATGATCAATTTCTTTGAAGGTGTTGACAAAGACTTAATCACATACCTTCATAATCCACCCTATGTTCCCATGGTAACAATGCCAAGAGTACCTGAAACTGCAACTACTCCAGAGATACCTGAGTATGACAAGCCAAAGGACATTGATAAATAGTCCCCACATGATTGGGAAAAATATGAATGTGCAAAGAACGTAAAACGTCTTCTGATAATGGCCATACCAAATGACCTCTTCCAATCCTTGGATGCTTGTGAAACAGCCCATGATATGTGGAGAGAGCTAGAAAAGCCGCTCGAATGTGGAGCCAAGACACAGAAAAATAGAAAAGCTCAGTGCATAAATGAGTACTATGCATTCAAAGCTCTGCCATCAGAATCTCTACAGAACACTTATGACAGATTCAACTCTCTAATTAACAAATGCAAAAAGTTTGGTATTCACAAAACCTCTGAGGAAAACAATGTTATGTTTCTCAAGAGCTTGAATGATGAGTGGCTTCAACTGTTCATGTCTTTACAAACAAACCAAGACTTTGACACTTGGACCCTCACAGACCTCTATGGCACTCTGGTTGCACAAGAAAGCCAATTTGCCCAGACGAAAGCCCAGCTGGGTGGACCTCTGGCACTTGTAGGCAAAGCCACAGAGATGCAAGAATAGCCAAAGAAAGATAAGGCTCTGGAGGAGAAAGAGAAGAATAAAAAGAAGGTTTTGGTAGTTGACAGTGATGAAGAAGAGTTGATGGATGAAGATGAGGCAACAATGGCCTCAATAGCTAAATCTTTAGCTCTGTTGACCAAGGAATTTGGAAACAGATGGTTCAAGAAGAAGTATGGATTCAACAGAGGGTGAACGATAGAGATGGGAGAGACGACAGAGGTGGCAACTATCAAATCTATGGGCCACCATAGGGTCATGAGCAGAGAAATCAAGGAAGAGAGGAGTTCCATGACCAACAGAGGATATGAGCAGAAGGGTGGTGGAGAACACCAACATAGGTAGAATGATTACCCTCAAAGGGGTATGCCTAGGGAGGAGCACAGAGCTCAAGACAAAGTTGCAACGGCTCCACAGAACTCAGGGTGCTTCAAATGTGGCAACCCAGGACACTACGCGGTAGAATGCCAAAGCCAGCCCAACAGACCCCAAAGAGACTGCCTTTTACAAAAAGATGGCAGAATATTATGCTCAAAAGTCTCTTATGGTAGAGCAAGAGAACTGGGTGTCTGACGAGTTCTCTGATGAGGGAGAGAAGAAAAATGCATTGTTCTGTGGGATGGCAGAGGTCAGCAGCTCCGACTCCAACTGTGAGGTATCCCTTTCTAATTCATCCTCAAATAACACAGAAGCAAATTTCTTAAACTAACAGAAGATTACAATGAACTTGAAAAGACTTGTGCTGATATTAAGAAAAAACATGCCTTCTATGAGAGAGAAGCCAGACTTCTCACTCAGGAAAAGGCAAAGATTGTTTTGGAAAAGGAAAATCTAAAATGGAATGTATAAAGAAAACAATCCTTTGAAAGAAAAGATTTCTGATCTTGATTTAGCCTTAAAAGCCAAAACCAAAGAACTTTTGAATAATGAGAGTGATAGGCTGAACATACTTGCTCTTAAAATATTTTTCCAAAAGGAAATAGAAGTTCTTCACTAGGACCTTCTCGACAGAGACCTCTTAATTAAAAAATATCAAGACGTACAAAAGGTGTATGAAAAGGTAAGTACTCAAATAGGCAGAAGAGGAATTGGCTTCTGTGAGTTGGATCCTTTTACAGGAACCAAAAGAAACAAGTCCTTATCTTCTCTATTTTGTGTTGGAGATGTTATAAAACCAGGTTTTCCTAACTTACTCTTCGCGAACAAAAGGCGAAAACCCTCTTGGGAACCTCACAAGAGGAAACCTCTGAAGATGATCAATGTGTGGTATCATAACACAGATTTTCCATCTTCAAACTCTGTCAAAAGAGCATCCAAACCAAAGAAATATCTGAAAACACAGGATTAGATAGGTCTCTTCAAGTTTGGGGATCCAGAGACTCAAACCCAAGTCGCCTTTGTATGCATGATTAACCCTGAAAAGGAGTTATGCGCAGAGGCACCTGAATTCATACCTTCGTCCATAGAGAATAGGCTGAAAATGATTCTAAAAATGTCTTGGAAGCCTGTGAAAAACAATCTGTTGAAAATCATAAGATTTCCTCTGTCGAACATGATATGGGTGAAAAAGACTATGTGGACTCTTCTGAGACTACAGTGGATGCTCCTTGTACTTCAAAATAGACAAACATTTCTGAAAACAAGGAAGAAAGTGAACATGTCACATTTACAGAGAATCTTGCCTCTGTCGACAAAGATTTCCTTGACTCAGACTCAGAATATGAGGATGACTCAACCTATGTCGACTCAGAGACTGATTCTGACGACTCAGAGATAGTACCTTGTGAATCAGAGGGATCTAAACTTCCTTCTGGCATTCTTAACAGAACAATTCCTCCAAAAGGAGAAATTCACAAATATTCCTATCTGTCCAGATTTTCTAGACATGTGCATACAAGCTAAAACTTCTCTTGAGCTTGAAAAGATTAAGGAACAAAAAGAAAAATCCTATCAAACTCCAAAAGTTTCAAAACCTTTAAGGCCAACTCAAGAAAAACTTACTTGGCAACAAAAAGGAAAATGGATTGAAAATAACAAGTCTTTTTCTTCTGTGACAGTGAAATCGATAGAAGTTCACCACAGAAGATGGGTACAGCAGAAGGCTCCTCTGAAGAGAGATTTTTATAAAAATAAATCTAGCCTAGATAGGTCATTTTGTAACAGAAAGTCTGATGCTAGGAGAGATTGCAATCATAAAGCCTCTGTACCCATGTTCATTGTTTTTAATGAAAAGTTTAAACAAGTTTCTTCACATGTTGATTATTGTTAATGCTTTGAACTTATGTATCAATTGAATCAACATTTCTCTGGTCCTCACTGTTTCCTCTCTAAACCCAAAGCAAATAATGCCAAATTCAAGGGTAAGAAGAAACAAAATGGTTCTTCTAAAGAAGTTAAAACAAAAACTAAGGATGCTAAAACAACCTTAAAGTCACCTAACAAGATTGGACCCATTTGGAAATGGGTACCTAATCCCTCTAACTGTATTGCAGAAGCAGTATGTGCCTATCTGGTATCTAGACTCCGGGTGCTCGAGGCATATGACTGGCGACAGAGGTTTACTATCCTCATATAAAGAAAACTTGGAGGAGGATTGTGAGTTCCAGATTTGTGCAACAATCGATAGAAATCAATAGATAATAAACTGGTGTTATGATTTCAACTGGTCATCCAATTCACTTTCAATAATAGAGAGAGTTTACAATACGTTTCTAAAAGTGTAAAAAGACAACTAGCTTAATTTTCTAAGCTAAACAACTTTAAATACATTGGCCCCATGGCATGGAAGCCCACGGCCCGTTCACAATTAAAGGCTCAAATTAAAAAATAACAAATCAGCCCTTGAACTTCTATTCAACCAAATTTGACCCTAACAATCTCCCCCTTTGAATTGAAGTTCGAGTTCGCACCAGTTCTCGACATATCTTTTTCGAAGCGAAAAGCGGACCTCGAACATTCGGATGGCTCGGTGATAGTCGATGCATTCTTCAATCACTTCTAAAGCATTTCATGCGGGTTATCTCATTAGAGTTAGGAACATACGAAACCTTCTGATTTTCAGATTCGTAAGTGATGCTGTTGCGAAGAGCATCTTTAACTTTGAGGAGTGTACCATCGCAGAATCTGTCGACCTGACTGAAGCAAAGAAACCTCTTTTCTTTCTGATCGTTGATGTAGACTATCCCAAATTCTGGTTCCAGAAGCAATGCGTTCTTGGGATACATCTTCAGTTCGGGCGCTTTCAGATTCGGTTTCAGCAGGTTTACCTTCTTTGCTCTATTCTCGATTGCCATTTGAAAATCGGTGAGATAGGACATCATAATTGTCCGAATTAGGAAACGACGAACAGCTTTGAGTGCTTTGGTTACATACAGCGGTCGGATGGTTCTGGTTCGGAGGTCTTTCAGTATAGCTTGGAAGTCAAACAGTCTGAGGTTCTTGAAGTCAGCTTCGGAGAATCTCCATTCATTTCCATCTTCTCGTCGGACGGTGAATACTGGAAACATGACTTTTAGAATTCTACTTGTTTGAACGTTCAGCACTTCGGTGATCTTGTGCTTCGTTCGGACTTGGCTAACTAGCAGACTCCGCTTCATGGCGTTTAAATACTGGCTTTGGTATTCCGGGTCGGAACTGGAAATCCCAAGGCAAAATAAAGGCTCGATGGTGCGTAACCTGTGAACGTACAGCTTTTTCAGAGATTCCTCAAGGTGAGAAATGAGGATCATGATCTTCTCCCATCGGATTTGTTGCTGTTGAGGAGGAGAATGATCAGAAGCTGTCGGTTGTTGAGGTGAAATGACCCTTTTGCTTACAAATGCCACAGGTGGGACAGGTTCCTTCATGATGCAAATTGCACTGATTGCATTTCGGGAGGGGTCCATGGTAACGCCCTACTTCCTTAGCATTCATCCCAAAGTTTCCCACTACTTTCTTGTTCCTACTTGAACTACTTCCAATCGCCTTTCCTGACTGACTCTCTGGCCTTCTTTTACTACCGACACCTTTCTGAGTCAGAGTTCCTGCCCTGACCGCATCATGGGTCAAACTAGTTGCTAATGCCACTGCGGCTTGGATCGTGGTCGGACTTGTTGACTTAACCATCCCTCGGATCTCCGGGGCCAATCCATACAAATATCGGTCGATCTGTTTGCTCTCCGGGGTAACCATGTGGGGCACTAACTTTGCAAGTTCGTGAAAACGAGCGGTGTATCGATCTATCCCCGAACCAACCATGGTAAGATCCCAAAGTTCAGCCTCCAATTTCTGAACTTCGCTCTTGGGACAGTATTCCTCAATGAGTAATTCCTTAAACTCAGTCCAGGACAGCTTGTAAGCTTCCTCCCTTCCACGGGTTTGGACTTGAATGTTCCACCAAGTCAAAGCTCGCTTCTAGAACTGGCAGTCCGCATATTCCACCATGCGATCCTCTGAGCACTTACTGATATGGAGTACCGACTCCATGCTATCAAACCATGAAAGTAATCCTGTAGCACCCTCGGTTCCGTGAAATTCCTTGGGCTTGCAAGTCAGGAATGTCTTGTAGCTGCATCCTCTACTGTCATGAACATCATTGGGAGTTCCTCCTCCCACATTGACATTCCTATGACGCTCATTGATGCCCGCGGTGACTTGGGTTACGATGTCGGGTATCGCCTCTTGGATACGTTGAGCTATGATCTGGGCAATATCGGGGTTTTGATCATCAGGATTTTCTCCTGTGCGACGTGTGGATCTTCCTGGTGGCATTTTTCTAAAATACATTTGCAAATATCGATTTGGTTAAAATTTTGAGTAGATAAAGTCGGATGTTTTGTAAAGAATACATTTGTAATTTCGAAATATTGGAAATAAATAAAAAGAATAATTGTCGCATGTTCGACACATAAGTAATTAAAATGCGAAATTGCCTTTTCATTAAGGTCGTTAATAATAGCCGTTGATACAAAATTTCTGATGTGCATCGTACATCAGTACAGAATTACAAACTGAAATACAAGGTTGAAACAGCTAGAAATAAAATAAATAAAAAAATTCGTTTTCTAAATCTCCCACCATCCACGACAATATCCGTCCCGATACACTTCAATCAAAACCCACAACACCAATAACGTCAGTAGCATCACTACTACTATGCATACTATCTCGGCCCGTAAAGCTATCCTCCGAGCTATTCTCGCTCCGTTTAGGGCGTCAGACGACATGTTGGTCAAAAGGTGACTTAACTCTACTAGCTCCGTTAGGACTTGACTCTGGTGACTGACCCTCATTTGACATCCGTGCAAATCCGCTGTCACAGCCCTAAGGTGCTGCTCTTCGGCCCAGGTCATGCTAGACGTACGACCAATAGGTACTCCTTCGATAACTCGCGAGGGTTCCGGCGCCTCTTGCCGATCGGACCTCAAACTCACTCGTTTAGGTATAGGAACACTTTTCCTAGCGGTTAGTCTCGTGTGTGGCCCTCTAGAGTTTGGTTGTATCACTATAGGAGTGGGTTGCGGTGGAACCACAATCGGTGGTATCCTCGGTCCATCATACGGGTCTTGTTCGCCTTCCGATGATCGCTCGCTCGACGGTGTGTAGGAGGGTTGAGAGTGTGATAATGACGATGACGACATAGTGGTACTGAAGTAAGAGTGTATAACATTACTATCGCACAAATAAAAAGGCTAGGCGCACTATACTATTGCATACTATAGGCAATAACTACGCTCATACTAGGCATACAACGTGAAGCATCAAGTGCGAAAACACACATATTCCTAGTATATCCATTTCCGGTCTCGCATTACTCTTTCTTTAATTAAACATAGGTGATCAGGCTTTGTTTGATTAAAGACCGATGACGCAATACCCGAATTAGTTATACTAGCAACATGTTTAGTAATTTAAGTGTTCTTTCCCGTTTTTGGTTATAGTTGCAGTTTTCCAAAGGAAAACCGGTATTCTCTATAACCTTTGGCTCTGATACCAAGTCTGTCACACCCCGCTAAAGCGGAAACACGGGATGTGCAGCTCAAGTTTCATAGCAAGAGTTACAGGATTACACCAACCATCAAAATACATTCAAAAGATGAAGACATTGTCTTTTACAATCGTTTTTCAAAAGGGGAAATGACATAATTAAAAGATAATTAAGAAAGCTTCATCACGTGTAGCCTCCTAGATCCCAACCTTAAGGACGTTCTCCTGAAAAGATTGTCAATGAAAAGGTCAACTAATGCACTAGTTGGTGAGATCACAGGTTTAATGAGTACAACATTGTTTATCATAGCAAAATAGTTTAAATCCGCACAAGTGGATAAGGTAACCGGTTATGAAAACACTTGCTCATGGAAATAGTATGTATTATGTTTAAGTAGTGAGCCCGTTACCCGACCTATATGACAGCCGCCCCAACGCATGTTCTATCGTCAACAATGCGCACGAACAACAATAATTATGCACTCAAACAAGCGCGACTTGTGAGTGGGGTGTAGCGCTATCCATAATTACCAACGGCTCACACTCGTGAGTTAAACGAGTAACGTAGAGTCAAATGTGGACTTACGTACGATAGAGAAAAGCTCAAAAACTTACAACATGCTTAACCTATACATACCATAGAGCATAAAAGAGTATAGCAAAGTTTACATTTTCAAGAAAACGAGTTAACCGGTGCGTAAAGTAGTTGTAATAACGACATGCTTTTCACCCCAAATATGTAAAATATTGAAAAAGGGGCTGTGATAACTCACTTGATAAGCGATAGAATCCGGGAATCTCCCACAAGTACTTCGAGATGATCCTACTTCAAACCTATGAACGTAAGGTCACTAGTGAGTTTTTAATTTCGAAGGTTCGGTACTAACTATCCAAATCGTCATAAAATGCCTTTATTGTGATTTAAATATTATAAATCGTATGGAGTTACCAACATTTGTAATCGTAACATAAGTATGCTTCATTCTTGTTAGATTAAATTTACCGCAATTTCGTCATAATAAGTAACGAAAAGGGTCCAAATACTTTATATATAGTTTATATATGTATACCGAAATTTTATCATAAGAATGATAAAAAAGGTTCAAAATGTAAAGATGAAGTATTTAAAGTGCATAACTTTATAAATGTATAGTACATATATATATTTATACATACCACAATTTCATCATAATAATGATGAAAAGGGTTTAAAGTATATAAATTGCATAATTATATGAATATATATAGTATATATATATATATTCCACAATTTCATCATAATATGATGAAATGGGATCAAGAGTATATAAAATGCATAAATATATAAATATATAGTGTACATATATATATATATATATATATATTCCACAATTTCATCATAAAATGATGAAATGGGATCAAGAGTTAACTTTCAATCATAACAAGAAAATTGTCCTTTGCTGTCCAGATTTTGGTGTCACTTTGTGTCCATTTTGGATAACTTCCAGGTATAGTTAGGTCAAGATATTTTATGTCCAAGTGGTTTAATGAGTTATGAAACTTTTGGCATAAGTTTCATAATTTTTAGAAGTGTTTAAGTACGTGAAAAAAATACTTGACGTAAAACTCGACAGAAAACGTTGTTGTTTGTGCACTGTTTTTGTGAAGACTGTTTGGTAGACGAAAACTTTGAGTTTTTGAGTGAAACCACTTGGGTTTGAGTCCTAACACATAAAACTAATTTCCAGAAAACGAATTACTTAATTTGGAGTAGTATTGAGTGAGATATGACCTTTTGAAAAGAGGTGTGGAATCTGGCAGCAAGGTGTCAAAACCACCCTTTGTGCATGTGCACCTATATTGACTTTTTTCCCAAAATTCATATTCATTTGCATGCAAAATACGATTTGACTCATCCCCATACATTTATTTTCAGTTCCAAAACATGTTTTTGAGCCATTTAAACTACATGCAAGTTTACCCATCATCTCATCTTTTATAAATCTTGAAAATGGTTCTTTTGGTGTTTATGTCAAGATCTTCATCATATATCATAAAATTGTGTATTTTTAGCTCATGCATGTTGGTTAAAACATGTTTTTAATGGATTTAAAGATCCACTCATGAAACCTTTGAATCAAAAGGTATGGATTTTTCAAGAAAACTACATGCATGTGTTTAAAAGTTCATCTTTGATCTTAACATGGGTTTGATTATGGATTCACCACCTTTTTACTAACATGCAAGTGTTATGGTGGTAAATCTACAAACATTAAGATGTGTAAAGATGATTTTTAACAATATTAAAGAAATGTAGAAGAAGGTGAAGAACATTCATAAGAAAATGCAAGAAATAAAAATTTAGACAAAAGAGAGTGTGTGAATTTCATCCAATACACTTGCATTTACCTTGAACACTTTTATCTCTTTGAAAAGAGGTGTTTAGAGGCTGACTTTGTGGATGAAGGTGGATGAAGATTTGATGAAGATGGATGAAGATGGAGAGAGAAAGAAGAGAGAATTCTTGTGTGAGAATTTAGAGAGAGAATGAAATGTTTTGTAAATGAATTGTGATAGCCAAAAGAAATACATAAAGAGTAGAGAGGGGGGGTGGTGGTGTGGTGTGATGCAATAATAAAGTCTAATCTTGTCTTTTTGATTTATTTAAAACACAAGTATTTTCTCATAAATTATAAATAGCAAAGTAATTATATAAAAGTAAAGTATTTATATAATTTAGTTGAAAATAGATCAAGTTGTTAATTATATAATACTTGTGGTATAATTGTAGCTTAAGTTGGCATTTTATGAGATTTATGGATAATTTCCTAAATCAAGGGGTTCCTAGGCAAAATTTCTCAAATTTTCCTACCGTACCGAGTTTACTGCTAAAATTGCACTGTGTGAACTATGACATGAATAATTGACATATCCAGTGCAGTTCTAACCTGAGGTGTAAATTTGACAGTTGTCACACATTCCTTCTAAGATCATTCAATATTGTGCAAAACTTACTGTAAGTCTGAGTTAGACTTTCAGATTCCTTTGCTTTGAATCTCTCATATGCATTAATGCTTTGATTCAGTTTTGCTTGAATTGATTTGAGTGTGCCTAGCATCTGCTTCTCCAGTTCATCCCACATTTCTTTTGCAGAAGTTCCACTATCAATTCTATTGAAGACTTCATTAGGAACTGCCAAAGTCAACAAGGTAACAGCTCTTTTGTCTATTGCATGTCTCTGTTTCTGTGCTTCTGTATATTGTGAAAAACTTTTCTTCACTTTGGTAGCAGGAATCTCCGGTGTAGTATCTGTTGCAGGTGTAGCAGCAACATCAACATATACTTCTATTGGTCCTTCACGAATTGAGATCATAAAATTCTCATCAATATTATCCAAGAATTGAATCATTCGGATCTTCCATTGTTGATATTCTTCGGGAATAAGAACAGGTGGCTTTGTCTCAGATCCTATAGAGAGAAATTCTTTAGAAGACATGATTGTAAGACGAATTGAATTGAACCGATTCAACAGAAAGACTAATTCGAATTTCTTGAACAAAAACAGAAAGAATTCAAGAATTACTAAGAATTCAAAAATTACGAGTAGCAGCGGAATCAATTGTTTGTTGATCGAATTGATCAAGAAATCTTCAAGAACACGATCAAGAAACTTCCAAGAACGCGATCTTGACCTAATTTGTTTGTTGATTGGCTCTGATACCAATTGTAGAAAACAGGATTCAATCATACAATCAATTATGAACAATCAAGAACAATCAAACAGTAAAATGATAGAGAATTGGATCAAACAACTTCGTATTCAATCAAGAACAGATTACAGGTCTAGAGAGAGAATCTCTCAAAGATTACAAAGTGAATACAAAGTTATGCGGGAAAGTTAGTTAGCTTACAAGTGCTAACTTTTATATATACTGTAAGGAAAAGCTAAAGCTACAGTACATATATATGAAAGACTAATAGAAAAATTACACGTGTCCTAATTAGTAACAGAATATAAAGAAAAATATCCTGACATAAGTTCTGAACAACATCTTCAGAACTTCTGAACATTCTTCTGATCAAGCACTTCAGAACATCCTTCAAGCACTTGGACATTTTCATCATCTTCAGAAGTTATGAGTCTGCTACTCAGAACTCTGAGCCTTCTGTTAAGACATCATACTTAATAAACTTTGTAGTATTTTCTGATCAGATCTTCTGAGTCTTCTCAATCAGAACTCTCAATCAGAACTCTGACAAAACCTCAGATCTAACATTTAAATCATCCGAGTTCAAAGAAACAGAGTCACTTGAGCTTGACTCAGAAGAATCATGCCATTCACAAGAGGTAGGAGTAAGAGTATGAGAAGAAGATTCAACATCCATTTTTCCAAAACCTAGACCAGTTTTGTCATCACAAGGAATTTGGCCTTGAAAAAATTTCTCAAGAATTTTTGAAGAACTAGTCCATTTTCTAACAGTCTCTTGTTCTCTTATTAGTCTTTTAAAAAGCTTGTTTGTCTCTTTGGAGATAATTTGATTTATGGTTTTCAGATCCTCAAGCTCTGTTAGATCTGAAGTTTTGTCAATAAACCAAGTGTTGAAGATCTGATAAGAAGGTTCAGAAGTTCTGAGAAGAAGAGTCAGAAGTTCTGAGAAGAAGAGTCAGAGATCTGAGAAAGAGAAGTCAGAAGTTCTGAGAAGCGTGATCAGAAGAATGTTCAGAAGTTCTGAACTACCTGTTCAGAACTTATGACGAGTTTCGTTACTTAGTAATGTGTAAACTAATTAGGACACGTGTTTTGTTCTTATTAGTCTTTCTTATTTGTACTGTAGCTTTAATATATCCGTTGCAGTATAAATAGAGTGGTTAGCACTACGTTGCTAACTGATTGATTTTCCCATATCACTTGTATTCATTCCTTGTAATCTTTGAGGTTATCTCTCTCTTAGATCTGTAATTCTGTGCATCATTGAATACAATTGGGCTTGATCATACAATTTCTCAATTACTTCTTTCTATATTGATTGTAAGAATAGATCCTGCACTTTCAATTGGTATCAGAGCCAATCAACAAACAAATTCGTTCAAGATTGTGATTGCGAAGATCGATTGATCAATTTCTTGAAGATTTCTTGATTCATTCAAAATTCGATTCCGCTGCTAGGGCTAGTTCTTGAATTCTTAGCAATTCTTGAATTACCTGCTACTTTTCGATCAAGAAAATCGAATTTGTCTTTCTGTTGAATTTTCTTACAATCATGTCTTCTAAAGAATATCTAGCCATGGGATCCGAAACCAAACCGCCTGTTCTTATACCAGAAGAGTATCAGCAATGGAAAACTCGTATGATCCAATTCCTTGACAACATCGATGAAAATCTTATGATTTCTATTCGAGAAGGTCCAATCGAAGTATATATCGATGTCGCCGCAACCCCTGCTACAGAGACAACTCCAGAAATTCCAGCGACCAGAGTAAAGAAGAATTATTCCCAATACACTGCTGAACAGAAAAATAGGCATGCTATTGACAAAAGAGCAATTACTTTGATGACTTTGGCTGTCCCGAATGAGGTTCTTAACAGGATTGACAGTGGATCATCAGCTAAAGAAATGTGGGACGAATTGGAAAGGCAAATGTTAGGAACTGTGAGATCTATTCAGGCAAAGTTAAATCAAAGCATAAATGCTTATGAAAGGTTCAAAGCAAAAGAGTCAGAAAGTTTGACACAGACATACAGTAAATTTTGCACTATTCTAAATGACTTGAGAAGAAATGGACTGAAGAAAACAAAATCAGAAATAAATTACAAATTTCTGAACAGTCTAAATTCAGAATGGTCATCATTTGCCATAAGTCTGCAAATGAACAAGGATATGTGTGAAGAAGACTTAAATGATTTGTTCTGTGTTCTTAATCAACATGAAGACTCTGTCAAGTTAGTTGTGGAAGAAAAGAAAAATGTTGCTGATCAGTTAGCATTCTTATCAAAATCCAAAGCAATCAAAGCAACCAAAAAGACTGCATATCTATCAGAAATACCGAGTCTGGAGGAATCTGACAAAGAAGAAGGATCAGAAGATGATGAAGATATCAAGATAATGGCTGAAAAGCTAGCTTTGCTGACAAATACTTTCAACAAAAGGTATGGGAAGGGCAGATTTCAAGGAAATTATAAGAGAGTTGGAAGTTCAGATTATAAGAAGAAAGATGACAGAGAAGAAAATATGATTGAAAAGAGAATAGAGAGAAGTGAAGAAAACAAGGAAGAGAAGGAAGAGAGAAAAGAAAAGAATCTGTGTTTCAAGTGTGGAAAATCTGGCCATTATGCCAAGGATTGCAGAGTTAAAGTTGTGAAAGATTATGAATACTACACCAAGAAGGCTCAGCTTGCAAAGAAGAGAGATGACGAGAGTGCGCTATTGGCTGAACAGGAGAATTGGCTGTACTACACTTCTGATGAAGATGATCATATCAACTTTCCACAGATGCGAAGCTATATGGCAAAAATGAGGAATGAGGATGATTCTGATTTTGAAGATGCTGATTCTGAGTCATCTGCTGAGGTACATTCTTCACTTGAATTAGAGTTAATGACACAGATTGGTGAAATGAAAACTGAATTTGCTAATCTAAGAAAACAGATAAAAGGAGAAAGAACTTTGGTTAACAAATTCAGAATTGAAAAAGAAGTAATAAAAGAACAATATGAAGAATCTGAGGCTGAGAAACAGAAAGTTAAAGATGAAAATTCTGAATTGATGAAAAGGCTTTCTGAACTAAAAGTTGAGTTTTCAAAAATAAAGGATGAAAAAGGTGATTTACAAATAAAATTTGATATGTTATTTGAAGAAAGAAAGAATTTATACACCAAAATCAAAGAATTGGAAGATTTGAATTTGAAAAGAGGTCAGACTCAGCAAACATTAAATCTTTTATTAAGCAATGTTAAAGATACAAGATTTTACAATCCAAAGAAGGGATTGGGATTGGAAGAAAATGTCATTTTAAAAAGAGCTCCAATACTTCAAGTTTCTAAGCCAAAAATCCCAGAAATTGTTGAAGTTTTCATAAGACCTGCTAGTTCTATAACAAGTTCTGACAATTTGCAAAGACCAAACTCTAAAAAGTCAGATGAGACAATTTCTGAGTCTAAAACAGAAAAGTCAGTTGGTTCAGAAGAAAAGGTTAAGAAAGAAGTTTCTAAACCAACAGATGAAAAGCCAAGATACAATGATACTAAATTCAAGTATGATTCCTTAAATGTCAGCTACAAAAATAAACAACCAAGTTTTTCATATCATGACATTGAGAGCATATTTGATACAAGTAAAAATTCTGAAACAGTCAATCAGAAGTCTGAAACTTCTAGTCAGGATTCTGAACTTTGTAGTCAGAATTCTGAGTCTAAAGATCAGACATCTGAGTCTGTAAATCAGAACTCTGACTCAGGTAGTCAGAAGTCTGATTCAACTGGATTTTCTGAAACAAAATCAGATGAATTTTTGCAACTTGAAAAGAGATTTAATCTTGTGAGTCAAGAACTTGAGGATTTAAGGAAAGCTTATGATGAACTTGAAAATGATTTCTGTGAGGTGGATATTAAACTTGAAGAAGCTTTGAAAGAAAAGAATATTTTTATTCAGAAAATAACAGAGCTTGAAAAACTGAAGACTGAGTATGATCTTTTTAAAATTAATGCTTCAAGAGAAAATGATAAATTCTTTAATGAATCAAGTACATATGAAAAAGGTGAATCATCTAATTCTTCTAACAAAAAGAACTTGAATTTTTCAGAAAAAGAAGAAAGCAAAAGGAAAGATGATCTTGCAAAGTTGAATGATCTGAAAAGGGAACTTGAGAAGCTTAGAATGAAATCTACTTCTGAACTAAACGCTAGAAATTCTTGTAATAAGGGCAATTGTACCTGAACAGTATAAATAAAAATGAAATGATCTATGTTTCAGATTTATTGTCACTTGCAAAGAAAAATCTTGTTTGTGTTAGATGTAAAAATGATTCATTCCAATATTCTCACAAATGTCAAGTCAAAATAACTTCTGTTTCATACATAAGAAAAGATATTCAGAAAGTTTCTGTTTCTCAAAATACAGAAAAGAAGAAAATTTCTGTTCCTCAGACTCAGAAGAAAGAAAAGATAAAAGAAAAGAAAGTTGAAAACATAGCAAAACCAAAAGTTACAACTCTCAAAAAGAATTTGAACAAACTTGTAAGCAGAAAATGTTCTGACTTCATAAAAGTTCAAGGAAAGTGGTGTTTGAAGAAAGATTTTGAGTGGAGAGTAAAAGGTACTAATGTTAAATCCAATGACAAAGCTAACAAAGATGGACCCATTCCAAAATGGGTACCTAAACCTAACTGATCCTTTTGCAGGGCTGTCATGTGTGGTTTTTAGATTCAGGAGCTTCAAGACACATGACAGGTCAGAAGTCTTTTCTATCAAACTTCACAGAAAAGGCTGGAGGAGCAGTAAACTTTGGAAACAATAGCAAAGGTCAAGTCAAAGGTTATGGGGATTTAACTAAAGGGGATCTAACTATCCAAAAGGTTTTCTATGTTGAAGGATTACAACACAATCTTTTCAGCATAAGTCAGTTTTTAGACAGTCTTTGTCAAATTAAGTTTCAAATAACAGGTTGCATGATTCTAACTGAAAATGATGTCAAAGTCTTCTGGGCCAAAATACATATGGACTTATTTGTAGTTAATTTTTCAAAATTGAAAACATTAAATACAGTTTGTCTTTTATCAAAATCAACTGCAAATGAATGCTGGCTTTGGCACAGAAGATGTTCTCATCTGAATTTCAAAGATCTTAATAATCTTGTTGCAAAACATTTGGTTAAAGGCTTACCAAAGCTTAAATTTGAAAAAGAATCATTATGCTCAGCTTGTGAAATGGGCAAGATGAAAAAGAGTTCTCACAAATTAAAAATGGACTCATCTTGCAAAGCACCATTAGAAATGATTCATACTGATCTTTGTGGTCCAATTTCAGTTCAATCGATGGGAGGAAAGAAATATATGCTTGTGATTGTTGATGAATTATCCAGATACACGTGGGTTGAGTTCCTAAGAGCTAAGTCAGAAGCTGCTACTACATTGATAAATTTTATCAAAAGGATTCAAGTTCTCTTACAACTTCAAGTTCAGAAAATCAGAAGTGATAATGGAACGGAGTTCAGAAATGAGACTCTTCAGAATTTTTTAGAAAGTTCTGGGATTTCTCACAATTTTTCTGCTGTCAGAACTCCTCAACAAAATGGTGTTGTTGAAAGGAAGAATAGAACTCTAGTTGAAGCTGCGAGAACAATGCTGGCTTATGCAAATCTTCCTACTTTCCTATGGGCTGAAGCAATTGCAACTGCTTGTTTTACACAAAATAGAACTTTAATCAATAAGAGATTAAATAAGACTGCTTATGAACTGATAAATAAAAGAAAACCATTAATCAAATTCTTTCATATTTTTGGTTGCAGGTGCTATGTTCTCAGAGACAGAGAAAATCTTGCCAAATTCGATAAAAAGGCAGATGAAGGATACTTTGTGGGTTATTCTTTAACTTCCAAAGCATTCAGAATCTACAATAGAAGAACCAAGAGGATGATGGAGAGCATAAATGTAACTTTTGATGAAGCCAGAATGCGGACTTCTGAACAAGACAGTTCAGAACTCATGCTGAACAAGACAAAAATGACTTCTGATACAAATTCTAATCCTATTTGTTCAGAACTCAATTTACTATTTAAGGATGCTTTTAGTGAACTAATTTCTGATTCTTATGCAGAATATGAAAACCCAAAGATGGTCAAAGAGATGAAAAATAAGACTCCAGTAATAGTTCAATCAACTGTAATTTCTGACAAAGGTCCATCAGAGGAATGTCCAAATCTAATACATACAAGTGGTGAAAATTCTGAACCTTGTAATCAGAATTCTGATTCTTGTACTCAGAACTCTGAACAAGTCAATCAGAACTCTGACTTCATTGATCAGAACTCAAACTTGGATGCAACTCCTACTCATACGTCAGAACAAGGTGACAGTTCAGAATTACGAGCAATCATTGATGAGAATGATGCAAACAACAATTATTCAGAGATTGATGTACTCCCTAGTGCTAATAAATGGACTAAAAATCACCCTATTCATCAAGTAATAGGTGATCCATCAGCAGGAGTAAAGACAAGATCAGCTACAGCAAATGAAGCAATGTTTGCTGGTTTCTTAAGTGTAATTGAACCAAAGAAAGCTAATGAAGCCCTAGAGGATCCAGACTGGATTTCAGCAATGCAAGAGGAATTGCTTCAATTTGAAAGAAATAAAGTTTGGAGACTCATTCCAAAGCCTGAAGGTAAATCTATTATTGGAACTAAATGGGTGTTCAGAAACAAAAAGGATGAATCAGGTGTTGTCATCAGAAACAAGGCAAGATTGGTTGCTAAGGGATACTGTCAACAAGAGGGAATTGATTATGATGAGACATTTGCACCAGTGGCAAGAATAGAGGCAATCAGAATATTTTTAGCCTATGCTGCACATAAAAACTTCAAGGTGTATCAAATGGATGTCAAATCAGCCTTTCTAAATGGCAAACTTAATGAAGAGGTGTATGTCCATCAACCTGAAGGTTTTGTTGATCCAGAATTCCCTAATCATGTTTATATTTTATACAAAGCTTTATATGGTCTAAAACAAGCACCACGAGCCTGGTATGACACTCTTACTAAACACCTGTTAGGTTCAGGATTCAAGAAAGGTAAGATTGACACAACTTTGTTTTTAAAGAAACAGGGTAATGATTTGATTCTGATTCAGATTTATGTTGATGACATAATATTTGGTTCTACCAGTCCAGAATTATGTGATAATTTTTCAAAAATCATGTCATCTGAATTTGAAATGAGCATGATGGGTGAACTGAATTTTTTCCTTGGTCTTCAAGTCAAACAACTACCAAAAGGTATTTTCATAAATCAAGGAAAATATGTCAGAGATATTCTGAAAAAGTTCAAAATGTCTGATTGTGCTTCTATGAGAACACCTATGGCAACTAACATAAAGTTAGATGCTGATCTCAAAGGTGTTTCAGCAGATATCAAACTTTATAGAGGCATGATTGGATCATTACTTTATTTGACTGCAAGTAGACCAGATATCATGTTTTCTACCTGTTTCTGTGCTAGATTTCATTCTAACCCGAAAGAATCACATATGTTGGCTGTCAAAAGGATTTTAAGATATCTCAAAGGAACACCTGATCTAGGTTTATGGTATCCAAAAGAAACTGACTTCAAATTGACTGCTTTCACTGATGCTGATCATGCAGGAAGTAGGTTGGACAGAAAGAGTACATCTGGTGCTTGTCACTTTTTGGGAGATAAAATAGTGAGTTGGGCATCAAAGAAACAGAACTGTGTATCCACTTCAACTGCTGAAGCAGAGTATGTTGCTGCTGCTGCTTCATGCTCTCAAACATTGTGGATGAGAACACAACTCATGGACTATGGATATCAGCTTAATAAGATTCCCATCTATTGTGACTCAGAAAGTGCAATTGCTATTACTCAGAACCCTGTTCAACATTCGAAGACTAAGCATATAGATGTGAGGTATCATTTTATAAAGGACTATGTGGAAAAAGGAACTATAGAGATGCACTTTGTGCATACAAAGTATCAATTGGCTGACTTGTTCACAAAGCCTCTTGATCACAAAAGGTTTTCTTTTCTCATATGTAAAATAGGAATGCTTAATCTGCCTAGTTGAAAATATTTTTTTTCTTAAAAATGCTAAATTTTTCTAAGTAAACTTGTCTGAGTAGTGTATTCAGAACGTCTGAGTCTTGAGTTCAGAACTTCTGAGTCTTGAGTTCGGAACTTCTGAATCTTGAGTTCGGAACTTCTGAATCTTGAGTTCAGAACCTCTGAGTCTTGAGTTCAGAACTTCTGAGTCCTGATATCAGAACCTCTGAATCTTAAGGTCAGAAATTCTGAGTCAATACTTCAGCAATCTAACTTTCAAAAATTTACTTTTGAGAAATACAAATAACTTCAACTGTATGGATTATGCTTCTTTGATTATCTTTTAATCTCATCTTTATGTATCATTAATACTCAAATGCATGCTCAAGTCAAGGGGGAGCATCAAAATTCTTTTGGAAATCATTTTGTGATGCTTAAAAGATTTGTTTTCATTTCTTATCTGTTCAAACCTCTTCTGAATAATCAAAATGTTTTATATTGGTCAGAAGTTGATTTTAAAAGACATTTTGGTTACAAGGCAAAATTCTTCTAAGTCATGGAATCAGAACATCTGTGCGTGTTATTCAGATTTTTGACTTGAGTCAAAATTCTATCCACTAACACGTGTCAGCTTCATATTTGTTTGACAATGCCACGTATTTCATTTAAATCCTTTGTGGTATTTCACATGTGTTGACTCCGTTATAACATTGATTTCGCTTTTCCGTTAAACCTTTCAACTTCACGGATTTTAAATAGGTCTTAAAATCCCTATTTCAAATTTCTTTCAAATTCCAGAGCAAAACGTGAGATACGAATCAAATCCAGAGTTCTTTGAATCTGTTTTCTTCTTAAATCATGTCTGAAATACGAAGAAGTGGTCCAATTTCTCTACATTCTACAAAATCGATAATGGATTCATCCGATTCGGAAAATGATGAAGTACAAAATAGAGTTGCAGAGGAAGGGGCAATAAGAAATGATGAAGAAGATGAACAAATGGATGAATCTGAAGGAAATGCGGATGAGGTAAACGTTAATATTGAACATGATCAGAGTGCTGCAGGTTCTAT
Organism: Saussurea involucrata; assembly: GCA_033807775.1. Lineage (NCBI taxonomy): Eukaryota > Viridiplantae > Streptophyta > Magnoliopsida > Asterales > Asteraceae > Saussurea > Saussurea involucrata. The sequence goes on from CM066314.1 coordinate 196,270,110, forward strand.
TATGTCAGATAGATCTATTCTAGTGGAAAGAGTTGTTCCTGAGAGTGAATGGTTGAAATTATCTGAAAATAACTGTGTTATATTGTTTGAGGAAAGTCGTTTTAAGCCTGAACACAGAATTATCATGGAGTTATTCAAACATCATCCGTACAGAAAATGGTTTACAAGAAGTAAAAATGTGCCTGTTCAGTACATACAACAATGGTGGAAATATCTTAGGTTAGAAGATAATAAGTTTGTGTCTGAAATTGGAGGAGTGACATTTGTCTTATCTATCTCTTCACTAAGAGAAATGCTGAATCTACCAGAGAAAGATGATGTACAAAGAAGAACAGATTTTGAGGATTTACCCCTAACAGAGGAATTAATAGCAGAGTTCATGAAGTTGGGATACAATGAAGGATTGAGGACTCTCAGTTTGTTCAGAAGAAACAAATTACCACCTATTTGGGCTTGCTTCTTTCATGTGGTAAATAAATGTTTGTCAGGGAAAAATAGTTCTGCTGATCAAGGTTCTAAACAAATTCTTCAGATATTTCAAGGTTTAGTGAAGAATAGGCATTATGACTATACTTTAATACTTTGGGAAGATATGAAGAATACATTTGAGAAGAATCAGAAAGCAATTCAGAAGAAGACAAAGGATGCTCCACTGACATACATTCCCTACATAAGGTACTGGCAAATTGTTATTTGGTATGCCATGCAGGAAAACAGAACAATCTCAAGAAGAACAAATGAAGAGCATGGTCCTACATTTTATTTGGGTAAGATGACCTCAGTAACAAGACTTGAAAATTATCCCAATCATAAACTGTTGCCAAAATCACTTAGGAATTATATTCCAAGGGAGAGTGAGATTTTAAAAGCTTATTGCACCTCTATGGGAATTGAATTACCTCAAATCCCTGCCCAAGAGGACCAACCTGAGAAGAGAGGTGAGGGGTCTAGTCGAATTAGAGAGGGGGAGGATGTTCAGATGGGTGAACATTCTGAGAGACTTGAGGGGGAAAATTCTGAGAGCTTGGTTAGACTCAGTGAGGAAAAACAGAATGAGAGTGGTGAGGATGAGAGATTGTTAACAGAGGTTCAAACAGAAAGAGATGCCTCTGAACCAGCTAATCTTGACCAGGTAACCACACATGCTATTGGTTCACATCTCTTGGTGTCCAATATTGAAACAAACACCATGGACCTAGTGGTGGATCTTGAACAACCCATCCATACCCACTCAGAAGCATTTCAACATGCTACTGTTTCACACAAATCCGGGAAACCATCCCAAACTCATTTGGAGGGAGGTGATAAATCCCAACTTATTTTTCAACACATTGAGTCTGAATATCACAGTCCTATTCATATTGAGCCTGAAATTCCTTTTGACACTTGCACAGATCAGGAATTTCGTACTCCTGAAACAACATTCATAGACATGCCTAATGTTGGGTGTCGATGATTGGATGGAAGTCCTGGTGAGGTGAACATTACAAAAGCCTCATTCAAACGTGCATCTGTTGTACAAGATGACTGTGTGTTATCTACAGGCCATGAGCTCTCTGGGCACATGAAAACTGGACCATCTGTTGGTTCAGGTTCACTGTTAGAAACTTCTGAATTTGAAAAGATTCAGAAACAAAACAAGGAGATGGGGGAAAAAATAGAAAATTTGGAGAAGAGGATGGAGGATCTGAATGATGAGGTATCAGATTTGAAAGATGTGTTGGAGAAAAAGTTAATTTCTGTTGAAACCAAGGTAGATGATGTAACGAAATCCTTGGATTCTCACAAAAAGGAGATCATGGATATAATGTCTGGTTTTCAAAAAGATATGTTGAAACAAATGCAAGATATGCAGGATTCTATACTGAAAGCACTGAGTGTATCACTGGCTTCTACTTCAAAGCCTCTTGATCCTGTTCCTATTGCAGAAGCTGAAGCTGAAGGTACTTCTAATCAGAACTTAAAAAGAAAGTTTGATGATAATGAGCCTCATGATCATCAAAAGGGGGAGAAAAGACAAAGGTTAAGTTCTGATGATGACATTGGCATAGAAGATTTTGAGATAGCAGACATGCACTTAGCCAATACAAAAAGTTCAGAAGATCAGACACAGGAAAATTTAAAGAAGATGATTCAGATAGTACAGCTTGACAGTTCAGATACAGAAGAAATGGAGTTGGGAAGTATTGATAGTAATGAATCAGATAAAACAGAGGAATTGAACTTGGATACTGAGATGGAAGGAAACTCAGATGAAACTGTAGCTATTGAGGAATCTGATTTGAGAATAGAAGAAATAGTGGAAAGTACAGTGGTAAACAGGTGTACAGATATTGTGGTTTATAACAGTGAAAGGGCAATGGAGTCTGAATCAGAAGAAAGGAGGTTGAATGAAGAATTGATCAGAAGAATGCATAATGAAGTAGTCAGAGCTTTGAGTGTTCAGAAAATTCATAAAGGGATAAAAGTAATAAGACCTATTGATCTGATGGGTGAAGAAGACAGAACTGTTGATTATTCTCAGAATTTTAAGCATGAGTTCAGATATAACTATGCTGATGAGATGAACACAGAAGAAGAATATGAGAAACTAGAAGATTACTTCATGCCTTCTGAGTATGTATTCAGAAAACCAATTGAGATTTCCAAGATTAACTTACAGACGTTAGAAGAACCCATATGTGATTTCATCCTGGAACTAAGTGATGTACCTTTGGCCAGACAATTTCATGATGATATTTTTCCTGAGGAAATGTATGAAAACCTCTACCACTCAGAAGGAGAATATGAGTTTTTAGAAAGTAATGTTGATGGTTTCATGGATGAAAGAGCTCAGATGATTTACACAGAAGCTTCAAACAGATTCAGAATTCCTGACTCAAGACTGCATATTCAGAAAAGAATTGAGAAAGTTCTAATGTTTCAAGAAGAAGAATTCAGTGGTTTAATGTTTGTTAGAATGGAAGTGTTGAAAGAGAAAAATACAAAAGTTGCCATGTCCAGTTTTGATTTCCACAGACTAACACTTGATGATCAGATCTTTCTAGTCAAATTCTTCTCTGGTACTGAAGAAGCCTTGATGGAAATTGAATGCAGAAGACTTCTGGGTATCTATGTCAGAAACATGTACTTATATGATTTTCAACTAGCCATTGAAGGAAGAAAAGAGAAGTGCAATCTGAGGTCTCCAACAAATATTGCAGGATTTGATGTGTGTACAAAAGGATTCGTAAATGAAGGAATGGAATCTGAAGGGTTTGCATATAAAGTTCAAGAGAGACTTGAAATGTTCAAACTGAAAGAACTGGTAAAATATAGTGATGCAACTCTGAGTTGGTTACTGATTGAAATGGAAGTAAGTGCTAAAACTGAAAGAGAGAACTTAAAGAAAAGGTGTGTAAACTCTATGAATAGAAGGTTGAATCTCAGAAGAAAGATCAGAAGTTGTGGTGAATGGTTGCTATCTGAAGTTAATCCCAAGAAGATGTTACACAGTGATTTTGTGTTCCCTGCTGAGTATGAAGTGAATGAAATTTTGTCAGATGAAGTTGAAGAAGTTCAGGACACAACACCTCAGAATGTGCAGATAACTAATATTGACCAAGCTGAACAGTCTGAACCCAAAGAAGATGAAATATTCATTGATCTGAATGGATACTTTCTTGAATTTGATCTGCCTGAGTTTTTCAAACCAAAAGAAGTACAATTCTTGGATGTGTATTATGATAGGTCTAAGGAGACTCAGATCTGGTTGGCTGAAAAATCAAGATGTCTTGGCAAAACAAAGCAAGCCGTTTACTCAGATTTTCTAATCACTGGAATCAGAGAATTGAAGGTTAAGAAATTCAGAAAGATGGAGTACTTATCCTTTGAAGTTCTGAGAGAAGATGGCAAGGTTTATTATTTTACTGATGCAGATTTTGAGAAACTGTCAGTGGTTGACTTCTACAGATTACACTGCTTTCTATGTTTTAAAGAGTCAAGTAAAGACAGAAATGAAAGGAAGGCAAGAAGTGTGGTGATTGAGGCCATGTTCTATATCTTAAGGTGGCATTGCTATACAGATTTCCAAATAGCTCTGTATTTGCAAAAGTCATGTGTTTATCTGGCAAATCCCAATACAGATCATGAGCAGAAAAAGGTGTTAAAGACTGGAAGTGTTCACAAGTATCCAGATCTGGGAGTATTTTTGAAGAACAAAAGTGGAAAGATCTTCTTCAGAGCAAAGGAAACTGCAAAATATTGTTCTGGAACTTTAAGGATCATAAAGCACAATTTGGAGAAAAAGATGCTGAAAGTAAAGGAAGCAAACATAACTCAAGAAGCAATAAATCAGCAAGTTGAAGTTATTCAAGAAATTATTGACAAGATTGATAAGAGGCTTAATCTGAGGAATGTGCTACTTCAGAAAATTGTTCCTGCTCTGAAAGAATTAGATGATGCAAAGTTTAAGTTTATTTGACAAAAAGGGGGAGATTGTTAGATCTGAAGTTTTGTCAATAAACCAAGTGTTGAAGATCTGATAAGAAGGTTCAGAAGTTCTGAGAAGAAGAGTCAGAAGTTCTGAGAAGAAGAGTCAGAGATCTGAGAAAGAGAAGTCAGAAGTTCTGAGAAGCGTGATCAGAAGAATGTTCAGAAGTTCTGAACTACCTGTTCAGAACTTATGACGAGTTTCGTTACTTAGTAATGTGTAAACTAATTAGGACACGTGTTTTGTTCTTATTAGTCTTTCTTATTTGTACTGTAGCTTTAATATATCCGTTGCAGTATAAATAGAGTGGTTAGCACTACGTTGCTAACTGATTGATTTTCCCATATCACTTGTATTCATTCCTTGTAATCTTTGAGGTTATCTCTCTCTTAGATCTGTAATTCTGTGCATCATTGAATACAATTGGGCTTGATCATACAATTTCTCAATTACTTCTTTCTATATTGATTGTAAGAATAGATCCTGCACTTTCAAGCTCAGCTTTGATTTCCTCAAACTTTTAAAGTTTAGACATACATATTTCAAGTTGAGAAGTGAGATTTCTAACTTGAACATATTTTCTTTTCTTGGCATCCTTGATAGTATAGTAGTCATTAGTTAAGGATTCATATGCATCAATCTTTTCAGTGTCAGTCATAGAATTAAAGGGATGTACCTGAGAGTATGATGTCGAGCACCCAGTTGACACCAGAGCCATTGGAGAGACTGCCTTTTCAGAATCTTCCATATCTTCAGATATGGCCATGAAACACATGTTGGGAGAATCTTTGTCACTGTCAGAAGTTTCCACTTCATCCCAATCATGAACTTCTGCCATGAGCCCCTTTCTTTTTCTGAGGAGACCCTCATTTCTTTCTTTCTCTTTCTTGTACTTGGCCTTGTACTTCTCAGCACGTTCTTGATGATCTTGAGAAGATGGTTGAGTACATTTTCTGGAAAAGGTTGATTTGAAGGAGTTGTTTTTGGGTTTCTCATACTTAGAAGAGAACTTGTCAGAGGATGTGGTCCTAGATTTTACAACACGCTTACTTCTGCACTCAGATGCAAAATGTCCTTTCTTACCACAATTAAAACACTCCTCATTTGACTTATCAGAAGAGGGGGTTTTTGTAGAAGAGAAGGGTTTTCTGAGAGTTCTAGATTTGCTATAAGGACGAGACTTGTTCTTGAAACCAGCCATCATAGCCATTTCATCAGATATCTGCTCAACCGAGGTTTCCTCACCTTCATCATCGGCATCACTTAGATATGCCTCCGTTTGGTGGGTAGAATTGTTCTGACTATCATTGTCAGAGTCTGATGAAGGATAGGTGATTCGAGGAACACTTTGAGATTTCTTGGAAGTTTCACTGACAAGGGCTATAAAAGAGCCTTTTATCTCTTTAATGAAAGACTTCTTTTGCAGTGTAGTTTGTTCAAAGTTGAAAAGAGTTCCATACAAGACAGTTAAGGGCATGTATTCAAGATCCTTGGTTGTCTTGATGCAAGTGCATATGTTCTCCCAAAATTCAGGGAGACAATCCATGAACTTGCATAAGACTTCCTCATTATCATAAACTCTGCCCAATAACTTCAGATCATTTAGAAGACTGTTGAATCGATTATAATAACTGGAGAGAGATTCTCCTTTCTCATGAGCAAAGAGCTCATACTTTCTGATGAGAGCAATCTTTTTTCTTTTCTTCACTTCCTCTGTACCTTCGTACATCACACACAGTGAGGTCCACATTTCTTTACCAGTTTCAAAGTTTACTAGAGAGTGATAGACCTCATCAGGAAGGGAGAGAGCAATAATAGCCCTGACCTTAGAGTCAAGAGAGACCAGACGTTTTTCTTCATCAGTGTATTTCTTAGGGTTTTTTAGATTATAGCGACCAATAGCTTTGGATTTCTCTTCATCAGAAGAATCATCTGAATCATCAGATTTATCTTTATCAGCGATTTCTTTTCCAACCCTCTGCGTTTCATAGCGAGCCCAGACTCTAGGGATGATGGGTCCCTCTTTGAGAATTGTTGGATATCTAGTATCCACTCCTTCCATGAATAGCATCATGCGGCTTTTCCAGAGAGCAAAGTTGTTGGGGTTAAACTTTGGAGGTTTGGCTATGGAGCCATTTTCAGAGAAATTGTTTTGAAAAGATATTTCATTGTTTGAAGATAAGGCAGCCATTGCAGATCAAGTTTATGAGTTAAACTTCCTGTTCTGATACCACTTGTTAGTCCCAGATGGCTTAACAAGTATGGTAGAAAGGGGGGGGGGGGGGGGGGTTGATTACAATACTTAAAATTTACTTAATTTAATTCTTTTATTAAAAACTTCAACAAGAATTACACATAGAAAAACTAAAGATTGTTGCGGAAAAGAACAGTTAAACTATTCTAACAATCTATCACAAAGCAAACAGAAATAACAAAACAACTTTAAGCACACAAAGATCAAAGTTATCAAGTTCTTATAAATGAAGCAATCTTACACTGAGATAATTTCTTCAGAAGGCGTAGTTTGCATGGGGAGCTTCTTCCTCCTTTTATAGTGTGAGAAGCATTAAATGCTTAGGACACTTGTCATCAGGAGATTCAAAGTAGGTGTTGACTTCTGAAAAGTTGATGTGTCATTTTCACCTTTTTCCTTGGTACTAGGAAGAATACCCATGCTGATTGAGACTTTATCTGATAATGGATAAAACGACAAATAGTCACTTTTACCTGACAATAGATATTGTCCCGTAATAAATGATCTTCTTGATGTGTCTTCCAAGAACTATTCCACCGACGATATTCCACCGATGAGAGTGTTTTGGGATTTGTCACTATTGAAGAAAAACATCTATGAAGATATATGAGATCCCACCGATTTGAAGATTTCGTCGGTGGGACTCATTTTGACCGAGCAAGAGATGGATCGGTGGGAGATATCCACCGATGTATGAAGACCATCGGTGGACAATGACTTGATGTTTGTTGAGAAAATTATTCTTCATTTCCACAATGAGAATATCTTCAAGCTTGGTTTCGGTTGATCTTCGACTTCACCGAACATTTGCTATCTTGTACAAGTCATTGTAAAGAACCAAGCTAAAATATTCTAAGTGAGATTTAGGAGAAGCATCGGTGAGTCAATTTCAAATCTGTGGTGACCCAACAAAACCCATTAAAGAATTCTTCAACACAGAGCACCAAGTCCTCTGCAACTCAAGCTTCTATCAATCACTTGACCAAGGAGTTGAAGGAAGCCAGAGCAATCGCTAAAGCTCTGTCAAAGCAACCCTCCTCTGCCACTCCGGCCTTAACTTCAGATGATCTACGCAAGGATTTGGAAAAAGTGCAAGATTCCACCACAAAGCAGATGCAAGCTCTGAAGCCACAGGACTACATCACCAGAGCTCAACTCCCAGAGCTTGGGCAAAGTGTTCTGAACGACATAACAGGTTTATCAAGGCTTTCACGACTGCCAACTCCTCCTATGTTAAAGAATTTCAGGCTAGAGTTGGTAAGCTGAGGTTTAACTCAGAAGCAGAGGTAGCCTATCTGCTTAGTGTTTGTGATTATTTGTGCGCAACAATGATTGTAGCAGGGACAACTCAGACTAAGAAGCCTCCAACTTCTTGTCAGATAGAGGGTAAGATAGACCAGAGGGAGTACGATGACTCTGACGGTGACTCTGATGGACCCTCAAGTCATCATAAGGGGGAGAACAAGGAAAAAAGAGCAGAAGAACACCTACGAGCCAACCTCTGGCAATTCAACCTCTTCAGCAAGTACCATCCCAATCCCAACCAACCAACTCACCAAAGAAGACCACATAGGCAACACCCACCTCTGTGGAAACTAAAACATCTGAAGACCTTCCATCTCCAACACCCCGAATAGAAACTAACCTACCCTCTTCCACACCTACAGAAGAACAAAACTGACCCAAAACACCAAGGGTAAAATCTATAGCCCAGAAGCAAATAACATATTTGAAGACATCTACTACTGTAGAGGAAACTACCAAACCCCCAACCATCAAACCTACAACAGAAGTTCCTTCTACAACAGAGGAAACCACAAGAACGACAAACCAAAATCCTCCAAGTGTTCAAAAGAAGCAACAATCAACAGAGGTAACCCCAACCAAACCAACACTCCAAACCAAACAAACAACAAAAGTACCCCCACCCCCACCTAAAACCAAAACCAAGAGCTCAATAGAGATACCCAAACCTAAACCTCCAGCCAAAGAAAAGGGCAAATCTACTGCCACAGAGGATCCCTAACCTAAGAAACCTAAGCCTCATTCAACGGAAAAACTGATGAAGAGTGCTTTCGACTTTTTCATCACTCCCAAACCAGAGGAAGAGGACTGAGCGTTTGGACCACCTCTGTCAGCCATTCCTCTCCTTGACCCAAATACCAAACCCTCTAAAGACAGAGTTACTCTGGTCCTCAGAGAGATGGACGCTTTGAGGAAACCCATGCCTCCCTCTGCATCCAAGAGAGACATGGAAGAGGTAGTATACAATTATCTATACAACAGAGGCCTCAACGATCCTCTGCCAAAGCCTACCCTAAGCACGGATATAATCGCAGAGATCAAGGACAAGTTCTACAGGGAAAAGGCACAGAAGGTCGACCATGTGTTCTCAAGTTCTAAGATCAAAGAAGTCAATGGAGTCAAACTTTCCCACACAGCATGTCGAAACTTCTGGTACAACATCTACTATGTGTTGAGAGAAGATGGCTCCAGAATGAAATTCACATACGCATATCTTAGAAATCTCCACCCTTATGATCTGGCAGAACTATACACATGAGCAGAGAGCAACTACGTATCTGGGAGAATCAAACATCAAAGAGCCTATGATGCTGTCAGAACCTTTATAAGGGAAAGGCTACTGTACTTCAGCTTACTAGACTTCCAAGTAGCTCTGGACCTCGGGGTAAAGAAGATTTCCCTAAATCGCCCAGACGATCATGACCCCTCATCCTCTGACATCAGACCCCGCTCTATCATTCATCATCCTAGAGTTGGATATGTATATCTCGATCCACAAGGTCAGAAGAGGTTGTTCGTTGAATACGATTGTCAGAAGTATGCCACAGAGACTCTGCTACAATTCAAACAAGATCTACTCAACAACAGAGGCTCATAATTCGTAAACCTTGAGACCACGGATCGACTCAGTGAGGCCATTGATGCAACTGTTAGCTTCAGAGAATTGTGCATATTCTTCTACACTCAACTAAAGAAGAAAGGAACCTGGGGAATAAAGATCAACGATTTCCCTGATGCTAGAATATGATATCTGTAATTTACTTTTGTACTTAGATTAAACCTTTCAAGTATTGTAATTTCCCTTACCTCTGTAAATGCCTCTGGCATACATGCAAAATGAAAATTCTCTTTTATAGAGGTTGAATCATTCACCTCTTGTCCTCTTAGCCTAAGCTCTATGCATATTTCCAAATTTTATTTTTCAATACTTAGGGGGAGATTGTTAGCTCCAACTATATAAATACTAGAAGTATTGAAAATAGGCTAAAGACAACATTGGCAGAAGCCTCTTCCAGATACACCGAGACCTCAGAGCCTCTGCTAATCAACATCCGAAGAACAAGTCCAAGACAGATATCAAAACCATAGAGCCTCTGTTAATCATGACAGAGCCTCTGTGGAACTGAAGACTGAAGATGAAGATCAAGGCTCTTGAAGACAAATACAAGTGTGCAGCTCACGTGCCTCTATTGTATGAAGATTCTGAAGATTAAATAGTACAAGGCATGTTCCTCTACTTTCTACGTGTCATCTTCTGAGAGGCTGCAACTTTTACAAAGTACTATCAAACGGCGCACAACCTTAACGTGTACCAGAATGCGTCCCACGATCATGTCTCTTGTACATCTTGTCCCCTTGTCTTTAGTATAAATAGAGAGTGAAACCAGACCTTTTCTGGTAACGAAGCACAACACACACACACCTACTTAGAGAGAAATTTATCTGTGAGATACACACACTTTGTGGTGTTCTTGGTGTAATACATGGTGAATCAATAGAGATGAATCTTTGAGCATTTTTTTTATTATATCTACTGCATTCATCTTTCTATTGTGTGTTCTCTACCATTACAGTCTAACCCAAACTGTTCTTTAAAACGCTTCCGCACTTAAGTCTTATTATACTCTATTTTGAACGTTTGTGGTTTAAACATCAATGTTGAGTCTGAAGTGGGATCAACACGCATAAATAAAACACACAGATTTAGGCGTGCATAAAGCCGACATACGACACGTACAACACTAAAGACGATATATCCTAAGGATAAAGTTATTTGCATTGTTTAATCCAGGCCATTTTTTCATTAATCTGTTCTTGCCATTTTCGAGAATTTTTCCCCAATTCTTTACAACGCTCATATTTTTACTTTATCTCCTTCTCCAACTTCTCTAAAGCCTTGCATTTTTCTTTGATTCTTGCGTAACACTTATTCCTTTCTGCAACAGTCTTCCACCACTTCTCTTTGATTTGCTTGACTTGTGCTTCATTTTTTTTCAATAGATTTGACCATTCTGGATGGCATGACCTGGGAATAGGGAGGTTTTGAATACGATGTGTTTTCTGCTATCTGTTTGTGTTTAGTCTAAACAGTATGTTAATTTTGATACATGGAGCTCAAATGCCAGTGTATATATATATAAGTTACTTAGGAATCTCTAATCCTTTTTAAACGAATCTGTAAGCTTTTCCAGGCGAATCTATAAGTTTTTTAGGGAATTTGAAAGACTTTTTTAGACGAATCTGTGTTAGCCCCAAGTATATAAGATGTAAAAGTATTGAAAATATTACAAGTCAGAAGACCACCAGAGATTCGACAGAAGACTTAGAAGAAGATCAACAAGAAGACCACCGTCGATCTCGGGCGGAACCATCAGAGCTCGACAAAGCTCTGGCAGAAGACCTTTTCTATTCAACAGAAGAACTGTTCACACCAGAAGACCATCAGAGCTCTGGCGTAAGAGCTCTGGTGAATGAAGACCTCTGGGAAGTTTAAGTCTCGTAGAAATCTCTAAGTGTTAGACATGTGTCCGTACTTTCCACGTAAGCCCTAAAAGGACGAAGACACACTTTCCACGTGTCACCTTAGGGTTAGATAGTACACTGTACAGTGCTTTATCAGGCTATAAATAGAACGTTAGTGGTGCACACAATTGTAAGCTTTTGGAAGAATTGTTTTCCACAATTATGAGAGCACACACTGCTATATTCCATAGCACTACCACTGTACGATATGTTTCCTGACAGATTTCTGAATACACATACTTGAACGTGTTCTTGGTTTTATTCATTAGTATCAATATACGAGCAGCTTATTTACTTGATCTTGTTATCATTTACTGTTCACTGTTTGATACTCTCATTGTTACATAATCGTTTACACAATCACTCACATTTAATGGCTTTATATAATGCTTCTGCAATCTGTTTTATGCTATTATTGTGAGACAACTTGAATCTGGGAACCAACAATTGGTATCAGAGCGGATTGATTTGCTCAAATCAATCAATCCAATCTAACCAGGTTGATTCATAGTTGTTGTTTGTGTTTGTTCTTCAAAAGCTTCATAGAATACTCTGTTTTTACTGTTCTAAGTTCAAAACAAGTTTTTCAGAGTTCTTTAATCCCTGTTTAAAACTCTCTAGATAGTCTGAAAATCCTCTCTACTCAAGTTACTGTTCTATTGGTTACTGTTCATCTACTTTCAGTTCAAAATCCTTTTAAAAGATTCTGAAACCTTCATACTCTGTTTTCCAAAAAGATGGCTAATAACAACATTAATGCCATCTACACTGCTGGTTCTCTGACCAAACCTCTTACTCTTCTGAGAGATGAATATCCTCAATGGAAGATCAGGATGGTTAACTTCCTTGATGGAATGGATAGAGACCTCATGCGATCTGTCACAAGTGGACCATTCCAACCCATGGTTTTGGTTCCTCGTGTACCCGCTACAGAAACTACTGCTGAGGTTCCAGCTCACTTCATGGTTAAAACCACCGGGTTTACTGATGAAGAAAAGCTAAAAATGGAAAATGACCTCAAGGCAGTTAGACTTCTGATTATGGCCATTCCCAACGATATTTTTCAAGAACTAGATTCATGTGTTACTGCTAAAGAAATCTGGGATCAACTTCTTAATCAACTTGAGGGTGGTATTAAGACCCAAAAGAACAGAAGGACCCAATGTATTAATGAATACAATGATTTCAAGGCACTTCCTGAGGAAACCTTACAACAGACCTACAACAGATTTAATGTTTCAATAAACAAATGCAAAAAGTGTGGGGTTGTTAGGTCGAAGGAAGATAACAATGTTCTGTTTTAAAAAGTCTAAATGATGAATGGTTTAATCTATCCATGTCTTTACAAGCTAACTGTAGAAACCAGGATTCAACCTTACAATCAATTAGGAACAATTAAACAGTAAATTGACATAGAATAGGATCCAAAAGCCCACCTATTTATAATGTCTAATTACATGACATGGGCCCAAGCCCATTTAACTCCCATTAAACTCCCAAAGCCCAAAATACTTATAAAGCAAATTACAACACATTTGACTTTTCTTGACTTTACATGGACTTTATAAAACTTTCTATATAATTGGGGCTTTCTAGACCCAACACTAACCAAGATTTGGATGCATGGTCTCCTACTGATGTGTATGGCACTCTTGCAGCACAAGAGAAGGATGTTGTCAAACAGAAAGGTAAATCCACCATTGCAGGTCCAATAGCTTTGATATCTGATTCAAAGAATTCCATAGAAGGGAAATCCACCAGAGAAAGCTCTAGCAGAGATAAGAAGAAAGAGAAGGTTGTGAGAAAGAAGGGAAAGAAAAGTCTAGTTGCTGAAAGTGATGTTGAGGAAAGTTCATCAGAGGATGATGATATCAATGCTTTTTCCCAATCTCTTGCCTTAATAACTCAAAAGTTTAACAAGAGATTTGGCAACAAAGTATTTGATAGAAGAGGTAGATATGAGAGAGAATAGAAAGACGAGAAGAGAGGTTATGTTGCACCCCATCAGAGTAATAACAACAGAGCTCCACAGGAGCAAAGACCACAACAGAAGTACAATCCTCCAGCCCCCGAAAATCAAGCAGATGTTGTCCAACCCATCAACAAGAATGATGGTAGATGTTTTAGATGTGGCAAACCCAGCCATTTATCTGCTAATTGTAAGGGTAGATTGGTAAAAGACCAAGACTACTATAAGAACAAATACAAGTACAATTACAGAGAAAGAAGCTACGTTGCTGAGATGGAGAATTGGATCTCTGACTCGTCCTCTGATGACGAACCAGAGCAAGCCAATTTTTGCGGGGTTGCTGTTGATGAGGAGCGTTTAGAAGAGGTAGCTGATTGGATGACTGGAGAGATGCCAGAGAGAACAACAGAGGTAGACATATCGCAGATTGCATGTGCTCTTTCTGTAACAGAGCCAAATGACAGAGCACTGGAGACCACCAGACCCAGTGCCAAGGTATGTACTACTTCTGAATCAAAATCTGACTCTGAGTTGGAAATACATGTGTCTTTTCTTACAGAAGAATTTCAACTTTTAAAACAAAAGCTTTCAGAAGAAAAGGAATTAAGAAAGCTAGCTCAAAAGGATTTGTCCTTCTACAAGAGAGAGAAAACTCTCTTGGAACAGGAGAAGGAAGAAATTTTTAAAGAAAAATCTGAGCTAGAAGTTTTACAACAACAGAAGGAAAAGTCTTTTTCTAAATAAGTTAAGGAATATGAGGAAGTTCTTAAGCAAAAGACTGAAGAGGTTAAGAAATCAGAAACCGAAAGACTTAACTCTGTTGCTTTAAAAGACTATTTTCAAAGAGAAAGGGAGGTTTTGCATCAATCCCTGCAGAAAAAGGAAATCTTAATAAAAAAGTACCAAGATGCACAAGATGTGCATATAAAGATAAACTCTCAAATGGATACATAAGGTCTTGGTTTCAGTGACCCTGCTCCTTACAATGGAAGGAAGAAGACATCTCTGTCCTCTGCCTTCTGTCTTGGGGAAATCCAGGAAGATGTGATCTCTGGTACTGCAGTTTTTAAAAGAATCAAAACCTCAGACGTTTCAAGGACCAGAAGACTGAACTTCAGGAATGTAAGTTATGACTCCTTGGATCAAGAAAAGGTTACAAAACCATCTGCAAAGTTTATTCTTGATCAAGGAAATGCTGAAGTCAAATTTCCTGACTCTGTCAAAAGACTGGATCCTAAAGAGATTTTTAACTTTAACTCTTTTAAGGGACAGAAGTCTGTTACTTCTGTGGCTGAGTCCTCTGATGTTAACTCATAGAGCAAGCTCAACCCTGAAGCCCCAGTCTTCTCTCCAACCTCTGAATCTATCAGAACATCCTTTGAAGAGGATCTTAACAGAGTTCTTAAGGAAAATGTTGAATCTGATGCATTGAAACCCAAGTTAAGGAAGTTCAACTCTGCCAAAGCTGATATCTCAGTGATACCCAAAGAGTCTAACACCTCCACCAGAGCCACCAGAGACTTTCTAGGCTCTGATAGTGACTCTGATTCTGAGGTGGATGAGCAAATTTTATGTGCTCAAGAGACTGTTTTACACAAACCAAAGCAAGCATCTGTTGAATCTGAAACTTTGAAAAATGTGTCATTCTTTAAGAAACAATCCAGATTCATACCAATTCCTGTTTTTCAAAACAAGGGTATCAGAATTCTTTCTTCTGATGAGATAGAAGACAAGAGAAGAGAGAAAGCTAAAATTGTTTATGTGAATCACACTTCAGTTCCCTTTGCTTATAAACCAATCAAATTTACTCCAGAGCAAAAAGGCAAATGGATAGTAAATGACAAACCTGTTCCCAACTCTGTTGTAAATCAAAGAAGAAACTCTTTTTGGCCCAGTGAATCTGTTATAAAGAAAAATGGCAATTTTAAGAAGCCAAACCAGGACAGAGTGTATGCAAAGACATCTGGTCCTAAAGTTTTTCAAAATCATGTACCATTCAATCAACAGTTTTTGAATAAAAACAGCAATATGCATCAATCAACTTCGTGTTCTATCAATTGCAATTGCATTCAACTATTGTTAAAGTTACAGAATCACTTGAATGGTCCCTACTGTGTCCTGAATCAGTCGTTTCCAAGGAAAAATCCTAAGACTGTTCAGAACACACATAGAAAACTCTCTGGCATACCATCCCAGAATGGAAAGCCAGCAGGTAAGTCTAACACCCCCAAGCCTAACAAGAAAGGACCCATCATGCAATGGGTACCTAAAAAGAACTAATCTGTCTTGCAGAAGCCTCATGTGCAGATCTGGTACCTAGATTCAGGACGTTCCAGGTACATGACAGGCAATAAGGAGTTGCTGACTTCATTCAAGAATAAAATAGGAAGTGCAGTGACCTTTGGAGGAGATGGTGGTGGACAGATTAGAGGCTATGGTACTTTAAATAATGGTGGTGTTTCAGTTTCCAAGGTTGCTTATGTTGAAGGTTTAAATCATAATCTTCTCAGCATAAGTCAACTATGTGATCATGGGTTCGATGTCAATTTTAAGAAGAAATATTGTTCTTTGTTGCTTTCCGAGTCTGGTAAAGAACTTTTAAGAGCCGACAGAAAAGGCAATCTGTATAAAATGAATTTTAATCCAAACCAAAATACTACAATAGAAAAACTCTGTTTAGTTTCTTTGAAAAATGAAGATGCATGGCTCTGGCATAAAAGATTTGCTCATTTGAGTTTTTCAAATCTTGACAAGCTCGTGAAACTCAACTTGGTGAAAGGTCTGCCTTCACTTAAATTTGACAAAGACCATCTCTGTTATGCCTGTGAACTGGGTAAAATGAAAAGATCTTCACACAGAACAAAGAGTGATCACAGTTGCCACAGACCCTTGCATATTCTTCATGTGGATCTTTGTGGTCCAATCTCTGTGCAAAGTCTGTCGGCTAAAAAGTATATTCTTGTGCTTATTGATGAATATTCTAGATATACATGGGTTGAGTTCATCAGAGTAAAATATGATGTCCCAGAAATTCTGATAAGTTTGTTGAAGAGAATACATGTTCTGTTAGGTCTTAAAGTCCAAAAGTTGAGAAGTGATAATGGGACAGAATTTAAGAATGCCAGAATTGATGTCTACCTATCAGAGGAAGGAATCTCCCAGAACTTCTTAGCTGCCAGAACTCTCCCACAGATTGGTGTTGTGGATAGAAAGAACAGAACTCTGGTAGAAGCCGCCAGAACCATGTTGGCAGGTTCTATTCTCCCTATGAACTTCTGGGCAGAGGCAGTCTCAACAGCCTGTTTTACCCAAAACAGAGCTGTCATTGTAAAAAGATTCAAGAAGACTCCTTATGAACTCATCAACAACAGAAGGCCAAATGAGAAATTCTTTCATGTTTTTGGCTACAAATGCTACATCTTGAATGACAGAGAACAGCTGGGAAAGTTCGACAAGAAGGCTGATGAAGGAATCTTTATTGGTTATTCCTTAACCTCTAAAGCCTACAGAGTCTACAATACTAGAACCAGAGTCATTCAAGAGAGCATTAATGTGTCCTTTGATGAAGGTTCATCAAGTTCCTCTGATCGCAAATCACCAGAGGGGATACAGACCAAAGAGAAGCCAAGTTCTTCAAAGTCAAGGGAAGAAGACATCAATCTGTTATTCAACGATTTCTTCGATGATGATGATTCCTCTGTCGATATCACCAGAGGCAATCAATCTCAGAGTTCTGATGAACAAAATCTGACAGGTACAACAGTTACTGGTCCCTCCAATTCTTCACCGTCTACTTCTCTGTCTACAGGTGTAATCCAGAGAAATGAGATTAATGGAGAAGCTCAGTTGGGAGAACCTTAACAAGAGCCATCATCACCCCTTCTGACTCATATTAGGAGAAGCTCTCTATTTGAAAGCTCACCATCTCAAAGCCCTGTTGGTACATCACAGAGCAATGAGGCCACTCTCCAGAGCAGTGTGCCACATAGCCCTGGTCCCAATCCTCAGAGCTCTGATGCTGAGATACGTCTTTTCCCATCAGAAGCACAGACTCCACCTGTTGTCCATGCTCCAATGACCATATGGACAAAGGATCACCCCCATCATCTAATTATAGGTGCTGCTGAAGATGGTATAAAGACAAGATCGGCAACAATCAATGAGGTTTTCTTTGTGAATTTTCTAAGTATGATTGAGCCGAAGAAGATTTCTGAAGCCCTTGAAGACCCAAACTAGATTGAAGCCATGCAAGAGGAGCTTCTGGAGTTTGAAAGAAATAAAGTGTGGTCCTTAGTTCCACTTCCTGAAGACAAAGTTGCCATTGGAAACAAGTGGGTGTTCAGAAATAAGAAAGATGAAGATGGGATTATCATCAGAAACAAAGCTTGGCTGGTTGCTAAGGGATATTGCCAAGAAGAGGGCATTGATTATGACAAAACCTTTGCACCTGTGGCTAGGCTAGAAGCCATCAGAATCTTCTTAGCCTATGTTGCCCATAAAGGTTTCAAGGTCTATCAGATGGATGTGAAATCTGCCTTCTTAAATGGCAGACTACAAGAGGAAGTCTACGTCCAGCAACTACCAGGTTTTGAAAGTTCAGAGTTTCCAGACCACGTTTACAAGCTAGACAAAGCTCTGTATGGCCTTAAGCAAGCTCCCAGAGCCTTGTATGAAACTCTATCAAATTTTTTGTTGACCAATCACTTCGAGAAAGGTACTGTCGCTACAACTCTATTCATTAGGAGATATAAGAATGATATTCTTCTGGTCCAAATATACGTTGATTACATTATTTTTGGGTCTACAAGGCAGGAATACTGTGATAGGTTTGAGGATTTGATGAAAAGCGAATTTAAAATGAGCATGATGGGAGAACTTTCATTCTTCCTTGGTTTAGAAGTTAAACAATCCATTAGAGGAACTTTCATAAGTCAATCTAAATACATCTCTGATATTTTGAAAAAATACAAGCTCAATAATTCAAATCCTATGAAAACAACTATTGCCACTGGAGTTAAACTTGATCATGATCCTCATGGTGAATTTGTGGATATCAAGAACTACAGGGGCATGATAGGATCACTTCTGTATTTAACTGCAAGCAAACCTGATATAATGTTTGCAACATGCCTTTGTGCTAGATTTCAAGCAAATCCTAAAGAATCCCATTTGTCTGCTGTCAAGCGCATATTTAAATATCTCAAAGGGACTCAATTTTTGGGTCTCTGGTATCCTCTTAATTCTGGTTTCGAGCTTATAGCATACACAGATTCAGATTATGAAGGATGCAAGAATGACAGAAAGAGTACTTCTGGTAGCTGCCAATTGCTTGGAGATAAATTGGTGAGTTGGACATCCAAGAAACAGAACTGCGTATCAACCTCTACAACAAAAGCAGAGTATGTTGTTGCTGCTAGTTGTTGCTCTCAAGTGATCTGGATGAAAACTCAACTCAAAGACTATGGCATGGAGTTCAACAAAGTTCCAATTCTGTGTGACTCCAAGAGTGCCATAGCAATTACAGCTAATCCAGTCCAGCACTCAAAGACAAAGCATATCGACATAAGGTACCATTTTATAAAAGATCATGTTGGAAAAGGGACGATTGAAATGTACTTTGTTTCAACCGACTTCCAACTTGCTGACTTGTTTACAAAATCCCTTGATGAAAAGAGATTTAACTTCTTAATCAGCAAGATGGGTATGCTGAACATGTCCTCCTAACTCTGTTTAAAAATCAACAGAGCCTCTGATGTTCCTACCAGAGCTCTGTCAAAATGGTTGGGTAAGATAGTTCACCAGAGCCTCTGATGTCAACCAGAGCTCTGCAAGCATACTTTTTCAATATTTTCTTCTGTGAATTTCTTGTGTATATACTTTTGTTTTCCTTTTTAAATATTGTTGCAAGAAAAGAGAAAAGCTGAAAAGAAAAATCTGTCAATTAAGCTAACCATTTTAGAGGGAGCTTAAGAGGAAATAAGCATGGTTTAAGGGGGAGCAAGTCAAATCAAATTTAAAATCTAACTGACTTTGCTCGTTGAACAAGAAAAGAAAATCTTTTTAAGGAAGGGAAAACCTGTTCTGATGATAACATTTTTTTTATAATGTCAAGAACTTACCAGAACTCTAACATTTCACCAGAGCCTCTGATGATGATCACCAGAACTCTGTGAAATCTCTGAGTCAGTTCTGCTTTCGTTCTTTGACTATCTTCACATCAGAATCAGGATTTTTAATGATTTTAGGATAAAGGTGAAACATCTTGGGTTACTTGAAAAGAATGAAAAAGGTCACTCAACAGAGGCAAAATTGTGCTCAGTTCCACCAGATCTCTGTCAATTTTCTGCCACGTCATCAGAAGAGCTGTCATCAGAGGTGCGGGTTATTTCTAAACGTCAACCGCATGTTACCCACACATCTCTAACAGTGACGGTTTGATAGCCCAAAAGATGTCAGACCCAAATCCTACATGGAATTCTCTGATTGAAAGACCAACCGTTAGTTGTTTCCACGTTCTACTGTAGAGGCCACTCCACCATCTGACACTCGAGTACCTATAGTACCTACAACGCTAATCCAGCCATACGTTTCGAGTATAAATACCCATTCCCATGACCCATTTCATTCCTTACGCTTACTGAAGATTCAAACCTTCATACATTCCCTCCTTCGTTCAAAAACCTTTAAGTTCTTCAAAACCTAAAACCTGCAACAATGGCGGAGCAAGCTCATTCAGCAGAATCAAGCCGAATAGGACCCGTCGACCAAATCGTAATCCTACCATACGATTTTATAGACAACAATTACCGTTTTGACGCCAATCCAGGCAACTATTTACCCACTTACCATATCTTTGTTAGTTTTTCAGAAACTCAGAAATCTTCCAAGCCCTCACTATGTTCGACGATGATCTTCCTGGGCTCTATGTCCAACAATGGTGGACTACTTGTCAGTTCATTCCTGAACAAAAATGAATCATCGGAAACGTTGATTCTGGAAGACAAGGAGGAGCAGGCACTGTACGCATCCGTGATAAAACCATCAGAAGAATCTTTGGGATGCAGACCAAACGACAGTTGGGGATTCAAGCGTATGAAAAAACGCCAAAAGTTTCCATTATTCTTGACTTCATGAAGTTCTTAGGTTACAACCATACCCTAAACAAGATTGGAGACTTCAGAAGAGGCCATTTACCCCCAGTGTGGAATTTGATGTTTTCCACACTGAACAGAACCCTAACTTGCAAATCTGGTAGCCAAGACCAAGCCAACACAGAGATTCTTCAGATTATGTATGGCCTATACTTCAAAAGAAATTTCGATTATGAAAACATTATCTACAAGGACCTTCTTTCTGCTGTCAGTACCAAAACCTCAACCATAGCAAGAGGAGGAGTTGTAGGAGTCCACAGAAATCTGAAGACCATCAAATACCCATGATTCATCAGTTTGGTCATCAGATAAGCCTTCCCAATCTTGCAACTAACTCAATAAGGCAATCCAACTCCTGTTTGGGTAATGTCCAGGTTCTCTCCAACAACTACAGGTGAGTACCCCATCATAAGAAGAATCCCACGAACAATGCTTTCATTGATAAACCCAACTCATATTTCTATCCAAAACTATAATCATGCTGCTCTACCTCAAGAACCTGAGGTGAGATCCCCAACATACTTAGGTCCTAAGCCTTCTATAGAGAGTATGAGTGAGGTAAGAGAAGAAGCAGAAGTGAACAGACCAGAGGTAAGAGTACCCGAAGTGGGGTCTTCCTCTGCCCATATGGTAGAAGAGGAAGTAGAGGACAGAGCATCCCCTTTGGAGGCTGTCCATGAGGATGAAAGGGAAGCTACAGAGGAGGTGGCAGAGAGTTCGCCCTCCTCTGGTAGTGGTGAGAAAGAGAGAGAGAAAGAGGAGAGTGAATCTGAGTCTTCTACATCCATAAGAGTCGAAGGAAATGCGAGTTTAGAAGAAGATGTTCAAATCTTGAACACACATGTGAGATTCCGCAGCCCAACTCCCAGTGCTACCACACTACCTATCCCTGGTGATCAAGACCAGAGGGATATTGAAACAGAGGTGCACACCTAGAACCTAAACCAGCAAGAACCGCCAGAGGCAACTCTTCACGCTTCTGGTATGCACTTAACCGGAGAATCCATTTTCGGTAATGATGACCAATTTCCCTAGGACATCAATAGGTCACCAACACACGGTGAAGCCTATGTGGCTCACATAGATTTGACACAAAATAGCCCTGAGATCTTGTTGATCCAAACCCTCAGTGATTTAATAATGACCCTTTAAACACTTAGTGAAAATTGTAAGTAGACAATATGTATTAGAGTTTCACTATCGCTGATAAGTACTATGTCTCTAACAGTACCGCTGATAGGAAACTCATGCTCTTTAATTTTACCATTCAGCGAACATTGTTCATCTATAAGCTCTGAGCCTGTTCAGTCTTATTAATGATCGATGATAGTTTAGTTGTTTACTTATGATCCCTGAAGACAAGTTTAACGTCAACTATGTTCTACACTGAAGTCGAAAATCAAGCTCAAGAACAGCGACAAGTCTACTAATGAACTGATGCGGATATCAGCGAAGCCAAGACCTGTCCACTCAACGTGAAGTTTCAAGTAGAAGACTTCAAGCAATCACGGAGCTTTATCACTCGATGATAAAGTATTGTTCAACGAACGCTGATCATGAGGTTTTCTCTACAAGTTACTTTTGTATTATCACCTTGCACGTCTCCGTACGAACTGTCAGAATGGACATCCCTTTTGCCCTTAATCGTACAACCAAATCTGATTCTACACTGTACACCATGCGGCTACTAAGGTTGTCTACAAAGGTCAAACCATGCAACCAATCAGTTGCTGCCACGTGTAAAGGTATACTGCTTTGCATTAAATGCATGCAGTATATAAGAAGAACCCTACTTTAGAAATAAAGTGCGCGGCCATCTTCTTCTTTCTCTCTTAGTGTTAGAATATTACTCGTAGTATTCTTATCTCCTTCTGTCTTAATTCTAGTGCAAGAAACTTAGTGTTCGTAACTTGTTTAGATTAGGTTAATCCTTAATCTTGTTCCGCAACAAGTTGTAAATTGTTTGATAATATCAATAAACAATTTAGAAAGTAAAAATCTGTGTGTTTGTATAACCCTCCGGGACCAACAAGTGGTATTAGAGCGGATTTGTTTAATCTCATAAACAAGATCTTGCTTATACTAATCTTTTCTCTTCCTTGTTATTTCTCATAATGGCTACAAACACAAACACTAACTACGTTGATAATGGTTCTCTTGCAAAACCGCCTAGATTTTCCAGAGATAATTTCAATCTATGGAAAAACAGGATGATACTCTTCTTAGAAGGTGTAGACCCTACTATGCCTTATTATATCGAAAATGGCCCATATATTCCTGTTAGAATTGACCCTGAAGTTCCAGGAACTGCTGATAGAGCTGCCATTCCTGAAAGGTTGATTCCCAAGGAAATTCATATGTGGACTGATAAAGACAAGAAGAAAGTGGCTATCGACACCAAAGCCAGATCCATTCTTTCCATGGCTCTTCCTGACGAAGTCTACCATTCCGTCATGAACCTGAAAACCTCCAAAGCCATGTGGGACACAATCTGTGTTCAGTATGAAGGTACGTGTGAAGTCCAGGACTCACGTAAAATCAACCTGGTAAGGCAGTACGAAAGCTTCATTTGTGGTAGGAATGAAACTCTCTCTGAAGTTCACCAACGATTTAATTGTTTAATAATTGATCTGAAAACCGTTGGTAAGGAATATTCTAACTTTGAAATTCTAACAAAGTTCTTAGAATGTCTACCTGAAAGCTGGGACAGTTATTCAATGTGTCTCAAGCTATCAAAGGATCTTAAATCTATGACTCTTTCTACCTTATATGGCACGATGCTTAATCATGAGCAATCGAGTCATCTTAAGAAGAATCTTGTAAAAGATTCCAAAAGCACCCATGTTGCTTTAATCTCAGAGTCACCTTCCTCTAAGCGATCTTCTATTACTATCAATGAGTTGGAGACTAACTCTGAATGCTCATCAGATCCTGACTCTTCAGATCTTGATGAATCTATGGCTCTCCTATCTAATAAGTTCAGGAGATTCGCCAAGAAGAAAAATTTCAGAAAGAACAAACCTCTTGCTATCACTGACAAGCCTAGACCATCAACCCCTGTTGATAAGGCTACTGCTACTTGCTATAACTGTGAAAAGATAGGACATTTTGCTAGCGAGTGTAGGTCAAAGAAAGTTTTTAGAAACTCAACTTTCTCCAAGAAATCCTCTAACCCCAGGGCTAGAGATGATAAGTATTAAAAGCTGAAAGAAAGGTACGCAAAGCTGAAAGGCTTTAAGAAGAAAGGCAAAGGCCTGATGGCTGACTATGATTGGGCTGCTTCTGATGAAGAAGAATCATCTGACTCTGAAGATGATGATGAAGCCAATCTCTGCCTTATGGCCAAAATCGAAGAAGATGAAGAAAATTTTTACATTCCCTCTACTTCAGTCTCTGCTACTAAGGTATCACCTTCCTTCTTTACCAATATTTCAAATATTGATGAAGCTGATAGTCTTCGAAAGATCGATCTCCTGACTATGAGTTTATATGATGCCATGAATGGCAAAGATGTTGTTGAAAATCAAAACCTTGATCTCGCTGAACAACTTAAAAACTGTCACCTTCAAATAGAAAAGCTTTCTAAAAGTGAAGAGGATTTAAGATATCAAGTTCATATAAATCAGCTAGTCAAAATCGAACACGAAGAAGTTATCGCTGCATTAAAAGCTGAAAAAGCTACTGTTGAAGGATGGTGTAAATCCTCAACAACGATCACTGAGATAATTAAGTCTCAGATTCCTCTGAGTGACAAACGTGGTCTTGGATATAAAGCTGACGCTGAAAAACAAACCACTGATCATTTCATGCTTAAGTTTGGAATGTTTGTCTCCTCTATCCCTGACACTTCATCTTCTCAGTGTTCCTCTTCAAAAACTCCTATCACTGAGGAAATCTCTACCTTAGTTTCTAAAGGTAAAGAGAAAATTATTTATCCAAAACCTCAGAAGGGTACCTTTGTACCCAAGCTGAATGCTTCTAAAGCTTCAGTGACTTATCCCTCTACTTCTAAGAACAAGATCCCTGGATTTATTCAGCGATCTACTCCTAGAATTAAAGTGGATATTATTGGTAAGAAATCCGAAGAACTGATTGTTCCTCTTATTTCCAATGCCAAAGGTATACTTAGTGCTGGCCCTGCTCATTTAAAATTAACGGGTAAGCATGCAAATGGTCCTAAAGCTACTTTTAGCTATAGGAAATGTTATTACTGTGGACTTACAAATCATGTTGCTAGTAAATGCCCCACAACCACCAAAGCTGAAAAGACAGCTAAGGTAAAGATTAATGCCCCCAAGGCAAAGAAGACCACTGAGGTTAAGAAATTAACCAAAGTGAAAACTGACAACAAAGCTGAATCTTCAAATGTTGCGAAGAATGCTGAACCTTCCACTTCCTCTACCACCACTGACAAATCTAGGCCCAAAATGAAATGGGTGCCTAAGTCAAACTAATCTTCCTTTGTTTGCAGGTTAAGAAGGGTATCTGGTATCTCGATAGCGGATGCTCTAGACACATGACTGGTAAGAAGAACCTGCTCACTGAGTATAAGGAAGAGAAGGGTCCCTCAGTGACCTTCGGTAGAAACGGAAAAGGCTATACCCGAGGGTTTGGTGTACTCTCTAATGGTACAACAACCTTTGGAAGAGTTGCATATGTTGAAGGACTGAATCATAATCTTCTAAGCATAAGTCAGCTATGTGACAAGGATAACAAAGTGATCTTCACTAAGGAATCCTGCTTTGTCACTGACAAAAAGGAGAAGATAGCTCTCAGTGGTTATCGTTTAGAAAATGTTTACGTTATTTACACGGACTCTACAACCACTGAGAACTCCTGTTTCTTCTCAAAAGCCTCATCTAATGTCAACTGGCTATGGCGTAAGAGGCTCTCTCATCTCAACTTCAAGACACTGAATACTCTTTCTTCTAAAGAGTTGGTCACTGATCTTTGTTGATCCAAACCCTAAGTGATTTGATAATGACCCCCTCTTAAACACTTAGTGAAAATTGTAAGTAAACAATATGTATTAGAGTTTCACTATCGCTGATAAGTACTAAGACTTTACAGTACCGCTGATAGGAACTCTCACTCTTTAGATTAGTTATTCAGCGAACACTGTTCATCATCCTATAGCTCTGAGCCTGTTCAGTCTATGAGATGATCGCTGATAAGTTAGTTGTTTACTTATGATCCCTGAAGACAAGTTTCACGTCAACCAAAGTTCTACGCTGAAGTCGAAGATCAAGCTCAAGAACCAACGACAAGTCTACTCATGAACTGATGTGGATATCAGCGAAGCAAGACCTGTCCATTCAACGTGAAGTATCAAATAGAAGACTTCAGCAATCGCTGAACTTTATTATTCGCTGATAAAGATCTGACTCAACGAAAGCTGATCATGAAGTCTCCCTGCATGTTACTATTGTCTTACCTCCCTTGCACGTCTCCGTACGAACTGTCAGAACGGACATCCCTTTTGTCTGTAATCGTACAACAACTCTGATTCTACACTGTGCACCATGCGGCTACTAAGGTTGTCTACAAAGGTCAATTACATGCAACCACTCAGCTGCTGCCACGTGTAAAGCCATACTGCAATGCATTAAATGCATGCAGTATATAAGAAGAACCTTACTTCAGTTTTGAAGTGTGCTCGGACCATCTTCTTATTTCTCTCTTATTGTTAAGTTATTATTCGTAATTTCTTTAACTCTTTCTAGTGCAAGAAACTTAGTGTTTCTCAAGACATGTTTAGATTAGGTTTATCCTTAATCTTGTTCCGCAACAAGTTGTAAATTGTCTTGATTTATCAATAAACAATTTAGAAAAGTAAAAACGTGTGTTTGTATTCAACCCCCCCCCCCCCCCCCCCCTTCTACAAACTTTTATAGCCCTTCGGGACCAACAAGTGGTATCAGAGAACATTTGTTTAATCTCATAAACAAGATCTAATCTATACTAAGATTTCTCTTCCTTGCTATTTCCGAAAATGGCTACCAACACAAACACAAACTATATTGACAACGGTTCTCTTGCAAAACCCCCTAGATTCTCCAGAGATAATTTTAATCTATGGAAAAATAGGATGATTCTCTTCTTAGAAGGTGTAGACCCTACTATGCCTTATTATCTTGAAAATGGCCCATATATTCCTATAAGAATTGATGTTGCAGTTCCAGCCGCTGAGAATAGACCTGCTATTCCAGAAAGGCTGATTCCCAAGGAAATTCATATGTGGACTGATGAAGATAAGAAGAAAGTGGCTATCGACACCAAAGCCAGATCCATACTCTCCATGGCTCTTCCTGACGAAGTCTACCATTCCGTCATGAACCTGAAAACCTCAAAAGCTATGTGGGACACAATCTGTGTTTAGTATGATGGTACTTCTGAAGTCCAGGACTCTCGAAAGATCAACCTGGTAAGACAGTATGAAAGCTTCATTTGTGGTAAGAATGAAACTCTCTCTGAAGTACACCAACGTTTTAACTGCTTAATAATAGATCTAAAAACTGTTGGTAAGGAATATTCTAACTTTGAAGTACTGACAAAGTTCTTAGAATGTTTACCTGAAAGTTAGGACAGTTATTCTATGTGTCTCAAGCTGTCAAAGGATCTAAAATCAATGACCCTTTCTACCTTATATGGCACGATGCTGAATCATGAGCAATCGAGTCATCTTAAGAAGAATCTTGTAAAAGATTTCAAAAGCACCCCTATTGCTTTAATCTCAGAGTCACCTTCCACTCAGCGATCGACTATCACTGTTACTGAGTTGGAAACTAACTCTGAAAGATCATCAGACTCTGACGTTTCAGATAATGATGAAACTCTGGCATTCCTGGCTAATAAGTTCAGGAGATTTGCTAGAAAGAGTAATTTCAAGAAGAATAAACCTCTTGCTATTACTGACAAGACAAGATCATCAACCCCTGTTGATAAAGCTACTGCTGCTTGCTATAACTGTGAAAAGATAGGACATTTTGCTAGCGAGTGCAGGTCAAAGAAAGTCTCTAGACCCTCAGCTTTTCCCAAGAAAAACTTTACTCACAGGACTAGAGATGAAAAATATAAAAAACTGAAAGAAAGGTATTCAAAGCTGAAAACCATTAAGAAGAAAGGCAAAGGGCTTATGGCTGACTATGATTGGGCTGCCTCTGACGAAGAAGAATCATCTGACTCTGAAGATGATGATGAAGCAAATCTATGTCTCATGGCCAAACTTGAAGATGAGGAAGAAAATTCTGACATTCCCTCTACTTCAACCTCTGTAACTAAGGTTAAGAAGGGTATCTGGTATCTCGATAGCGGATGCTCTAGACACATGACTGGTATGAAGAACCTGCTCACTGAGTACAAAGAAGAGAAGGGTCCCTCTGTAACTTTCGGTGGAAATGGAAAAGGACATACCCGAGGGTTTGGTGTACTCTCTAATGGTACAACAACCTTCAGAAGAGTCGCATATGTTGAAGGGTAGAAGCATAATCTTCTAAGCATCATTCAGCTTTGCGACAAGGATAACAAAGTAATCTTTACTAAGGAATCCTGCTTTGTCGCTGACAAAAAGGAGAAGATAGCTCTCAGCGGTTATCGTTTGGAAAATGTTTATGTAATAAACATGGACTCAACAACCACTGAGAACTCCTGTTTCTTCTCAAAAGCCTCGTCTGATGTCAATTGGCTATGGCATAAGAGGCTCTCTCATCTAAACTTCAAGACACTGAACACTCTTTCTTCAAAAGAGTTAGTCACTGGTCTACCTCAGCACTCATACGCCAAAGAATCCTTATGTTCAGCGTGTGAGAAAGGCAAGCAGACCAAAGCAAGCTTTAAGTCAAAGCAAGTTTTCTCAGTATCATCTCCTCTAGAACTTCTCCATATGGATTTGTTTGGCCCTGTTAACAAACAATCCATCGCTGGAAAGAAATATACGCTAGTCATAGTTGATGAATTCTCTAGATATACATGGGTTATGTTTCTCTGTTCTAAGAGTGACACCCTTGAAGAACTCATCACCTTTGTTCGGAAGATGGAAACCCTGAACAACTTGACCATTCGCTCAATAAGGAGTGATCATGGGACTGAATTCAAAAACAGTTCTCTTGATTCTATCTTTGAGAGTAAGGGTATTTCTCACAACTTTTCTTCAGTGAGAACACCGCAACAAAACGGAGTCGCTGAAAAAAGAAATAGAACTATTATTGAAGTTCCACGTTCAATGCTCAGCGATTCTCACCTGCCTACTCAGTTTTGGGCAGAAGCTGTCAACACTTCTTGTTTTACGCAAAACAGGTCGCTGATAGTCAAAAGATTTAATAAAACAGCCTATGAACTTTTTCATGGGAGAAAGCCTTCAATTAGCTTTCTTCACATCTTTGGATGTCAGGGTTTCATACTGAACAACAGAGATGCCCTTGGAATGTTTGATCCTAAGGCTGATGATGGAATCTTTCTTGGATATTCTTCAATCTCCAAAGCCTTCAGACTCTTCAATCGAAGAAGACAAACTGTTGAAGAAACTATTCATGTCACTTTTGACGAATCCCGTTCAGCGAATTCTCGACCTTCTGTTGATACTGAAGAACTGAATCAATGGATGTTTTCTCATCTTGGCGATTCAGAAGATATTCCCACTCCTCATACTCATATCGTTGAAGATGATAGTCCTACTATCATCCCAAACATGCAGAATAGTGAAGCTGAAACATCATGGGTCTCAGCTGTTCCTTTAAACACTATACATGCTTTTGAACCAAATGTCTCAAACATCCCATCTACTTCTCAGCAATCAGTGAATGAGATGACATATGCACCTACTCCTCTCTTGGCTGATATTCCAGAAGTTGTTGAAGCTTCATCTTTAGCTCCTCCAGTCCAATTTGAGTCAG
Source organism: Saussurea involucrata (assembly GCA_033807775.1). Lineage (NCBI taxonomy): Eukaryota > Viridiplantae > Streptophyta > Magnoliopsida > Asterales > Asteraceae > Saussurea > Saussurea involucrata. Next base: position 196,299,673 of record CM066314.1, read on the forward strand.
CGACTTATGCTCCTACTCAGCGATGGACTGTAAATCACCCAATTGATCAAATCCTTGGTGATCCAAATGCTGGTGTTCATACTCGATGAAGTGCAGGTAATATTTGTTTATTTGTTAACTTTATTTCTCTGATTGAACCAAAGAAAATAGATTATGCCCTCAAAGATCCAAACTGGGTCAGCGCCATGCAAGAAGAGCTGACTGAATTCGAAAGAAACAAAGTTTGGAAACTTGTTCGAAGACCAACTGACAAGACAGTGATAGGCACTAAATGGGTCTATCGAAACAAGTTGGACGAAAATGGAACTGTAACCCGCAACAAGGCTCGTCTTGTTGCTCAGGGATACAGACAAGAGGAAGGCATAGATTACGACGAAACATTTGCTCCAGTAGCAAGACTAGAATCTATTCGTCTATTCTTAGCATACGCTGTACACAAAGACTTCAAAGTATATCAAATGGATGTTAAGTCAGCATTTCTCAATGGAAAGCTGAATGAAGAAGTCTATGTGGAACAACCTCCAGGATTCTCAGATCCTAAGTGTCCAGGTTATGTTTATAAACTGGATAAGGCACTTTATGGCTTAAAGCAAGCTCCACGTGCATGGTATGACACTCTATCCTCTTATCTCCTAATTGAAAATTTTGAGCGAGGTAAAATCGACAAAACTCTATTTTTCAGAATAGTGAAAGGTCATATCATTCTTGTTCAGATATATGTTGATGACATTATATTTGGTTCTACTAACCCTGATCTTTGTACTCGTTTCGCTGATAGAATGAAAGAAGAGTATAAAATGAGTATCATGGGTGCGCTAACATATTTCCTTGGTCTTCAGATAAAACAAAATGAAAAAAGAACTTTCATTAATCAGGGAAAGTATGTTAAAGATATGCTGAAGAAATTTGATTTAACTCAGAGTTCAGCTATGAAAACCCCTATGGCACCACCGCTGACACTAAACAAGGATTCAAATGGAATACCTGTTAATGTCACGCTGTACCGTGGGATGATCGGCTCTCTTTTGTATCTTACAGCTAGCCGACCCGATATTATGTACGCAACCTGTTTGGGTGCACGATATCAAGCTGAACCTATGGAATCTCATATGATCGCTGTAAAGCGAATCTTTCGTTACCTTAAGGGTACTATGAACCTAGGTCTTTGGTATCCCAAAGACTCAGGGTTTGATCTAATTGCCTATTCAGATAGTGATTTTGTAGGTTGCAAATTGGATAGGAAAAGCACCACAGGAGGCTGTCAGCACCTGGGTGGAAAGCTGGTGAGTTGGACAAGTAAAAAGCAAAACTCAGTGTCCACCTCAACTGCTGAGCTGAGTATGTAGCCGCTGGAAGCTGTTGTTCTCATGTCTTGTGGATGAGAAATCAACTACTAGACTATGACCTTCAGCTGTCGAAAATTCCAATCTATTGCGACAGCACAAGTGCCATCGCTATAGCCAACAATCCAGTGCTACACTCAAAGACCAAACATATCGAAATCATGTATCATTTTATCAGAGATCATGTGATGAATGGTGATATAGAACTTCATTTTATCCTAACTGACTATCAGTTAGCTGATCTGTTCACCAAACCTCTTGATGAGACAAGATTCAACTTTCTCATCAGCGAGCTTGGAATGCTGAACTTTGAAGAGTAAAATCTTCAGTAGTTCACATTTTATCAGCGATAGGATAAAATAATTATATATCCCATTCTACCCTTCTCTCTCTGAACAGAATTGATTCGCTGATATCAAGGTATGTTTTCTCTCTTGCTCGCTGAGGTTCGCATATGAATGTAAGATTTCAAAACGAATTGCATCGCTGAATATCTCTTCCTTAACAGCGATACTTTGAAATTTCTTAAACTAACACTGATATTTCTATTAAGTGCTTCATGTTTTTCAAAATAGTCCCTGAGCTTTCAAAACCTCAGAGACATCCTAAGATATGAAAGGACGTTCGTGACATCATCACAACGGATAAATCCTGGCACGTTCTTTTTCTGACACACGTTTGCACGTTTCGTTTACCTTCCAATCAAATGCAAACACGTGTCCGTGTCATGATGAAAAACTTTCTCGCTCGAGTTTTTCTCTCTCTCAAATATCTCTATATAAACTATTTCGGGTTTATATTTTCTTCTTTACGCGAACTTCTTCTCCAAGCAAGAAAAGATTTACTGTTGCTTATTTCCAGAAATCTGTTCATCTTCTTCTTCGATTACCAGGTTAATATTCTTATTATTTACCTGCATAACTTGTTTTTGATCTTCTTATTGCTTTTAAAAGATCAAACAAAAGAAACCTTTTCTAAAATGAAATCATTTCTTTCATGGTTTTATGAACACAACCTTTTCATGGTTGTTCTTCAAGTTTAAAACTCAAAATCTTAAACTTGTTCTTCATTCGTTTTTCCAGAATCCTTATCTAAAGGAAAATGGAAAACAAGACTTTTACTGGGTTTGTTTTTCTTTTTCAAAACAAGAAAACCCTAATCTTCATTAAGACATTTTTGTCTGAATGAAATGGACAAAAATCGGAAAACATCTTATTGGAAAATATTTCACATTAAGACTATTCTTTATCTATGTTCATGGTTGATATGTTAAACAGAAAATGGCATCTTCTACTCCTACTCCTACCGCTGAGAAATCCACGGCTGCAAAGAAACTGACTCTTGTCAAAGCTTCTCAGGTCAAGTTCAAGCTTGAGGAAATCGATTTTTCAAAATCAAACAACCTTCATGCGCTTTTCGAGTTTCCTCCTCGAAAGCAAGTCACACATCTGGATGATGTTGTGAACTATCTCAAAACATGTTGCTTATCCACAGCCCTGACTATTACACCCCATGCTCATCAATTCCTACTTTCTCAATTCTGGTATACTGCCAGAAGAGCTCAGGTACCCCATGCCAAAGACCCAACGAAGATCGTTGACTCCATTCTGTGTGACACAAAATTTGGCACCACCAAAATCAACCCTGCTATTATTAGGAAAGCACTGAGCCTTCTTACCTCTACCAAAGAAAACCGCTTTGTCCCTCTCCCAAACCACAAAAACCATGCTGATAGGGAAGCCATCATTGCATTCTTCGATGCAATGGTTTACGCATGAGACACTGGAAGGGACAAGAAGCCTGAGAAGAAACTGACAATGATCAAGAAGTCCAAAATGCCCAGCGAGATGAACTTCATCTTCGCACATCTGATAAGCTGCATGACAGCGAAGAGTGGATCCTCTGATCAAGATGCTCAACCTCAGCAAGCAATGGGCTATGCATTGCTGAAAGGTCTAAATGTTGACTGGGCCTCAATCATCTACGACGACCTTGCGTTCAGAGTGGATATGGCTGAAAGATCTGCATGGGTTCCTTATCCCAGATTCATCAGCGCCGTCTTTCAACAAGGACTTGGCAAAAGGTACCCAACAGAGGGTACGTCTTTCTACTCTCTTATCTCTTCTCAATCCTCCTTCTTCTACTTCTGCAGCTCAATCAGTGGAAATCCCCACCGCTGATACCCACGCTGCACCCTCTACTCCTTCTCGAAAAAGGAAACACTCAACTTCCCAACTTGGTTCCAAAAGAATCAAGAAAACCAAGGAGCAACACCCCCAGCATTTACATGCTGAAAACTCCTCAGCTCATCTTGAAGAGCTGATGGAAAGTTCAGTGGTACGCTCTGCCACAGCTGATCAAGCCACCCCTTCCATCCCGACATCAGCGTCTCTAAACGCTGAAGTTATAAACTTGGAAATTAACCCACCTCCTTCAGCCTCTCTACAGACTGAAGTGATTGACAGCGGATCCAACGCTGAACCCGCACCCAACCATCATTCTCGTCCCTCATTCCTCCTACTCAATCTTTGGTCTCTGCACCAATTTTCCTAACTTTCTCAGGGACATCCTTCATCGTACATGACTCAGCTGCAGACACTCTAAATACGATGATGGATGCAAACTTAGGATCTGCAGGCACCTCCATGCGCCAAGGTACTCTTAAAGGCGACATGGAATATCATTCAGGACACAAAGGATTCGACAACTTCACCAACCCTCCTGCAGGTATAAACACAATCCAAAACACTCCTCTCTCTCTCTACCCCAAACTTCTGAGCTTTCCTCTATTCATAAGTTAATAACAGTTTCAGGCCCTAATTTGGGGGATATCAACACCTCCCTGAAGGCCCTGGAAACAAAGGTGCAAAATTACAACACAATTCTCTCCACGAACTCTTCAGCGGTTACAGACGCTGGAGAGAAACTCAAAAAGCTGACCGAGACCGTCGTTACAAAAGCCTCCAAAACTGATCTGGAGAAGGTGGATGGTAGCATCGCTCAATTTGCTACCACCCTCGCTGACAATTCAACCGCCACCACCTCTCTTTCAACAAACTTCACATCTCTGTCCAATGAAGTCACATCATTGAAGACAGAGGTTGGTTCTCTAAAGGGTGAAGTTTCCACGATCAAGGCTGACGTCTCCGTCGTCAAAGAAATTGTTCAGAAAGTACTCGATCGCCTAAACGCCCCAACTTAAAATTTTTCTCAGGTCGATCGAGAAGCTCTTCAAAAGATCAATCCTGCTATAACTGGCCTGGAAGTCAGATTAGCAAAGATTGAGAACTGTGTTGGGATCTCTGGCCTGGAAGACAGAGACCAAATACACACTGCTACTGCTGAACAATCTGTTACCTCCCCCAACCATAATGTGGAAGAGGGGGAGAAGACTAAAGAAGACCTTCCCCATAATGCTGAGGGGGAGGGTATTGAAACTACTGCTGCTGGTACTTCTACTTCACGACCTCAAGAAGTTGAAAACCCTGAGGAAACCGAGAAACCTTCCTCTGTATCTGAGGGGGAGCAACTCGATGAGCATCGTAAGGAAGTTGCTGCTGACGTGACCGAACCTTATGCTGAAGAGATCGAGTCTGAAGAAGAAACTGAAGATGATGAACCTGTCAACATCTCTGATAAAGAACCATCATCATCCCCCAAAGATGATGATGATGACGATGATGATGACGATTTCTTCTACGTCTAGCCTGTTGCAAAAGCCCCAGCTCAAAAAGGGATCAAGATAAAAGAACCTTCAGAGGAGCGGACCAAGACAAAGCCTGCAGCGTCTGAAGCTGACAAAGGCAAAAACAAAGGCCTCGCTGAAGAAGACAATCTGACGATCTTGCTTCAAAAGCCAGTTTGTCAGGTACACTACCTTCTATTCCCTTATACTGCATCCCTCCTCTATCCCTTCTCAATCTCAATCCTTCTATCCTTAAAACCTCTATACACTTAACCACATTTTTTCTCTATCTCTTTCTTCCCAACTTTTCTTACTTAAACAATCGCTGTGTTTCAGCAAGTCCTCTCCCCTGTTTGAGGATCCCGCTGAAGCTCCCACGACTACACCAGAAATAATCCCAGCCACAAGAGCTGAAGAAATAATCCTAGTCTTGGATTTAACCACTGAGACTGATGAACCTGAAGAACAGCTGCTCTCTCACCAAAACAGACCTTCCTTGGCTCCTCAAAAGCTGAGTGAAGAGGATCAAGAAAAGAGAGATGCAATGATCAAACAGCTTGAAGATCAGCGAATCATTCTTTCTCGTGACAAAATCCCTGCTCCCACAAAGTTCAGGATCTCCCACAAAGTTCAGGATCTCAAGGAAAGAATATGAGGATCATCTAAGAGCTGAAAGATTACTCGCCGAAAAGAAGAAAGCTGAAGAAAAAGATAAGGCTCATGCCATCCAGCTTGTCCAACAATCGGTGAAAAACCCCGCATTGAAAAGAACTCCCATTGATGTCCAACGTCAGCTATGGGATGATGTCCAAAGGATCGTTGAAGAAAAGACAAAAGTATCTGATATGACTTTGGAATGGTGTAAAGAAATGCTGAATTGTCGATCTCGACCATCCAAAATCATCAAAGTAAACATCAGAGGAAGACTGTTCGTAGACGTTCCTGTTGTTGAAGTTGATGTATTCAGAGAAGACAAAACCAAGCAAACCTTCTATGCTGCTACTTTAGAGAAGTTTGGTTTCTCTGAATGGTTGGAAGTGAAATTAGCCATTCAGCGATCGCGCTCAAAGTTCAAGAGCCATATCGAGAAAATTTTAAATACTCAGATCGACTTGGTTTCTTCTGCTGTGGATATTCCTCCTTCCACTCTTCTTCCTCCTCAACAAAGAAGAGTCTCTACAAAGGAAAAGAAAGCCTCAGACTCAGGTCCTCCTATACGGAATGAAACAGGTATTGGTTTCTCTCGTGCTAAAGTTCTTGGCCCTGATGCTGATCTCTCAGTGCTTGACACCTCCCTACCACCTGGTGAAACTTTCATCCCTGGCAAAGTCGTAAGTGATCCCTATGGTATATTCTTTCTAGACTACCAAGGAAATCATCACTTTCAACGCATCTCTGAGCTTCCAATCACTCCCATCGAACAGCTCAGAGATCTCATATACTGGTGTGAAGTCAGATGCGACATTCAAGCTTGTCACCTCAAGCCCCTGATCTTTGAAGAAGCAAAGAACAAAAAGGATCAAGGTGTCACTGTCCCTGACTGGATGATTCCCACATCAAATACCCTCGATGAACTTCTCATTAAGGAAGAACCTTTTGACGGATAGGATCGCCTTGTAATTCTTTCTATCCTTATCTGTCTACATCTTCTGTACTTGTAATTTTATTTGATCTACTTGTAATTTTTCCACTTCCCTCTGTAATCTTTACAAAGTTTAAAGAAAAATTTTAGCGAATGTACTTTACTCCATCAGTACTAAAAAGATCCCAGAAAACAGTAAAAGGGACAAATTTTTTTTGAGTTCTTTTTATCCTTATGTTTTCATTAAATAGCAATTTTCTCTGTTGCTATGTCGTAATCAAATAGGGGGAGATTGGTGATCCAAACCCTCAGTGATTTGATAATGACCCCCTCTTAAACACTTAGTGAAAATAGTAAGTAAACAATATGTATTAGAGTTTCACTATCGCTGATAAGTACTAAGACTTTACAGTACCGCTGATAGGAACTCTCACTCTTTAGATTAGATATTCAGCGAACACTGTTCATCATCCTATAGCTCTGAGCCTGTTCAGTCTATGAGATGATCGCTGATAAGTTAGTTGTTTACTTATAATCCCTGAAGACAAGTTTCACGTCAACCAAAGTTCTACGCTGAAGTCGAAGATCAAGCTCAAGAACCAGCGACAAGTCTACTCATGAACTGATGCGGATATCAGCGAAGCAAGACCTGTCCATTCAATGTGAAGTATCAAGTAGAAGACTTCAGCAATCGCTGAACTTTATCATTCGCTGATAAAGATCTGACTCAACGAAAGTTGATCATGAAGTATCCCTGCATGTTACTATTGTCTTACCTCCCTTGCACATCTCCGTACGAACTGTCAGAACGGGCTTTTGTCTGTAATCGTACAACAACTCTGATTCTACACTGTGCACCATGCGGCTACTAAGGTTGTCTACAAAGATCAATGACATGCAACTACTCAGCTGCTGCCACATTTAAAGCCATACTGCAATGCATTAAATGCATGCAGTATATAAGAAGAACCTTACTTCAGTTTTGAAGTGTGCTCGGACCATCTTCTTATTTCTCTCTTATTGTTAAGTTATTATTCGTAATTTCTTTAACTCTTTCTAGTGCAAGAAACTTAGCGTTTCTCAAGACTTGTTTAGATTAGGTTTATCCTTAATCTTGTTCCGCAACAAGTTGTAAATTGTCTTGATTTATGAATAAACAATTTAGAAAAGTAAAACGTATGTTTGTATTCAACCCCCCCCCCCCCTTCTACAAACTTGTATAGCCATTCGGGACCAACAGCCTTCCTCAGCACTCATACGCCAAAGAGTCCTTATGTTCAGCGTGTGAGAAAGGGAAATAGACCAAAGCAAGCTTCATGTCAAAGCAAGTCTCCTCAGTGTCATCTCCTCTACAACTTCTCTATATGGATCTGTTTGGCCCTGTTAACAAACAATCCATCGCTGGAAAGAAATATACATTGGTCATAGTTGATGAATTCTCTCGCTATACCTGGGTAATGTTTCTCCGTTCTAAGAGTGACACCCCTGAAGAACTCATCACCTTTGTTAGGAAAATGGAAGTCCTGAACAACATGACCGTTCTCTTGATTCCTTCTTTGAAAGTAAGGGTATTTCTCACAACTTTTCTTCAGTGAGAACGTCGCAACAAAATGGAGTCGCTGAAAGAAGAAATCGAAGTATCATCGAAGCTGCACGTTCAAAGCTCAGCGATTCTCGCCTGCCTACTCAGTTTTGAGCAGAAGCTGTCAACACTGCTTGTTTTACGCAAAACAGGTCGCTGATAGTCAAAAGATTTAATAAAACAGCCTATGAACTTTTTCATGGGAGAAAGCCTTCAATTAGCTTTCTTCACATCTTTGGATGTCAGGGTTTCATACTGAACAACAGAGATGCCTTTGGAAAGTTTGATCCTAAGGCTGATGAGGAAATCTTTCTTGGATATTCTCAGTCTCCAAAGCCTTCTGAGTCTTCAATCGAAGAAGACATACTGTAGAAGAAACAATCCACATCACTTTTGACGAATCCCCTTCAGCAAATTCTAGACCTTCTGCTGATACTGAAGAACTAAATCAATGGATGTTTTCTCATCTTGGTGATTCAGAAGACATTCCCATTCCTCCATCTCATACTCATCCCGCTGAAGATGATGATCCCACCATCTTCCCAAGCATGCAGAATAGTGAAGTTGAAACTTCATGGGTCTCAGCTGTTCCTCTAAACACTATGCCTACCTCTGAACCTTCTATCTCAGAAATACCATCTACTTCTCAGCAATCAGTGAATGAAATGCCATCTGCACCTCTTCCTCTCTTGGCTGATATACCAGAAGTTGCTGAAGCCTCATCCTCAGCTCCTCAAGTTCAGGTTGAGTCAGCAACTTATGCTCTTGCTCAGCGATGGACCATAAATCACCCTATTGATCAGATTCTTGGTGATCCAAACGCTGGTGTTCAGACTCAACGAAGTGCAGGTAATATTTGCTTATTTGTTAACTTTATCTCTCTGATTGAACCAAAGAAAACAGATGATGCCCTCCAAGATCCAAACTGGGTCAGCGCTATGCAAGAAGAGCTGACAGAATTTGAAAGAAACAAAGTTTGGAAACTTGTTCCTCGTCCATCTGATAAGTCAGTAATAGGCACTAAATGGGTCTATCGAAACAAGTTGGATGAATATGGAACTGTAACCCGCAACAAGGCTCGACTTGTTGCTCAGGGATACATACAAGAGGAAGGTATAGATTACGACGAAACCTTTGCTCCAGTGGCAAGACTAGAAGCTATTCGTCTCTTCTTAGCTTACGTTGTACACAAAGACTTCAAAGTTTATCAAATGGATGTCAAGTCAGTGTTCCTAAATGGAAAGCTGAATGAAGAAGTCTACGTGGAACAACCTCCAGGATTCTCAGATCCTAAACATCCAGGTTATGTTTATAAACTGGATAAGGCACTATATGGCTTAAAGCAAGCTCCTCGTGCATGGTATGACACTCTCTCATCTTATCTCCTTATCGAAAAATTTGAGCGTGGTAAAATTGACAAAACTCTATTTTTCAGGAAAGTAAAAGGTCATATTATTCTTGTTCAAATATATGTCGATGATATTATATTTGGTTCTACTAATCCTGACTTGTGTACTCGTTTCGTTGATAGAATGAAAGCTGAATATAAAATGAGTATGATGGGTGAGCTAACATATTTTCTTGGTCTTCAGATAAAACAGAATGAAAAAAGAACTTTCATTAATCAGGGAAAGTATGTTAAAGATATGCTGAAGAAATTTGACACTAAACAAGGATCCTTCTGGAATACATGTTAATGTCACGACGTACCGTGGGATGATCGGCTCTCTGTTGTATCTCACAGCTAGCCGACCTGATATTATGTATGCAACCTATTTGTGTGCACGATATCAAGCTGAACCTAAGGAATCTCATATGATCACTGTAAAGCGAATCTTTCGTTACCTTAAGGGTATTCCTAACCTAGGTCTTTGGTATCCCAAAGACTCAGGGGTTGATCTAATCGCCTATTCAGATAGTGATTTTGCAGGTTGCAAAATGGATAGGAAAAGCACCACAGGAGGATGTCAGCTCCTAGGTGGAAAGCTGGTGAGTTGAACAAGTAAAAAGCAAAACTCAGTGTCCACCTCAACCGCTGAAGCCGAGTATGTAGCTGCTGGAAGCTGTTGTTCTCAGGTCTTGTGGATGAGAAATCAACTACTGGACTATGACTTACAACTCTCAAAAATTCCAATCTATTGCGACAGCACAAGTGCCATCGCTATAGCCAATAATTCTAGTGCTACACTCAAAGACCAAACACATCGAAATCAGGTATCATTTTATCAGAGATCATGTGATGAATGGTGATATAGAACTTCATTTTATCCCTACTGACTTTCAGTTAGCTGATCTATTTACCAAACCTCTTGATGAGACAAGATTCAACTTTCTCATCAGCGAGCTTGGCATGCTGAACTTTGAAGAGTAAAATCTTCAGCGGTTCGCATTTGATCAGGGTTAATATGAACTAATATAACCCATTCTATCATCTACTCTCTGAACAAAATTGATCCGCTGATATCAAGGTATGTTTTCTCTTACTCGTTGATGTTCGCTTGAATGCATGATTTCAAAACAAATTGCATCGCTGAATATCTCTTCCTTTCAGTGATACTTTTGAAATTTCTAAATCTAACACTGATATTTCCATTCAGTGCTTCATGTTTTCAAAATGTCCCTGAGTTTTTTAAATCCTCAGAGACATCCTAAAATATGAAAGGACGTTTGTGACGTAATCAAACGGATAAACCCTGGCATGTTCTTTTTCTTACACACGTTTGCACGTTTCGTTTTCCTCAACCAATCAAATGCAAACACGTGTCCGTGTCATCATGAAAAACTTTTCCCGCTCATAGTTTTCTCTCTCTACTCTCTCTAAATAAACCCTTTGAGTTTATATTTTTCCTTTACGCGAACAACTTCTCCTTCAAGCAAGGAATCACTGTTGTATTTCGAACTCCTCGTTTTCCAGAAATTGTTCGTCTTCATCATCTAAGGTTAATATTCTTATTATTTACCTTTTAAATAAACTTGTTTTTGATCTTTTTCTTGTTATTAACAGATCAAACTAAAGAAACCTTTTTTAAAAGGAAATCATTTTCTTCTCATGATTTTATAAACACAACCTTCATGGTTGTTCTTCAAGTTTAATTCAAAAATCTTAAACTTGTTCTTCATATGCTTTTCCAGAATCTCTTCTTCAAACAGAAACTGGAAAAACAAATGCTCTCTATGTTTTGTATTTCTTTTTCAAAACAAGAAAACCCCTAATCTTCATTAAGACATTTTTTTGTCTGAATGAAATGGACAAAATTCAAAAACATCTGTTTGGAAAATCTTTCTACATTAAGACATTTGTTTGTTCATTTTATTTATGGTTATATGTGTTACTCATAAATGGAATCTACTACTGACACTGCTACTGCAAAGTATCCCACTGCCGCTGAGATCACTGAGTTCATAAAGGCTCCTCAGGTTAAATTCGATCTCAAGAAAGTTACGTTTCAACACAATAATCCCTATGCTCTTTTCGAATTCCCTGAAAGGAAATAGGTCATACATATGGATGACGCTGTGAACTTTCTCAAGACTTGTCCTATATCGACAGCTCTTACTACCGCACCCCCTGCCCATCGATATCTTCTAGCTCAGTTCTGGTATACTGCCAGAAGAGCTCAGGTGCCTTCACCCAAAGATCCCAAGAAACTTGCTGATGTTATTCTCTGTGACACCAAACATGGAACTTCCAAGATCACCCCGCATCATACCAGGCGTGCTCTAAACCTTCCTGGCAGTACCAAAGAAAACCTTTTTGTCCCTCTACCAGATCCCAAAAAGAACCCTGCTGATAGGGCAACCCTGATTGCATTCTTTGATGCAATGGGTTACACATGGGACACAGGGAGAGACGAAAACCCTGACAAGAAGCTAATCGCCATCAAGAAGTCAATGATGCCCAGTGAGATGAATTTCATCTTTGCTCATCTGATTAGCTGCCTGACAGCAAAAGTTGGGTCAACTAACCAAGCATCCCAACCTCAACAGGCCATGGGATACTCGTTGCTGAAGGGTCTCCATGTTGGTTGGGCGTCAATCATCTACGAAGATCTGGCGTTCAGGGTGGGTATGGCTGACAGAGCAACATGTGTTCCATATCCAAGGTTTGTAAGTGCTCTCTTTCTACACGCACTTGGAGATAAATACCCAAAAGTGGGTGACTTGAAACTCTCTCAGGTTGGCTCTAAGGTGCTCGACTTCAAAGCTCTACCAAACGAGGTACGTCTCTCTACTCTCTTATCTATTCTTAATCCTCCATCTTCTACTTATGCGGCTCCTTCAGCGGAAATCCACACCGCTAATACCCAGGATGCAAAAACCACTCCTTCTCGTAAAAGGAAACACTCTACTTCCCAACTTGACTCCGAAAGGATCAAGAAAACCAAGGAGCAACCCTCCAAGCCATCAACGGCTGAAGACCTAGCGTCTGACTCTCAACAGACTACGCTAGATGATTTCGTGGTACGCTTTGCCACAGCTGAAAAGCCACCCCTTTCATCCCAACCTCAGCGTCTCTAAACGCTGATGTTATTAACTTGGAACATAACCCACCTCCTTCAGAATCTATCCAGACTGAAGTGATTCTCAGCGGATCCAACGCTGAACCTCGTTCCCAACCAATTCTCTCAACCTTCATTCCTCCCACCATTTCTTTGGACACTCCACCAGTTTTTCCCTCGTTCTCTGGAACGCCCGTTATCATACATGATTCAGTTGCTGATACTCTACATATGATGATGGATGCAAACTTAGGATCTGCAGGCACCTCCATGCGCCAAGGCACTCTCGAAGGCGATATGGAACACTACTCAGGTCAACGAGGTTTAGACAACTTCGCCAACCCGCCTGCAGGTATACACAAAACCATAAACACTCCTCTCTCTCAACCCCAAACTTCTGAACTTTCCTTTGTTCACAAGTTGTTTACTGTTACAGGTCCTAATTTGGGAGATATTCAAAACTCCCTGAAAGATCTGGTGACAAAGGTGGACTCTTACAATATCACTCTCTCCATCAACTCTTCAGCGGTTACAGACGCTGGAGAGAATCTCAAAACGCTGACAACCGAGGTCGCCACGAAAGCCTCCAGTGCTGACATGGAGAAACTTGAAGGTCATATTGGAAGCCTTGCTACTACAATCGATGACCACTCCACCGTCGTCAGCAATCTCAGCTTGGCGCACACCACCCTCTCTACAAACTTCACCGCGTTGTCCAATGAAGTCACATCATTGACGACAGCGGTTGGAACTCTTCAGGGTGAGGTGGCTTCTGTCAAGACTGAGGTTGGCACTGTCAAAGACCTACTCCAACAAGTACTCGATCGTCTGAATGCTCCTATCTGCGCTGTAACAACCCGATTTCCAACATACAACAAATAACATATATTTCATAACATCGTTACATAACCAAAAGATTCATAATATAACAAGTAAGGTCCCTTAGTCTTTACATCCAGAATAAGGTATTTTGTTACAAACTTTTTGCTAATTACATACATGATATCTAGTTATGAAATTAGAACAGCAAAACACGTCTTAGTCTTCATAACATCCTTCTTCCAAAAGCTAAACACATAGTACTCTTCTCATTTTCTCTTACCCGATCCACGACATGGAATACATATTTTTAAAACAAAATGAGGGTTAGACCTAGCGGTCTAAGTGAGAAAATCCCTGTTAGTTTGAAATCATTTGCACAAATACCATATACATATCACAAGTATAAATACCAAATAGGACTCATGCATCGTGTACTTCCCTGTCTCATTTCCATGGCCATATTAGTTGGTTGCAAGCCAACTAATAAATTAACTCCGTTGTACGACAATTACAGCCAACACCGCTGTACGAGTATTACAGCCAACACCACTGGTCCTAATCCCGGCCAACGTATTCTCATATAGAGTATGCTCATGTAAATACAATATCTCAATATATTATATTTCAAACATAAACATATAATCACACCATCTATCATATTCCCACCCCACACATATATGTATTCCAGTTTGAAAACATTTTAAAGTAAAACTCACCTGTTTGTTTATCAAAACTCTTTCCAGTCTTTTTCCACAAGATTCAGCTTTCACTCCAAATTCACAGTATCTGAAACAATTAGATGCAAGTATCTTTTTACCATATAGAACACATAAGACTTACTAGGATTAAGAATTCTAGATACATCTATCTAACTCTTATCCTCAAATGTTTCCCCCAAACCCAAACTTAAGTCAAGTCCACAGAATAGTCAGTCCTCATTCATTCCCTATCCAGTAGTCAACAAAACACAGTCTACTGGATACTCAAAAGTATCTGAATTCTCAAAAATGACCAAACAGCTCAAGTATTCGGACAACACAAAAACAATCCGGACAGCAGATCTTTCCGGACAGCATGACCAATCCGGACAGCATAACCTTTCCGGACTACCTAAACAATCCAGACAACATCCGGGCACCAAAGCAATCCGGACACTATCTGATATCTCAATTTAACCGAAAACTTAAAGAAAAGGGTACTTACCGGATACAAGATCGTCCGGACACCTGTAAGAATAAACTACCGGACACCATCAACAAAACCATCCGGACACCTTCAACTTATTCGGAAACCTCTGTCAGTTTACCATATTTTAACCCAGAAATCGACTGAATCAACCCCATATATGATATCTATGATTCTACTCCGATAAAACCCATCTACTAGCAATTATAGACATAAAACACAAAGAAAACATACCTTAAATCCCTTCCAAGTACACCAAATGATGCCCTAACCCTTCTTTTCTTCCTTTCTTCTTTTGGTCTCAAAACACACACACACACACTGAGATTTCTGGTTTTGTGATAATATCTGAATACTAAGAGGATAATATCACCATAAGTACCATTTAGACCTTGTACTACTCACTAATAACCAAAACACCTCTAACTTATAAAATAATCTAAACTTACCCTAATCATTCAATTATAGAGTTAAATAATTTTAACGGAACGAGACTTTAACTAACGAACTTACCCGGGGTATTACATCATCTCCCCCTTAAAAGAATTTCGTCCCGGAATTCGGTTAGGCAAATAGGTACGGATACTTGGTTCTCATTTCTGATTCTGATTCCCAAGTAGCATCCTGACTCCTATGATGTCTCCACTGAACTTTCACTTGTCTGATTACTTTGTTCCGCAACACTTTAACTTTGTGGTCAACTATGGCTTCAGGTTCCTCCACATAATTCGGCTTTACATCAACCTATAAATCTGGTAGAGAAACTGCCTGATCTGGTGTAACCAAACACTTTCAAAAATTTGAAACGTGGAACGCATTGTGAATCCTGCTTAACTCTGGCGGAAGATCTAACCTGTAGGCTAATTCTCCGATTCTTTCTGTAATTGCAAATGGTCCAATGTACCTTGGGCTCAGTTTACCTTGCTTCCCAAACTGAATGACTCCTTTCCAAGGTGAGACTTTTAACATTACAAAATCTCCAACTTGAAACTCTAACGGTTTCCGGTGTCGGTCCGCATAACTTTTCTGTCTGTCTTGAGCCACTTTCAATCGTTCCCGAATCTGAATAATCTTATATGCGGTTAACTGAACTATATCTGGCCCCGCTAACTATTTTTCTCCCACTTCATTCCAACATAGAGGCGTTCGGCATTTTCTACCATACAGAACTTCAAACGGTGCCGCTTGTATGCTAGAATGATAACTGTTGTTGTAGGCAAATTCGATCAACGGCAAGTGCTTATCCCACGATCCCCCAAAATCAACAATGCAGGCCCGTAGCATATCTTCTAATGTCTGAATTGTCCATTCACTCTGACCATCGGTTTGAGGATGATACGTTGTACTTAACTTTGTCTGTGTACCCATTTCTTTTAGAAAACTCCTCCAGAACCTTGAAGTAAAACGACTATCACGATCAAAAATAATCGAGATTGGAACTCCATGTCGAGTTACTATTTCGTTGATGTACAACTTGGCTAGTCGTTCCAACGAATCCGTTTCTTTTATCGGTAAGAAGTGAGCAGACTTCGTCAATCTATCAACGATCACCCAAATAGCATCAAATCCCTTCAGAGTCCTTGGTAGCTTTGTGATGAAATTCGTAGTAATTTGATCCCATTCCCACATAGGTATTTCTAACCGTTGTAACTGACCAAACGGTTTTTGATGTTCAATCTTTACCTTCTTACAAGTAGTACAACCTTCCACATGTTGAGCAATGCTTCTTTTTATTCCCGGCCACCAATAGAATTGTTTTAGATCTTTATACATCTTATTCGTACCTGGATGAATAGAGAAACGAGATTGATGAGCTTCTTGTAGTACACGATCACGTAAACCACCCAAACGAGGCATCCAAATTCTGCTTTCCAGACATAATAACCCCCGATCATCTTTTACAAGCAATGCTGATATCCCCACTAACCGTTCTGATTTCCAATGTTCTTCCTGATATGCTTCTACTTGACACTTCTTCAATTCGTCAAAGATGTTAGGTAGAAGTTCAGCTCGTAGTGCTATGGCTTTTATCGTCCCACTTCTCTCTTGTCGACTCAATGCATCAGCTACCACATTCGCCTTTCCCGGATGATAAAGGATTTCACAGTCGTAATCATTTACCAGTTCTAGCCATCTTCTTTGCCTCATATTCAATTATCGCTGATCAAAGAGATGTTGGAGACTCTTATGATCGGTATAAATTTGACATTTAGAGCCGTATAAATAATGTCTCCAAATCTTCAACGCGAAAACAACTGCTGCAAGTTCCATGTCGTGTGTAGGATACTGTCTTTCATGATCCTTTAGTTGACGAGAAGCATAAGCAATAACCTTTCCACGCTGCATAAGTACACATCCCAATCCTAGTTTGGAAGCATCACTATAAACAACAAAATCATCGGAACCTTCAGGTAATGACAAAATCGGCGTTGCAAAGTTTCTCTTTCAATATCCGGAATGCTTCATCCTGTTCTGTTTTCCATTCAAACTTTAGATTCTTTCTGGTCAACTTAGTCAAAGGCGTCGCGATACGAGAGAAGTCTTTTATAAACTTTCGATAATAGCCTGCTAAACCCAGAAAACTACGTACTTCGGTTGGCATTATCGGCGGTTCCCACTTTTCAATTGCTTCCACTTTCATTGGATCGACTTGAATGCCTTTCTCAGAAACTACATGCCCCAGAAACTGAACTTCTCATAGCCAGAATTCACATTTAGAAAATTTAGCATACAACTGTTCCTTCTTCAACAATTCCAGAATTAAACGAAGATGTTGTGCGTGCTCTTCTTTGGATCGGGAATAGATAAGTATATCATCGATAAATACAATAACAAATCTATCGAGATACGGCTTACATACCCGATTCATTAAATCCATAAAAGCAGCTGGAGCGTTCGTCAGTCCAAACGGCATCACTAAGAATTCATAGTGACCGTACCTTGTGCGAAAAGCAGTTTTCAGAACGTCTTCTTCTTTAACCTTCAGCTGATGATAACCAGATCTTAGATCAATCTTAGAGAAATAGCAAGCTCCAACTAATTGGTCGAAGAGGTCATCAATTCTGGAAGCGGATACTTGTTCTTGATCGTGCGCTTATTCAGTTCCCGGTAATCAATACACATTCTCATTGAACCATCCTTCTTTTTCACAAATAGGACTGGTGCACCCCACGGTGAAGAACTGGGTCTGATGAAGCCCTTATCGGATAGGTCTTGTAGTTGTGCCATCATTTCTTTCATCTCTGGAGGTGCCAGACGAAACGGTGCACGGGCTACAGGAGCGGCTCCAGGAATCAGATCTATACCAAACTCTACTTGTCTAACGGGAGGAAGACTATTCAAGTCTTCGGGGAAAACTTATGGGAATTCACTAACAATAGGAATATCTTCCAACTTATTCTTTTTTGGCTTAATATCTATCACATAAGCTAAGTAAATCGGGCAACCTTTATTAACACACTTACGGGATTTTATCATAGATATAAGGCAAGACTGATGATTTCTACGATCGCCATAAATCACTACCGGTCCCCTCTCAGGTAATACAATATTTATTAACTTCTTATCACAAACTATGTTAGCTTGATTCTCGGCTAACCAATCCATCCCCACTACCACATCGAACTCGATCAAAGTTATAGGAAATAGTTGAATAGGTACTCCACACCCCTCTATATTTATCACACAACTATCAAAAACTTCTTTAACCGATACTTGATTATCATTTGCAGTATCTACCATTAAATCATGATCTAACACTTTAGGCTTTAAATGCAGATGAGCAACAAATGCAGGAGATACGAACGATCGGTTTGCACCGGAGTCAAATAACACTTTAGCACGTGTAGAGTTTATGAAAAATGTACCTGTAACCACATCCGGAGTTTCCTCTGCTTCTTTTGATGTCATTTGAAATGTACGACCCCTTGTTCTTGGTGGTTCTAGTCTTGGAACTACCGGTCTAACACTCGCTGGTTTCCCTGACGTACCCCCTTGCTGTACTCTTCCCCTCGGACAATCAGACTGGATGTGATCCGTAGAATTACATAAGAAACAAAACCGCGTTACCCGACAGTCTTTACCAACATGTTCGGTCTTCCCACACCTATAACAAACCCGAGTATCAACTTGACAGTTTCCTTGGTGGATACGATTGCATTTCGGACAAGGTCTTTCCACTGGTCGGAAAGGCGGACGGTTATCAAACCTTTGAAATCTGGATTTCTATGGATCATACTGTGGTCCTTCCCACTTTCTTTTTCCCATACCTTTATCACTAGCGTTTCTCCCTTTATCCTGTTCCACAGTTTCCGCGGCGTCTACTGCGGCTGAGAAACTTTCTGGTCCTTTAGCAATCACTAGACTTCTGACTTCTGAACTCAAACCAAAGATAAACCTTTCAATCTTCATTGCCTCCGTGGCAACGTAGTATTCCGCAAAATGAGACTTTTCCAGAAAATGAGCGGTGTAGTCCCGAACTGATAAATTCCCTTGTTGTAAGTTCATAAACTCCCCTTCCAATTGTTTAACTGCTGCTTGAGGATAAAACTGTTTCCTGAAAGCTATAACGAATTCTTCCCAAGAGAAAGTAGAATACATGTCAGATCCTCCAGAAGAAATAAAAGCTTCCCACCAGTATAGAGCATCTTCCTTCAACATTGTTGTTCCGTATAGCACTCTATGTTCATCAGCACACTTACTGGTCTTGAATATAACTTCTATCTCCTTCAGCCACCTCATAGCTTTCACCGGGTCTCTATCTCCTGAGTAAGTCGGAGGTTTGCAACTTAGGAACATTTTATAATCACACTTTCTTGGTACCGGTATCACAGCCCGTGTAATGGGCATTTCATCTTCCAGACCAGGATCTGGTATTTCTGTTTCAGTATCACGAGTTCGGTTCAGCATAGCTTGGATATTCGCTTGTAATCTTCCTATTTCAGCCGCCAAGTCATCTCTTGTAACAAATTCTGCACCTCGCTGTTGAACTCTGCTTCCTGTTCTGTCTCTACCTCTTTCTCCCCCACTTCCCCTTATCCCAATTGTTGGATTCGTCCTATTAGGATTTCCTCCTCCCTCCCGATTCGTTTGTCTAGTACCACTTGCCATTCTGTAGATTCAAACCAGGTTAATATACATATAAGCATATAACAAGGTATTCCAGTTCAAACATGTACCTGTAAGTTCACAATTACACTGGCCAGGTGTAATCTGAAATTACCTTACATGATGTTCCTTCTACCTTTTTATATTTAACATCCCAAGGTTCTACAATAATAGGGACATCCTACTTCACATGCAGTTTAAGTCTAGGTACAAATACGAATACCAAAATCCCTTAAACTAGGGCTCTGATACCATCTGTAACAACCCGATTCCCAACATACAACAAATAAAATATATTTCATAACATCGTTACATAACCAAAAGATTCATAATATAACAAGTAAGGTCCCTTGGTCTTTACATCCAGAATAAGGTATTTTGTTACAAACTTTTTGCTAATTACATACATGATATATAGATATGAAATTAGAACAGCAAAACACGTCTTAGTCTTAATAACATCCTTCTTCCAAAAGCTAAACACTTAGTACTCTTCTCATTTGCTCTTACCCGATCCACGACCTGGAATACATATTTTTAAAACAAAATGAGGGTTAGACCTAGCGGTCTAAGTGAGAAAATCCATGTTAGTTTGAAATCATTTGCACAAACACCATATACATATCACAAGTATAAATACCAAATAGGACTCATGCATCGTGTACTTCCCTGTCTCATTTCCATGGCCATATTAGTTGGTTGCAAGCCAACTAATAAATTAACTCCGCTGTACGACAATTACAGCCAACACCGATGTACGAGTATTACAGCCAACACCACCGGTCCCAAGCCCGGCCAACGTATTCTCATATAGAGTATGCTCATGTAAATACAATATCTCAATATATTATATTTCAAACATAAACATATAATCACACCATCTATCATATTCCCGCCCTACACATATATGTATTCCAGTTTGAAAACAATTTAAAGTAAAACTCACATGTTTGTTTATCAAAACTCTTTCTAGTCTTTTTCCACAAGATTCAGCTTTCACTCCAAATTCACAGTATCTGAAACAATTAGATGCAAGTATCCTTTTACCATATAGAACACATAAGACTTACTAGGATTAAGAACTCTAGATACATCTATCTAACTCTTATCCTCAAATGTTTCCCCCAAACCCGAACTTAAGTCAAGTCCACAGAATAGTCAGTCCTCATTCATTCCCTATCCAATAGTCAACAAAACACAGGCTACTGGATACTCAAAAGTATCTGAATTCTCAAAAATGACCAAATAGCTCAAGTATTCGGACAACACAAAAACAATCCGGACAGCAGATCTTTCCGGACAGCATGACCAATCCGGACATCATAACCTTTCCAGACTACCTAAACAATTCGGACAACATCCGGACACCAAAGCAATCCGGACACTTTCCGGTATCTCAATTTAACCGGAAACTTAAAGAAAAGGGTACTTACCGGATACAAGATCGTCCGGACACTTGTAAGAATAAACTACCGGACACCATCAACTAAACCATCCGGACACCTTCAACTTATCCGGAAACCTCTGTCGGTTTACCATATTTTAACCCAGAAATCGACTGAATCAACCCCATATATGATATCTATGATTCTACTCAGATAGAACCCATCTACTAGCAATTATAGACATAAAACACAAAGAAAACATACCTTAAATCCCTTCCAAGTACACCAAATGATGCACTGTGACAACTGTCAAATTTACACCTCAGGTTAGAACTACACTGGATACCTCATTTTCTCATGACATAGTTCACACAGTGCAATTTTAGCAGCAAACGCGGTACGATAGGAAAGTTCGAGAAATTTTGCCTAAGAAATCCTTGAATTAGGAAAATTATCCATAAATCTCATAAAATGCCAATTTAACCTACATTTATACTACAAATATTTATGTAGTTGATAATTTATGTATTTCAATCATATTATATATAAATACTTTATTTTATATATAATTACTTTGTATTTTAATTATTAAGAAAATACTTGTATTTTAAATTTTAATCAAAAAGACAAGATTTGACAATTTATTTTTATCACACCACCCCCCCCCCCCCCACCTTGAGAAACCCCCCCCCCCCCCCCTCTCTACTCCATATGTAGCAACTAACATCTCCTTCTCATTTATTGTCTCATCTCACTCTCTCACTAAAAGAATACTTGCAATTCTTTCTCTCTCCATCTTCAAATATTCATCTTCATCTTCATCAAGATCTTCAAATCTTCATCCATCTTCATCCCAACTCCAGCCCCAAAATCATATTTCTTCAAAAGTTCAAGATAATCAAAGGTAAAAACAAGTGTGTTGGGTGAAATCCACACACACTCCTTTAAATCTTTTTCAACTTTCTTGCATTTTATGAATGTTCTTCATCTTTTCTACACTTTCTTTATTGTGAAATCCCAAATCTAGCAAGAAATCAAGAATGATGTAGAGAGAAAATCTAGAGTACACAAGTCATCCATATATTGATCTTCAAAGTGTAAATGACAAAATGATCAAGTTGTTCCTAAAGGGATCTAGATTCTTATCTAACAAAGAACTACACATGCCTATTTATACCCATAACATACAAGGTATAAAGGCAAAGCTAACTAATACAGTACATTGACTTTACAGTAAATCTTGAATACAACAATGCTCTAACAATCTCCCCCTTTGGATTCAAGATTTAAAAAATATGACAGCAGTCTTCAGCTCTTTGTAAAGTCAATCTTCTCAAACAGACACTCTATCAAACCATCTTCAAATAGCTTTATCTCCACTAGTTCACATCGAACTATATGCTTTGACACTCTTTAAGAACTCAGCTTTGAAGAATCTTCAGACAAACATGAAAAGTCATTGTCTTTTTCTTTGAAAAATCAACCTTCTTCAATACAATCTTCAACAGATTGTCTTCAAGTCTTGAACATGGATTTCATATCTTTATATAGAACCATCAATTCGGAACAAGATAAATCAGAAACGATTAGAGTTTGGATCAGAAGGATGTGAAACCATCCACATTGTTGAACTTTTAGGTGTAAGCGCATTCCGAGAACCACTCAGAACTAAGATAACCAAATTCAGCAACATTTGGACTTCACATGATCCTTCTCCCCCTAATCTTCAGTCTTTGTTCACGAATCTTGGACTTGAAATATCTTTGATTTCTTTGACATGAAATTGAAATTAAACTTTTCTCCCCCTTTTTCGATGATGGTGAGCATCATAATCAACGAAAACCATTTTCAATTTCAGTCGTGTCTTTGAGTATTGCTAACAATCTCCTCCTTACAGAATAACCTTGCTCCCCCTCAAAATAAGAATTCTGGAGCAATTTATTTTCTCCCCCTGAAAGTATGAATATATTTCAATAAC
Organism: Saussurea involucrata; assembly: GCA_033807775.1. Lineage (NCBI taxonomy): Eukaryota > Viridiplantae > Streptophyta > Magnoliopsida > Asterales > Asteraceae > Saussurea > Saussurea involucrata. Next base: position 196,322,840 of record CM066314.1, read on the forward strand.
GTACAGTATTTGAAATTGTAGCACAAATTTTAAAACAAATTTACACAAGGAAAATAAAATTCATTGAATTTCATTTTATAACTACAAACATTTGATCATTTGAAAACTTTCAAAAAGAAATTCAACTTAATGAAATTTAACAGATTTTTGAATCAAATGAAATCAAATGCATGTGTTTGGATTCAAGAACAAGTCATCATTGTATATCAAGTTAAAAATGTTCAGTTTCAACCCCTTTATTAAATCTATTTGGTGTGCTAACATGCGAAATATGATTAGCATCAAGCATATGCAATTCTAAAACATATAAGAATACTTTGCTCTACTCACTACTATTTGTCCAAAATCAGAATTTTCACAAATTTACGGGTTTATCGCGACTTTGTTTTTTCCCAAATTTCAAGAGATGTGTGCTCATTGGCATCTTTTCTTTTGTGCTCATTGGCATCTTTTGATTTGTGCACATTGGCATCTTTTGATTTTGTGCTCATTGGCATCTTTTGATCAAAAAGTTTAGTAAGAATAAGATACACCGTTAAACATGACTTTCTATCTGGTTCTATAGCAGGATTTGGGTCAGCATATCCCAGACCAGTTGGCCTTAGGTGCTAGATGACGAGCACCCCTTAGAACTTAATTTCCCAAACCAGAAAGGCCACATCGATATATCTTAAACCCATTTGTACCAGTAAAACATGGCTTTCTATCTGGTTCTATTGCAGGATTTGGGTCAGCCGATCCCAGACCAATTGATCTTAGGGACTAGGTGTCGAGCACCCCTTAGGACTTACTCTCCCAAACCAGAAAGGCCACAGGTACAAACTTTCAAACTAAATGATATTCTATATAAGTTCGGATTTCCATCACAAAATATGAATGATATCTCAATCACTTGGTTCTTAAACATAGTGCTTCCCCCATATTTTCGTTTCCATTCATCATTCTGATAAATAGGCTTTTTGAGCATTATATTCTATATAAGTCCAGATTCACATAACTTTGAGCATTCAGCATAATTTCATTCATGTTTTGCTGACCTTTCGATTTATTTCAGAGGTGAATAGTTGAAACAAATCTAACTCAGATAATACAAAAATACTTGTAAAATCATCTTTTAGCACACATTTAATTCATTGAATGAAAATTGAAAATTTTATCTCATTGAATTTAATTTGTAAAGATTCAAGTTTTCAAAGTGGTAGAAACAAAATATAATCCAATGTTACCTTTTACCACGTTCCTTGAAATAGAGAGATGTAACAGTTAAAGATATCACCTGAGAAGTGTGAGTTCTAAACTGATTTGTTTAGAAGTCTTAGTCTTTGAAGTACGGGTTTTGAACTGATATGTTCAAAAGCCAAAAACATTGAAGCACGGGTCCTGAATTGATGTATTCAGAAACCAAAGTCTCTTTTAAGTGTGGGTCCTAAACTGATATGTTTAGAAACCATTGTCGTTGAAGCACGGGTTTTGAACTAATATGTTCAAAAGCCAAAAACATTGAAGCACGGGTCCTAAACTGAGATGTTTAGAAGCCATTGTCGTTGAAGCACGGGTTCTAAACTGAGATGTTTAGAAGCCATTGTCGTTGAAGCACGGGCTTCTAAACATAGTTTAGAAGCCATTTTCTCTTTACTCCCCCTTAATGGTACAAGTAATCTTCTTCCGAGAGTTCAACACTTTGCTTCTAAATCTGCAAAAACAGATTAAGTAGATTTTGGTACCCAACGTGTCTTGGGTCCTGGCTTGTTAAGCGGAGCTCTATAGGAAGGAAAACGATAAGTACCATACCAATATTGAACACTCTCATTTTTAATAAAATCATTAGTACCACAATAAGAACAACAAAAATTCTTTTGTGCTAACCTGATTAAATTATTTGCGGAATAGAATGAATCAGGATTAGCAAAAGGTTTAGTTTTCAGATTAGTGTTCTTGTTGGGAACAGAGGATTTTGGCTCACCTTTTTCAGTTGACGTACCTTTTACTCTCCATTGCATGTTAACTTTCTTATATGAAGGAAGATCAGCATATTGATACTTGGAAGAATTATCCACCGAGTGATCATAGAATAGATTAGAAGGACGAATCAGACATTCTGAGTAGCATTTGGATTTGTTAAATGACTTCACTTTGTAAGATAAGTCATTCTGTTCCTTGGTCACCAAATCAAGCTTCTTCTGAATATTAGACTTGACCCTCTTCTCTTTCATGATGTCAGTCGATAATGCAGCCAAATTCATTGTCAATTTATGAATTTCCTGCCGAAATATCTTCCTTTCTTTAGAAAAGTCGTCTTTAACGCACCTAGCCTGAAAGTCAGCTTTCTTCATCTTTTCTAGCTCTTGACTTTCTTTATCTAGCTCTTGTCTTTCCTTTTCTAAGTCCTTATGAAGATCAGAAATTTTCTTTGACAGTTTCGCATTCTTCGCTTCAAAGTTTTTCTTTTCTTTTTCATACTCGACCCTTTCCTTCTCCAACTTCTCCTTTTCAAGAAATAAAACTTTCTCAAAGTCAGAAACTTGTTTTGAAAGTTTTATACAATTACGTTCAATTACTTCCTTTTCTTTAAGAATTTTCTCTCTCTTGTCTTCAATGCTCTTCAGATCAGCATTTTCTTTTTGAAGAGTTGTTACTTTCTCTTGAAGTTTCTCGATTTGATCGTGCAGACTTGAGTTGTCTTTGTCTTTCTTTGTTTCAAGACCTGCAATATATACTTCAAGATCAGTAATTCTTTTAGTAAGTTCAGCATTTTGTTCTTTCAAAATAGAATTTTCATTTGAAGAAGAAATGTCAAAAATTTGTCTCTTCAGATCAGCATTTTCTTCTTCCATTGCCTTTTTACTCCCTTGAAGCTCTTTCATATTTTCTTGATGAGTTGAGATATCAAGTGTCTTGTTCTTCTCTTCAAGAACTACAATCTTGCGAATCAAATATTTCAGCTCGGATTCAAGAGAAGAGACTTTGTCTTCTAATGAAGCTTTTTCAGACTTGAGCTTTATGTTTTTCATTCCCTCCTCATCAGAATATCTCATGTATTTAGAAACCAAACAATCAAGGCGCTTGATCTCATCCTTAGCTTCAAGAAGAGTCCATTTTCTCTCTTTCTCTATATGATACATTTTGAAGAATGCTAGAAGATTGATCGTTCAGAAAATCAAGCAGAAAAATTTTATATAAAATTTTTTCTTGAAAAGCTTTTAAAGTGTTTGAAAAACACTATGGAAAAAATTTCGGGATAAAAATTTTTCTCAAAAAAAAACTCGGATGAATAAGGATTCGAAATCAAGAAATCAATGAATTCTTGAAAAGCTTTTAAATTTTTTTTTTTTTTAATTCACAAGAATTCGGATGAATAAGGATTCGAAATCAATGAATTCGAATGAATAAGGGTTCGAATTCAATGAATTCGGATGCTGAAGGGTTCGAATTTACCCAATTCGGACTTAACTGGGTTCGAATTCACCCAATTCGGACTTAACTTGGTTCGAATTCTTTACTAGGAAAATTAAACCAACTCAGATGAATCCATAACTTCTCAATTCGAATCTAACAGGGTTCGAATTCAACTCAATTCGAATCCATAAGGGTTCGAATTCAACTCAATTCGAATGCTTCTTGAGTCGAATTCTATACTTGTGATGCCAAGAACACTCCGAATTCCTTTTGAATGATCCGAATTGTGTATGAATGATCCGAACTCACCAAGAATGATCCGAATTCTGCACTTCGAACACGAAAATCACTAATTCAGCCATAACTTTTTCAAATCTTGATCAATTGATATGAAATTTGCACAGATTTGTTCGAAATTGAAATCCGCACACTTTTCTTGTTAATCACAAGATCTAATTCGATCAATTTAATCGAATTAAAGTCCAAAGCAGTGAATTAGGGTTTTCGAACCAAAATCCAAAGAAATGATCAAGTCTGATGATTCTGTTTAGAAAATGATGATGATCCAAGAATTAATGTTGTTCAGATATCAATTCCGAGTTCAGTGATGCTAAGAAACGATCCAAGAAATCAAAATCCAGAAAAAGACTATGTCTGAATGATAAGTGTTCAGATGAACAGTGATGAACACCAGATCCGAATTCTTCGAGTTTAGTGTAAAAAATCTTCAATTTGGTCTTCGATCTGCTTGAATCTTCTGTTTAGCTCTGATACCAAATGTGAAATCCCAAATCTAGCAAAAATCAAGAATGATGTAGAGAGAAAATCTAGAGTACACAAGTCATCCATATATTGATCTTCAAAGTGTAAATGACAAAATGATCAAGTTGTTCCTAAAGGGATCTAGATTCTTATCTAACAAAGAACTAGACATGCCTATTTATACCCATAACATACAAGGTATAAAGGCAAAGCTAACTAATACAGTACATTGACTTTACAGTAAATCTTGAATACAACAATGCTCTAACATTTATATTTTTAAAAACCATCTTTACTATGTCTTAATGTTTGTAGATTTACCATCATAACATCTTTTGTTAGTAGAAAGATGGTGAATCCAAAATCAAACCTAAGTTAAGACCAAAGATGAACATTTTAAACACATACATGTAGTTTTCTTGAGAAATCCATCATCTTTTATTCAAGAGTTTTATGAATAAGTCTTTGAAACCCACTAAAACATACTTAAACAAACATGCATGAGCTAAAGATGCACAATTTTAAGTTGCATGTTGATGTTCTTGGCAAGAACATCAACCTTTTCTAAAATGAGTCCTTTACAAGAATTTATAAAAGTTGAGTTGATAGGTAACTTGCATGTATTTTAAATGGATCAAAAATGTGTTTTGGGAACTGAAAATAAGTGTATGGAAGAGGGTCAAATCGGATTGTGCATGCAAAGGAATAAGAATTTTGGTTAATAAGTCAACATGTAAGCACATGCACAAAGTGTGGTTTTGACAGATTGCTGCCAAATTCCACACCCCACTTCAAAGGGTCATATCTCACTCAATATAACTCCAAATGGAGTGATTCTTTTTTCTGAAAATCATTTTTATGTGTTAAGATTCAAACCCAAGTGGTTTCACTCAAAAACTCAAAGAATTTATTTACCAAACAGTCCTCACAAAATCCGTGCACAAACAACAAAGTCTTCTGTTGGGTTTTACGTCGTATATTATTTCATGTACTTAGACTCTTCCAAAAATTATGAAACTTATGCCAAAAGTTTCCTAACTCATTGAGCTACCTGGACATAAAATTTCATGACCAAATTATACTTGGAAGTTACCCAAAGTTGGACACAAAGTGACATCAAATTCTGGACAGCAAAGGACAAATTATTATTATTATTAAGGACTAACTTCTAATCCCATTTCATCATTTTATGATGAAATAGTGGAATATATATGTATATTTACTTATATTTATGCATTTTATTTATGCGTTTTATTTATGCACATTATTTATTCTTTATCCCTTTTCATCATTTTATGATGAAATTGTGGAATGTACATATATATAATATATTTATATATGTTTATGCATTTTATATATTCTTGATTCCATTTCATCATTTTATGATGAAATCGTGGAATATAAATATATACTATACCTATATATTTATGCACTTAAATACTTGTCTTTACATTTGAAACTCTTCAATTTTATCGTTCTTACGGTAAAATTTTGGTTTATATATATATATATATATATGTACTATATATATATGTTTATGTTCTTTAAAACCCTTTTCGTCATTTATTGTGACGAAATTGCGGAAACTCTAATCTAACAAGAACAATGTATAAACTCATTACGTCATAATATTAAAACACAACAAGGCATTTTATGACGATTTGGATAGTTAGTACCGAACCTTCGAGATTGGAAACTCACTAGTGACCTTACGTTCATAGGTTTGAAGTAGGATCATCTCGAAGTACTTGTGGGAGATTCCCGGATTCTATCGCTTATCATGTGAGTTCACATCCCCTTTTTCAATGTTTTACATATTTGGGGTGAAAAGCATGTCGTTACACCGATTCTATTACGCATCAATTTCACTGTTTATTTAAAATACCGAATATTTTCTCCGTATACTTATGCGCTATGGTATGTATGCTTATGTTAGTTGATTCTGAGTTTTGCTATTAAGTCCCCGGTGATTTTACATTACCCATTAGCTCATTTTGCGAGCCGCTTGATATATTATGGATAACGTTAAATGGTTTTACCCATGTGGAATGATACCCACCGCTGAGGTAGAACTGAATATATGTCTAAATGGTCTTACCCATGTGGAATGATACCCACCACTGAGGTAGGACTGAATATAACGTTAAATGGTTTTACCCATGTGGAATGATACCCACCGCTGAGGTAGAACCGAACATGTGTCTAAATGGTCTTACCCATGTGGAATGATACCCACCGCTGAGGTAGGACTGAACATGTGTCTAATTGGTCTTACCCATGTGAATTGATACCCACCGCTGAGGTAGGACGTACGGGGCGTGATACAGTCAATAGGTTTGGGTAGTGGCTCATTACTTTAACATGTGATTGAATACAATATTGTACCTTGCGAATGCTGACAAATGAATTCTTTATCCACTTGTGCGGATTTAAAACTATTTTACGACCGGTTATTTTATCCATTTGTACGGATTTCAACTGCTTTGATTTATCCACTTATGCGGATTTAAATCACTTTACAAAATCCACTTGTGCGGATTTAAACTATTTTGATTATCCCTTGTGCGGATTTAAACTATTTTGACTTACCCACTTGTGCGGATTTAAACTATTTTGACTTACCCACCTGTGCGGATTAAAACTGTTTTCTATAACCGGTTGACTTATCCACTTGTGTGGTTTATAAAATATTTCGATGACAAACCGTGTTGTACTCATTAAACCTGTGATCTCACCAACTATTTTATAGTTGACCCTCTCATTTACATGCTTTTCAGGAAATAGCAAGTAAGATTGGAACTTTAGAAGGCACCTCAAGTAGCTGCATTCAACACGTCTTTCCTTATCATGTCAAATTACGTTTTGGACAAATTTTATATTTTTGGAACAAGATGTACCTTTTGTAAACTTTTTATGCTATGACGATTGTGTGTTGTCTTCTACCTTACGCAATGAAATCTTTAGTTGTGACATCCCGTATTTCCGCTTTAGCGGGGTGTGACAGATTTGGTATCAGAGCCGAAGGTTATAGAGAATACCGGTCTTTCTTTGGAAAAACCAAACTATAACCAAAAGTCCAAAACTGACATGAAGACAACTGAACCTACTACTAGTATAACTAAGTCTAGAATGGCATTAACAGACTTTAATTAAACATAGCCTGATCACCTATGTTCGGTTAAGGAATGTTAATTCGAGACTAGAAATGGTTATAGTACGAGTATGTCGATTTTTACTTGCACTCTCTAGGAGCATGCTTAGAGCATAGACATTGCATAGGATAGACATATCACTTATGCGATTAGTTGCTAAGCACACTTTTGCTTCAGTTCCACTATGTCATCATCGTCACTATCCTACACTCCCAATTCTTACTCGACCGATGTGTCGGATCACGTCACTGGTCAACCTCAAGACAACCCACCCGACATCCGGGAAGATGAAAATTCTAGTAGCACGGAGTCGGAAGAAGAAGTGTCAAGTGAATAAAACCCCTACGATGAACTAAGAGTGTCACCGACCCTAGTACTACCACGACCCACTCCGGAAAAATTTTGCAACCACACCTAGGAGGGCCTCGTGTTGGGCAAACGACGAGAAGGAACGTTCCAAATTCCTAGACGGGGGATGGTTAGGACGGAGCGTCCGGAGGTACCAGAGTCGCCACGTGTGATCACCACTGTGCCAATCGGACGAGTGACCGATATGACTTGGGCAGAAGATCAACACATAAGAGCGATGACAATCGAGTTGCATGGTTGCCATGTAAGGGTAACTCATCAAGGCCAGGTCTTAACAGAACTAGTAGAACTAGTACATCAATTGTCCCACAATTCAACCCAGGCTTTGGAAAGCGCTAGGACGGCTAGGCAGACCGCGTTGAGGGCGGAGCTCGCATGCGTGATTAGAGGAGTAGTGCTAGTTATGCTTGTGTTAATGATCTTGATAGTTGTGTATTAGAGATGGTCTTTATTAAGATAGTTGATAGTGGCAGCTTTTGATAAAACTTTTGGTTCAAAGGAAAAGTATTTTCTTGAAGTTATTAAGAACTATGTATTTTAAGTAAATTCTAGTATTTGGTGGTATCAGATTTAAAAACTATGGTATTAATGGTTGATGAACATCAAAATTTGGTATTAGCAGCATTATCTAAAAATAGAAATGGATTTCTATCTTGATGTTATCTGGAGCACGGATAGGAAGGTAGTGAAAAATTTCGGAATAAATGCTTAGGACTCTAGGCAGTTTAATGGTCCACACCCAAGGTGTAGCAAATGTAACCACTATCATGAAGGAGCCTGTAAAGTTGTGGCAATTGTAAGTGTGCGAGTCATTTCACTAAGTACTGTTGGATGGAAAGGAGTGTCATTGATGGGAAAAGGGTATGTTTCAAGTGCAGAAGTCGGGATCACTTCCGGAATAAGTGCTCAAAATTAGGTAAAAGGCTAAGCAATAGCAACAGTGGGAATCATGCTAGGCAAACAAATCAGGGAAATCAAGAAGGCCAGATTCGAGGACGGATATTTGTCATTGGAGCTGACGAAGCACGTCGTGACCCTAATGTGGTGACAGGTATGTTCTCCTAAAACAACCACCATGCATCAGTATTGTTTAACACTGGAGCGGATAGAAGTTTTGTTTCATTGGAATTTAGGCCACTAATTAACTTGGAATCTAAGAGAATGTCGGATGCTTATATTATTGAGGATGCTAATGGTCATGAATTAGAGGCTAAGGATGTAATCTTAGGCTGTACCTTGAACTTAGCTGATAAGCTTTTTAGATCTAATCTTATTCCTATTGAGTTGGGGAGTTTTGACGTAGTAATAGGCATGGATTGGTTATCTAGGAACCGAGCAGAGGTTAGTTGTTTCGAAAAGATTACCAGGTTACCCTTACAAGGCGGAGAAACCCTTGTTGTTCAAGGAGATAGAGCTGGGAAAAGCCTGAAGATAGTGTCTTGTATGAAGGTCCATAAGTATTTGAGAAAGAAATGCGTCGTATTTTGGCACAAGTAATCGAGAGAAAGTCCGAGGAAAGGCGAATCCCAGACATTCCTGTGGTGAAAGATCACCCGGAGGTGTTCTCTAACGATTTGCCTGGACTTTCCCCGTTTAGACAAATGGAATTTCAGATTGACCTCATACCTATAACAGCACCTGTAGCTAAGGCACCATACCACTTAGCACCTGCCGAAATGCAAAAGTTGTCAAGTCAACTTCAAGAACTTCTAGATAAGGGATTCATTCGACCAAGTTCATCACCCTGGGGAGCCCCGATTCTCTTCGTCAAGAAGAAGGATGGATCGTTTCGAATGAGCATCGATTATAGGGATCTGAATAAGTTGACGATCAAGAATCGATATCCTCTTCCTCGAACAGATGGTTTGTTCGACCAATTGCAAGGTACAACCTATGTCTCAAAGATTGATCTTCGATCAGGTTATCACCAATTAAGAGTCCGTGAGGAGGACATTCCTAAGACAGCTTTTAGGACATGATATGGACTCTACGAGTTTTTAGTCATGCCATTCGGATTGACAAACGCGCCAGCTGTGTTTATGGACCTGATGAATAGAGTATGTAGACCATACCTTGGCAAGTTTGTGATTGTGTTTATAGATGACATTTTGATCTACTCTCGAAGTAAGGATGATCACGAGCAGCATTTAAGATTAATCTTAGAACTTCTTAAGGAACAGAAACCGTACGCCAAATTCTCAAAGTGCGAATTTTGGATTAGAGAGTACACTTTCTTGGTCACGTAATAGGAGAGAAACGAATTAAATGTGGACCCGGCTAAAAGTGGAAGCCGTTAAGAAATGGGAAGCTCCAAAGATCCCAACAGAAATTGTCAATTTCTGGGTTTGGCTGGTTATTATAGGCGATTTATCGAGAACTTCTCAAAAATTTCTAAACCACTCACAGCACTGACCCAAAAGGATAGGAAATTTATTTGGGGAGAACCGCAAAAGGAGGCGTTCCAGCTATTGAAGAAAAAGCTGTGCAATACATCGATTCTAGCGTTATCGGAAGGAACCGATAACTTTATAGTGTATTGTGACACATCACATCAAGGATTAGGTTGTGTATTGATGCAAAATGATAAGGTGATAGCATACGCCTCGAGACAATTAAAAGTTCATAAGATGAACTATACCACACACGACTTGGAATTCGGAGCGGTGGTACTCGCTCTTAAGATATGGAGACATTATCTATATGACACTAAGTGCACTATTTTTATAGACCATAAGAGTCTTCAGCACATCCTAGACCAGAAAATGCTCAATATAAGGCAAAGAAGATGGGTGGAATTACTCAGCGTTTACAATTATGAGATACGTTACCACCCAGGTAAGGCCAAAGTGGTAGCTGATGCCCTGAGTAGAAAGGAAAGGGTGAAACCTTCGTGAGTACGAGCATTGGGAGCATTGGTACAAACTAGTTTAAAGACTCGAATTCAAAAGCTCAGGTCCATACAACGAAAACGGAAATCTTGAAGGACGAGACCCTTCATGATTTAAAGACTAGATTTAAAACTAAAGTTGATGGAGTGCGTTACTTCAAGGACAGAGTTTGGATTCCAAAAGCTAACAACATATGAGAGACGGTTCTGGATGAAACCCACAAGTCTCGATATTGATTCATCCTGGTATGGATAAGATGTATAAGGATTTAAGGGAATATTATTGGTGGCCAGGAATGGAGAAAGACTTTTCTTTGTACGTATGAAAATGTTTGACTTGCTCAAAGGTCAAACCTTTATACTAAAAACCATCTGGTTTGCTGCAACAACCAGAGATTCCCCGATGGAAATGGGAACAAATAACCATGGATTTTATAACCAAACTTGTTAGCTTAAATCTTCCTAATCATAGAAGTATTTAGAAGTAGTGAAAAATAAGCTAAGTGAAGAAAGCCTCTTACAGAGGCTCTGCCGACATTACCGAGAAATCAAGGTCAAGAAGCTACAGAAGCAGCAGAGGCTTCCTACAGAAGCTCTGTCATACGCACAAAGAAGACCAAAGACTCGGAATCCGGGGAAGACTACTTTACAGAGGAACCAGACCGCAGAACCTCTGTAACACATTACAGAGCCTCTGTGGTCCTCAATGAAGACTTGGAAGATATTACTGGATACGTTCATCAACTTGCATGGAAAAGTACTGTCAAAACACGTGTCAAGCTCTAAGTGGACTCAATAGGGCAAGGTACAAAATAGACGTCTGCGCCATTTAATGCATTTACCAAAAGTACATCTGCTCCATTAAATGCGCATGGCTCAAACAACTGCTCACACCATCCAGTTTACTATTCATGCCGTAAAAGGAACAGTGACCTACTTCATAGTCTTCTAAGAGTAGTATAAAAGGAAGTCTCATGTTGAGATCTTCCTAACGGACGAATACACAAGGAATCACTAATACTCTCAAGCTTTATTGTCAAATATCTGAGTGTTATATTCTCACACACACCAAGTTCTTAATCTGTTCTTCGTGTTGTTATCATATATTGAATAACAGTAACTGTTCAAGAAATCCTTTTCATTCTTTACTGTTTTCTTTATATATGTGCGTTCTAATATCTATCAAACATATCTGTTAGTTTAATACGCTTCCGCATCAAACTCTAAACTCTACTAATAGATTGTTAATCTTGATTAAGTGTATCTGGGAATCAACAAAACTCTCGAGAACTGCCAAAGGGCACGACTCGATTTGGGTTATAGTAGACCGATTCATGAAATCTGCACATTTCCTACCGATTAAGGAAGATTAGGAGATGGAATAGCTTGCTCGGATCTACATCAAGGAAATGGTTACACGTCATGGAGTCCCAGTTCCATCACATCAGATAGAGATAGCCGTTTCATATTTCGGTTTTGGCAGTCACTCCAAAGAGTGTTGGGTACGCAATTGAAATTGAGTACTGCCTACCATCCTCAAACGGATGGGCAAAGTGAACAAACTATTCAAACGTTAGAAGACATGCTTCGGCATGCGTTTTAGACTTCGGAGGAAGTTGGAATAATCACTTACCTTTGGTCAAGTTTTCTTATAGCAATAGCTATCACCCTAGTATTCAGTGTACACCATATGAAGCTCTGTATGGACGCAAGTGTCGATCACCACTTTGTTGGTTAGAGATTGGAGACACTCGATAGGGAAGCCAAGCGTCTTAAGCGAAGCAAAATCCCGATAGTAGAAGTCTATTGGAACACAAGGCATAGGCCTGAGTACACTTGGGAACGAGAGGATTACACAATTAATAAGTATCCTCATCTCCTTGCTAGCAAACCTGTTAAAGCTAGTAACACTTGAATTTCGGGACGAAAATTCTTTTAACCGGGGGAGACTGTGACAACTGTCAAATTTACACCTCAGGTTAGAACTACAATGGATACCTCATTTTCTCATGACATAGTTCACACAGTGCAATTTTTGCAGCAAACGCGGTACGATAGGAAAATTCGAGAAATTTTGCCTAAGAAATCCTTGAATTAGGAAAATTATCCATAAATCTCATAAAATGCCAATTTAACCTACATTTATACTACAAATATTTATGTAGTTGATAATTTATGTATTTCAATCATATTATATATAAATACTTTATTTTATATATAATTACTTTGTATTTTAATTATTAAGAAAATACTTGTATTTTAAATTTTAATCAAAAAGACAAGATTTGACAATTTATTTTTATCACACCACACCCCCCCCCCCACCTTGAGAACCCCCCCCCCCCCCCCCCCCTCTCTACTCCATATGTAGCAACTAACATCTCCTTCTCATTCATTGTCTAATCTCACTCTCTCACTAAAAGAATACTTGCAATTCTTTCTCCCTCCATCTTCAAATATTCATCTTCATCTTCATCAAGATCTTCAAATCTTCATCCATCTTCATCCCAACTCCAGCCCCAAAATCATATTTCTTCAAAAGTTCAAGATAATCAAAGGTAAAAACAAGTGTGTTGGGTGAAATCCACACACACTCCTTTAAATCTTTTTCAACTTTCTTGCATTTTATGAATGTTCTTCATCTTTTCTACACTTTCTTTATATTTTTAAAAACCATCTTTATTATGTCTTAATGTTTGTAGATTTACCATCATAACATCTTTTGTTAGTAGAAAGATGGTGAATCCAAAATCAAACCTAAGTTAAGACCAAAGATGAACACATGCATGTAGTTTTCTTGAGAAATCCATCATCTTTTATTCAAGAGTTTTATGAATAAGTCTTTTAAACCCACTAAAAACATACTTAAACAAACATGCATGAGCTAAAGATGCATAATTTTAAGTTGCATGTTGATGTTCTTGGCAAGAACATCAACCTTTTCTAAAATGAGTCCTTTACAAGAATTTATAAAAGTTGAGTTGATAGGTAACTTGCAAGTATTTTAAATGGATCAAAAATGTGTTTTGGGAACTGAAAATAAGTGTATGGAAGAGGGTCAAATCGGATTGTGCATGCAAAGGAATAAGAATTTTGGTTAATAAGTCAACATGTGAGCACATGCACAAAGTGTGGTTTTGACAGATTGCTGCCAAATTCCACACCCCAATTCAAAGGGTCATATCTCACTCAATATAACTTCAAATGGAGTGATTCTTTTTCTGAAAATCATTTTTATGTGTTACGATTCAAACCCAAGTGGTTTCACTCAAAAACTCAAAGAATTTATTTACCAAACAGTCCTCACAAAATCCGTGCACAAACAGCAAAGTCTTCTGTCGGGTTTTACGTCGTATATTATTTCATGTACTTAGACTCTTCCAAAAATTATGAAACTTATGCCAAAAGTTTCCTAACTCATTGAGCTACCTGGACATAAAATTTCATGACCAAATTATACTTGGAAGTTACCCAAAGTTGGACACAAAGTGACATCAAATTCTGGACAGCAAAGGACAAATTATTATTATTATTAAGGACTAACTTCTAATCCCATTTCATCATTTTATGATGAAATAGTGGAATATATATGTATATTTACTTATATTTATGCATTTTATTTATGCGTTTTATTTATGCACATTATTTATTCTTTATCCCTTTTCATCATTTTATGATGAAATTGTGGAATGTACATATATATAATATATTTATATATGTTTATGCATTTTATATATTCTTGATTCCATTTCATCATTTTATGATGAAATCGTGGAATATAAATATATACTATACCTACATATTTATGCACTTAAATACTTGTCTTTACATTTGAAACTCTTCAATTTTATCGTTCTTACGATAAAATTTCGGTTTATATATATATGTACTATATATATATATATGTTTACGTTCTTTAAAACCCTTTTCGTCATTTATTGTGACGAAATTGCGGAAACTCTAATCTAACAAGAACAATGTATAAACTCATTACGTCATAATATTAAAACACAACAAGGCATTTTATGACGATTTGGATAGTTAGTATCGAACCTTCGAGATTGGAAACTCACTAGTGACCTTACGTTCATAGGTTTGAAGTAGGATCATCTCGAAGTACTTGTGGGAGATTCCCGGATTCTATCGCTTATCATGTGAGTTCACATCCCCTTTTTCAATGTTTTACATATTTGGGGTGAAAAGCATGTCGTTACACCGATTCTATTAAGCATCAATTTCTCTGTTTATTTAAAATACCGAATATTTTCTCCGTATACTTATGCGCTATGGTATGTATGCTTATGTTAGTTGATTCTGAGTTTTACTATTAAGTCCCCGGTGATTTTACATTACCCATTAGCTCATTTTGCGAGCCGCTTGATATATTATGGATAACGTTAAATGGTTTTACCCATGTGGAATGATACCCACCGCTGAGGTAGAACTGAATATATGTTTAAATGGTCTTACCCATGTGGAATGATACCCACCGCTGAGGTAGGACTGAATATAACGTTAAATGGTTTTACCCATGTGGAATGATACCCACCGCTGAGGTAGAACCGAACATGCGTCTAAATGGTCTTACCCATGTGGAATGATACCCACCGCTGAGGTAGGACTGAACATGTGTCTAATTGGTCTTACCCATGTGGAATGATACCCACCGCTGAGGTAGGACGTACGGGGCGTGATACAGTCAGTAGGTTTGGGTAGTGGCTCATTACTTTAACATGTAATTGCATACAATACTGTACCTTGCGCATGCTGACAAATGAATTCTTTATCCACTTGTGCGGATTTAAAACTATTTTACGACCGGTTATTTTATCCAATCTTTTTCTTGCTTGGAAGAGAAGTTTTTCGCGTAAAGAGAAAAATATAAACCCAAAATGGTTTATATAGAGAGAGTAGAGAGAGAGAAAATCTTGAGCGGGAAAAGATTTTTATCATGACACGGACACGTGTTTTCATTTGATTGGAAGGTAAACGAAACGTGCAAACGTGTGTCAGAAAAAAGGAACGTACCAGGGCTTATCTGTTGCGATGACGTCACAACTGTCCTTTCATATTTTTAGGATGTCTCTGAGGTTTTGAAAGCTCAGGGACACTTTTGAAAATATGAAGCACTGAATAGAAATATCAGTGTTGGTTTAAGAAATTTCAAAGTATCGCCGTTAAGGAAGAGTTATTCAGCGATGCAATTTGTTTTGAAATCTTACATTCACATGCGAACGTCAGCGAGTAAGAGAGAAAACATACCTTGATATCAGCGAATCAATTATGTTCAGAGAGAGAATGATATAATGGGTTATACAAGTTGATTTTATCCTATCGCTGATCAAATGTGAACCGCTGAAGATTTTACTCTTCAAAGTTCAGCATTCCAAGCTCGCTGATGAGAAAGTTGAATCTTGTCACATCAAGAGGTTTGGTGAACAGATCAGCTAACTGATAGTCAGTTGGGATAAAATGAAGTTCTATATCACCATTCATCACATGATCTCTGATAAAATGATACCTGATTTCGATGTGTTTTGTCTTTGAGTGTAGCACTGGATTGTTGGCTATAGCGATGGCACTTGTCCTGTCGCAATAGATTGGAATTTTCGAGAGCTGAAGGTCATAGTCCAGTAGTTGATTTCTCATCCCCAAGACCAGAGAACAACAGCTTCCAGCAGCTACATATTCAGCTTTAGCTGTGGAGGTGGACACAGAGTTTTGCTTTTTACTTGTCCAACTCACCAGCTTTCCACCCAGGAGCTGACAGCCTCCTGTGGTGCTTTTCCTATCCAATTTGCAACCTGCAAAATCACTATCTGAATAGGCGATTAGATCAAACCCTGAGTCTTTGGGATACCAAAGACCTAGGTTCATAGTACCCTTAAGGTAACGAAAGATTCGCTTTACAGCGATCATATGAGATTCCATAGGTTCAGCTTGATATCATGCGCACAAACAGGTTGCGTACATAATATCGGGTCGGCTAGCTGTAAGATACAAAAGAGAGCCGATCATCCCACGGTACATGTGACATTAACAGGTATTCCATTTGAATCCTTGTTTAGTGTCAGCGGAGGTGCCATAGGGGTTTTCATAGCTGAACTCTAAGTTAAATCGAATTTCTTCAGCATATCTTTAACATACTTTCCCTGATTAATGAAAGTTCCTTTTTCATTTTGTTTTATCTGAAGACCAAGGAAATATGTTAGCTCACCCATCATGCTCATTTTATACTCATCTTTCATTCTATCAGCGAAACGAGTACAAAGATCAGGGTTAGTAGAACCAAATATAATGTCATCAACATATATCTGAACAAGAATGATATGACCTTTTACTATTCTGAAAAATAGAGTTTTGTCGATTTTACCTCGCTCAAAATTTTCAATTAGGAGATAAGAGGATAGAGTGTCATACCATGCACGTGGAGCTTGCTTTAAGCCATAAAGTGCCTTATCCAGTTTATAAACATAACCTGGACGCTTAGGATCTGAGAATCCTGGAGGTTGTTCCACATAGACTTCTTCATTCAGCTTTCCATTGAGAAATGCTGACTTAACATCCATTTGATATACTTTGAAGTCTTTGTGTACAGCGTATGCTTAGAATAGACAAATAGATTCTAGTCTTGCTACTGGAGCAAATGTTTTGTGGTAATCTATGCCTTCCTCTTGTCTGTATCCCTGAGCAACAAGTCGAGCCTTGTTGCGGGTTACAGTTCCATGTTCGTCCAACTTGTTTCGATAGACCCATTTAGTGCCTATCACTGTCTTGTCAGTTGGTCTTCAAACAAGTTTCCAAACTTTGTTTCTTTCGAATTCAGTCAGCTCTTCTTGCATGGCGCTGACCCAGTTTGGATCTTTGAGGGCATCATCTATTTTCTTTGGTTCAATCAGAGAAATAAAGTTAACAAATAAACAAATATTACCTGCACTTCGTCGAGTCTGAACACCAGCGTTTGGATCACCAAGAATTTGATCAATTGGGTGATTTACAGTCCATCGCTGAGCCAGAGCGTAACCTGAACTGGAGGGGCTGAAGATGAAGCTTCAGCAACTTCTGGAATATCAACCAAGAGAGGAGTAGGTGCAGATGTCATCTCATTCACTGATTGCTGAGAAGTAGATGGAATTTCTGAGACATTTGGTTCAGAGGCATATATAGTGTTTAAAGGAACAGCTGAGACCCATGATGTTTCAGCTTCACTATTCTGCATGTTTGGGATGATAGTAGGACTATCATCTTCAACGGTATGAGTATGAGGAGTGGGAATGTCTTATGAATTACCAAGATGTGAAAACATCCATTGATTCAGTTCTTCAGTATCAGCAGAAGGTCGAGAATTCGTTGAACGGGATTCGTCAAAAGTGACGTGAATAGTTTCTTCAACAGTTTGTCTTCTTCGATTGAAGACTCTGAAGGCTTTGGAGATTGAAGAATATCCAAGAAAGATTCCATCATCAGCCTTAGGATCAAACTTTCCAAGGGTATCTCTGTTGTTCAGTATGAAACACTGACATCCAAAGATGTGAAGAAATCTAATTGAAGGTTTTCTCCCATGAAAAAGTTCATAGGCTGTTTTATTAAATCTTTTGACTATCAGCGACATGTTTTGCGTAAAACAAGCAGTGTTGACAGCTTCTGCCCAAAACTGAGTAGGCAGGTGAGAATCGCTGAGCATTGAACGTGCAGCTTCAATAATAGTTCTATTTCTTCTTTCAGCGACTCCGTTTTGTTGCGGTGTTCTCACTGAAGAAAAGTTGTGAGAAATACCCTTACTCTCAAAGAAGGAATCAAGAGAACTGTTTTTGAATTCAGTCCCATGATCACTCCTTATTGAGCGAACGGTCAAGTTGTTCAGGGTTTCCATCTTCCGAACAAAGGTGATGAGTTCTTCAGGGGTGTCACTTTTAGAATGGAGAAACATAACCCATGTATATCGAGAGAATTCATCAACTATGACCAGCGTATATTTCTTTCCAGCGATGGATTGTTTGTTAACAGGGCCAAACAAATCCATAGGGAGAAGTTGTAGAGGAGATGACACTGAGGTAACTTGCTTTAACTTAAAGCTTGCTTTGGTCTCCTTGCCTTTCTCACACGCTGAACATAAGGACTCTTTGGCGTATGAGTGCTGAGGTAGACCAGTGACTAACTCTTTTGAAGAGAGAGTATTCAGTGTCTTGAAGTTGAGATGAGAGAGCCTTTTATGCCATAACCAGTTGACATCAGAAGAGGCTTTAGAGAAGAAACAGGAGTTCTCAGTGGTTGTTGAGTCCATGTTTATTACATAAACATTTTCCAAACGATAACCGCTGAGAGCTATCTTCTCCTTTTTGTCAGCGACAAAGCAGGATTCCTTAGTAAAGATTACTTTGTTATCCATGTCGCAAAGCTGACTGATGCTTAGAAGATTATGCTTCAGCCCTTCAACATATGCGACTCTTCTGAAGTTTGTTGTACCATTAGAGGGTACACCAAACCCTCGGGTATGTCCTTTTCCGTTTCCACCGATAGTTACAGAGGGACCCTTCTCTTCCTTGTATTCAGAGAGCAGGCTTTTCTTTCCAGTCATGTGTCTTGAGCATCCGCTATCGAGATACCAGATACCCATCTTAACCTGCATCACAAAGGAAGATTAGTTTGTCTTGGGTACCCACTTAACCATGTGTACACACTTGTCAGTGGGGGTAGAAGAGCAGGTGGAAGGTTCAGCAGTCTTCGCAGCATTTGAAGATTCAGCTTTGTCAGTCTTCACTTTGGTTAATTTCTTATCCTCAGTGGGCTTCTTTGCCATGGGGGCAAAGATCTTCACCTTAGCTATCTTTTCAGCTTTGGTGGTTGTGGGGCACTTACTAGCAATATGATCAGTAAGTCCACAATGATAACATTTCCTATAACTAAAAGTAGTTCTAGGACCATTTGAATGCTGAGCTTTTGATTTTGAATTAGAAGGACCAGCACCAAGTAAGCTATTGGCTTTTGAAATAGGAGGAACATTCAGTTCTTCGGATTTCTTACCAAGAATTTCCACTTTGATTCTAGGAGTAGATCGCTGAATAGATCCACGCTGAATAAATCCAGGGATCTTTATCTTTGAACCAGAGGGATAAGTCACTGAAGCTTTAGAAGCATTCAGCTTTGGTACAAAGGTACCCTTCTGAGGATTTTGGTTAATAACAATTCCTTTACCTTTGTCTTTAAGGACAGAGGTAGGTTTTGGATAAATAACGTAGAGATTTCCTCAGGGATAGGAGGTTTTGAAGAGGAACACTGAGAGGATGAAGTGTCAGCGACTGAGGACACGAAAGTTCCAAATAATAGCATGGAACGATCAGTGGTTGGTTCTAGAGTATCAGCTTTGTAACCAAGACCACGTTTGTCACTCAGAGGGATCTGAGACTTGATTATCTCAGTGATCTTTGTTGAGGAGTTATACCATCCATCAACAGTAGCTTTTTCAGCTTTTAAAGCAGAGATAGCTTCTTCGCGTTTGATTTTGACTAGCTGATTTAAATGCACTTTATCTTTAAAATCTTCTTCAATTTTAGAAAGCATTTCTATTTGAAGGTGACAGTTTTTAAGCTGTTCAGCGAGATCAAGGTTTTGATTTTCAATAACAGTTTTGCCATTCATGGCTTCATATAAACTTCTAGTCAAGAGATCCATCTTTCGAAGACTATCAGCTTCATCAATATTTGCAATATTGGTAAAGAAGGAAGGTGATACCTTAGTAGCAGAGGTTGAAGTAGAGGGAATGTCAGAGTTGTCTTCCTCATCTTCAAGTTTGGCCATGAGACATAGATTTGCTTCAACATCTTCAGAGTCAGATGATTCTTCTTCGTCAGATGCAGCCCAATCATAGTCAGCCATAAGGCCTTTGCCTTTCTTCTTAAAGGTTTTCAGCTTTGCATACCTTTCTTTCAACTTTTTATATTTTTCATCTCTATTCCTGGGAATAAAGTTTTTCTTGGGAAAAGCTGAGGATCTAGAGATTTTCTTTGACCTGCACTCACTAGCAAAATGACCTATCTTTTCACAGTTATAGCAAGTAGCAGTAGCCTTATCAACAGGGGTTGATGATCTTGGCTTGTCAGTAATAGCAAGAGGTTTGTTCTTCTTGAAATTACTCTTTCTAGCAAATCTCCTGAACTTATTAGCCAGGAATGCCAGAGTTTCATCATTATCTGAAACGTCGGAGTCTGATGATCTGTCAGAGTTAGTTTCCAACTCAGTGACAGTGATAGTCGATCGCTGAGTGGAAGGTGACTCTGAGATTAAAGCAACAGGGGTGCTTTTGGAATCTTTTACAAGATTCTTCTTAAGATGACTAGATTGCTCATGATTCAGCATCGTGCCATATAAGGTAGAAAGAGTCATAGATCTAAGATCTTTTGACAGCTTGAGACACATTGAATAACTGTCCCAGCTTTCAGGTAAACATTCTAAGAACTTTGTCAGCACTTCAAAGTTAGAATATTCCTTACCAACAGTTTTTAGATCTATTATTAAACAGTTAAAACGTTGGTGTACTTCAGAGAGAGTTTCATTCTTACCACAAATGAAGCTTTCGTACTGTCTTACCAGGTTGATCTTTCGAGAGTCCTGGACTTCAGAAATACCTTCATACTGAACACATATTGTGTCCCACATAGGTTTTGAGGTTTTCAGGTTCATGACGGAATGGTAGACTTCGTCAGGAAGAGCCATGGAAAGTATGGATCTGGTTTTGGTGTCAAGACCTACTTTCTTCTTGTCTTCATCAGTCCACATATGCATTTCCTTGGGGATCAGCCTTTCTGGAATAGCAGGTCTATTCTCAGCGGCTGGAACTTCAGCATCTATTCTGACAGGAATGTATGGACCATTTTCGACATAATAAGGTATAGTTGGGTCTACACCTTCTAAGAAGAGTATCATCCTATTTTTCCATAGATTAAAGTTATCTCTGGAAAATCTAGGGGGTTTTGCAAGAGAACCATTGTCGATATAGTTGGTGTTTGTGTTGGTAGCCATTTTCAGAAATAGCTAGGAAGAGAAATCTTAGTATAGATCAGATCTTGTTTATGAGATTAAACAAATCTGCTCTGATACCACTTGTTGGTCCCGAAGGGTTATACAAGTTTGTAGAAGGGGGGATGAATACAAACACACGATTTTACTTTTCTAAATTGTTTATTGATAAATCAAATACAATTTACAACTTGTTGCGGAACAAGATAAGGATTAACCTAATCTAAACAAGTTAAGAACACTAAGTTTCTTGCACTAGAAATAGATAGAAAGGAGATAATGTAATATCCCACTTTACATATATACAAATAACATACATTTCATAACATAATTTCGTCAAAAAGATACATCATATTTCATATTCGGTCCCAATAGTTTTACTAAACATAATGAGAATTTCAGTACAAACTTTTTAACTAAATAATTTACATTATGACTAACAACAAAGTCATAAATACAAAAACACTTCATGATCTTCATAACACAAGTCTTCCCAAAAGCTAAGCAACGACTATCCTTCTTATTTGCCCTTACTTGATCCACGACCTGGAATACATATTTAAAACAAAAAATGAGGGTTAGACCTAATGGTCTAAGTGAGAAAATCCTTGTTTCTTTGAAAATCCTTTGCACACCAACATTCACATAATACAAACACAATTATCAATCATAACTCACTCATCGCGTAATTCTCTGTCTCCTTCCCATGGCCATATTAGTTGGTTGCAAGCCAACTAATAAACAACGCTGTACAACAACTACAACCAATCAACACTGTACAACAACTACAGCCAATCAACATTGTACAACAACTACAGCCAATCAACACTGTATAACAACTACAGCCAACACACCGGTCCTATGCCCGGCCAACGTATTATAACATAATATAATACTCACGTAATTACAATATCTCAACATATTATAATTCAAACATAAACATAGTCACACCATTTATCACATATCCAATACACACATATATGTATTCCAGTTTCAAAACGTTTTAAAGTAAAACTCACCTGATTGCTTATCAACACGTTTCCAAGCCTTCTAAACAGGTTCAGTCCTTTACCCAGAATTCACAGGATCTGTAACAAATAGATACAGATATCTCTTTACCACATAAAACACATAAGTCTTACTAAGGTTAAGAACTCTAAAGAACTCAAATCCTCAAATGTTGCCCCCAAACCCGTACTCAAGTCAAGACCACAGAATAGTCAGTTCTCATTCATTCCCTATCTAATTGTTAACAAAATACATGTTACTGGATACTCGACAACATCTAAACTCTCAATATTGGCCAAAATGCAAAAGTATCCGGATACCACAAGTTATCCGGACAACACAACTTTTCCGGACAGCAAGACTTTTCCGGACAACATCACTTTTTCGGACGACATAATAATCCGGACAACACCCGGTGAACTAAGGTAACCCGGATACCATCCGGTATCTTATTTTATCCAGAAACTATGAAAATAAATGACTTACCCGGATAAAGAACCCGTCCGGACACCAACAAAAGGGACTACCGGACACTACTAAAGAAACTACCCGGACACATTCATGGTGTCCGGAAACCTCTGTCGGTTTGGTGCTTTTTACCTAGAAAACCGACTGAATCATCCCCAGATATGAAATCATTGATTTTACTCCGATAGAAACTATCTACTAGCAATTTCAAACATAAATTGTAAAGGAAACATACCTCAAAACTCTTCCAAGTACCCAATTGATGCCTTGACCTAGCTTTCTCTTCTTTTCTCTTCTTGCTCTCAAAACACACACTACACACACACACTGAATTTGCTGGATATTTCTGAGTTATGAAATATCTGAATTACTAATGGGGTAATATCAACCCATTTTACCATTTCAGACCCTAACCTAATCAATAATGACCCAAACACCCCTCAAACTTATAATTTTACCTAAACTTACTCTAAACATCTATTATAGAGTTAAATAAATTTAACGGAACAAAACTTTAACTAACGAACTTACCCGGGGTATTACATCATCTCCCCCTTAAAAGAATTCCGTCCCGGAATTCGGTTTAAGCAAAAAGGTACGGGTACTTAGATCTCATTTATGATTCTGATTCCCAAGTAGCATCCTGACCCCTATGATGTCTCCACTGAACTTTCACTTGTTTGATTACTTTGCTCCGCAACACTTTAACTTTGTGGTCAACTATGGCTTCAGGTTCCTCCACATAATTCAGTTTTTCATCCACTTGTATATCTGGTAGAGAGACGGCCTGATCTGGCGTAACCAAACACTTTCGAAAATTTGAAACATGAAATGCGTTATGAATCTTGCTTAATTCTGACGGAAGATCCAACCTGTAGGCTACTTCCCCAATCCTTTCTGTAATTGCAAATGGTCCAATGTACCTCGGGCTCAGTTTACCTTGTTTCCCAAATCGGATGACTCCTTTCCAAGGCGAGACTTTTAACATTACAAAATCTCCAACTTGGAATTCTAACGGCTTTCGGCGTCGGTCAGCGTAACTTTTCTGTCTGTCTTGAGCTACTTTCAAACGCTCCCGAATCTGAGAAATCTTATCAGCGGTCAACTGGACTATATCTGGCCCTGCTAACTGTTTCTCTCCCACTTTGTTCCAAAACAGAGGCGTTCGGCATTTTCTACCATACAGAACTTCAAACGGTGCCGCTTGTATGATGGAATGATAACTGTTGTTATAGGCGAATTCTATCAGTGGTAAGTGCTTATCCCACGATCCCCCAAAGTCAACAATGCAAGCCCGTAGCATATCTTCTAAAGTCTGGATTGTTCGTTCACTCTGGCCGTCAGTTTGAGGATGATACGCCGTACTTAGCTTTATCTGCGTACCCATTTCTTTTTGAAAACTCCTCCAGAATCTTGAAGTAAAACGGCTGTCACGATCAGAAATAATCGAGATTGGAACCCCATGTCGAGTTACTATTTCATTGATGTACAACTTGGCTAATCGTTCCAACGAATCGGTTTCTTTTATTGGTAGGAAGTGAGCAGACTTCGTCAATCTGTCAACGATCACCCAAATGGAATCAAATCCCTTCGGAGTCCTTGGTAGCTTTGTGATGAAATCTGTAGTAATCTGATCCCATTTCCACATTGGTATTTCTAATCGTTGTAACTGACCAAACGGCTTTTGATGTTCAATATTTACCTTTTTACAAGTAGTACAACCTTCCACATACTGAGCAATACTCCTTTTTATTCCTGGCCACCAATAAAATTGTTTCAGGTCTTTATACATCTTATTCGTACCTGGATGAATAGAAAAACGTGATTAATGAGCTTCTTGTAGTACACGATCACGTAAACCACCCAAACGAGGCACCCAAATTCTGTTCCCCAAACACAATAACCCACGATCATCTTTCACTAGCAATGTTGATAACCCCACTAACCGTTCTGGTTTCAAGTGTTCTTCTTGAAAAGCTTCCATTTGACATTTCTGCAATTCGTCAAAGATGTTAGGTAGGAGTTCAGCTCGTAATGCAATAGCCTTTATTGTTCCACTTCTTTCTTGACGACTCAATGCGTCGGCTACTACATTCGCCTTTCCCGGATGATAAAGGATTTCACAGTCATAATCATTCACCAATTCTAGCCATCTTCTTTGCCTCATATTTAGTTCCTTCTGATCGAAAAGATGTTGGAGACTCTTATGATCGGTATAAATTTGACATTTAGAACCGTAAAGATAATGTCTCCAAATCTTCAACGCGAATACAACTGATGCCAGCTCTATGTCGTGTGTAGGGTACTGTCTTTCATGATCCTTTAGTTGACGAGAATCATAAGCTATAACCTTTCCACGCTGCATTAGTACACACCCCAATCCCAGTTTGGAATCATCACTGTAAACAACAAAGTCCTCGGAACCTTCTGGTAATGACAAAATAGGCGCGCTGAACAGTTTCTCTTTCAATATCCGGAATGCTTCATCCTGTTCTGATTTCCATTCAAACTTTAGATTCTTCTGAGACAGCTTAGTCAAAGGCGTCGCGATACGAGAGAAGTCTTTTATAAACTTTCGATAATACCCGGCTAAACCCAGAAAACTTCGTACTTCCGTTGGCGTTCTCGGCGGTTCCCACTTTTCAATTGCTTCAATCTTCGTCGGATCAACTTGAATACCTTTCTCAGAAACTACATGTCCGAGAAACTGAACTTCCCGTAACCAGAATTCACATTTAGAGAACTTTGTGTATAACTGTTCCTTCTTCAACAATTCCAGAATTAAACGAAGATGCTGTGCGTGATCCTCTTTGGATCGGGAATAGATAAGTATATCATCGATAAATACAATAACAAATTTATCGAGATACTGCTTACATACCCAATTCATTAAATCTATAAAGGCAGCTGGAGCGTTCGTCAGTCCAAACAGCATCACTAAGAATTCATAATGACCATACCTTGTGCGAAAAACAGTTTTCAGAACATCTTCTTCTTTAACCTTCAGCTGATGATAACCAGATCTTAGATCAATCTTGGAGAAATAACAAGCTCCAACTAATTGATCGAAGAGGTCATCAATTCTGGGAAGCGGATACTTCTTCTTGATCGTGCGCTTATTCAGTTCCCGGTAGTCAATACACATTCTCATCGATCCATCCTTCTTTTTCACAAACAGAACCGGTGCTCCCCATGGCGAAGAACTGGGTCTGATGAAGCCTTTATCTGAAAGATCCTGCAGTTGTGTCATCATCTCTTTCATCTCTGGAGGTGCCAAACGATACGGTGCATGGGCAACAGGAGCGGCTCCAGGAATCAGATCTATACCAAACTCTACTTGTCTAACGGGCGGAAGGCTAGTCAGATCTTCTGGAAAAACTTCCGGAAATTAACGAACAACCAGAATATCTCCCAGCTTATTCTTTTCTAGCTTAACATCTATTACATAAGCTAAGTAACTTGAGCAGCCTTTATTGATACATTTACGAGCTTTCAACAAGGAGATAAGGCAAGACTGATGATTTCTACGGTCACCATAAATCACTACTAGTCCCTTCTCAGGTAAGACAACATTTATCAATTTCTTATCACAAACTATATTATCCTGATTCTCGGCTAACCAATCCATTCCCACTACTACATCAAACTCGATCAAGGCTATAGGAAATAACTGAATAGGCACTCCACATCCGTCTATGTTTATCACACAACTATCAAATACCTCACTAATTGGTACTTGGTTATCATTAGCCGTATCTACCATTAACGCATGATCTAACACTTTAGGCTTTAAATGCATATAGGCAGCAAAAGAAGGCGACACAAACGATCGTTTTGCACCGGAATCAAATAACACTTTAGCACATGTAGAATTTATTAAGAATGTACCTGTAACCACATCGGGAGTCTCATCTGCCTCTTGCTCTGTCATCTGGAAGGCACGGCCTCTTGTTCTTGGTGGCTCTAGTCTTGGTACTACCGGTCTGACAACCGCTGGTTTCCCTGACGTACCCCCTTGTTGTATTCTTCCCCTTGGACAATCGGACTGTATGTGATCCGGAGAATTACATGAAAAACATAACCGCGTTACACGACAATCCTTAACAACATGCCCAGTCTTCCCACACCTATAACAAACCCGCGAGTCAACCTGACAATTCCCTTGGTGGACACGGTTGCATTTCAGACAAGGTCTTTCCGTTGGTCGGAAAGGTGGACGGTTATCGTATCTCTGAAACCTGAACTTCTTTGGATCGTGTTGTGGTCCTTCCCACTTCCTTTTTCCTGTACCTTTGTCGCTAGTATTTCTTCCTTTATCCTGTTCCACGGTTTCCGCGGCATCAACTGCAGCGGAGAAAGTTTCGGGTCCTTTAGCAATTACCAAACTCCTGACTTCTGCATTCAACCCGAAGATAAACCTTTCAATCTTCATGGCCTCCGTGGCAACATAATATTCTGCAAAATGAGATTTTTCCAGAAAACGAGCAGTGTAGTCCCGAACAGATAAATTTCCTTGTTGCAAGTTCATAAACTCCCCCTCTAGTTGTTTAACCGCTGCATGAGGACAGAACTGCTTCCTGAAGGCTATAACAAATTCTTCCCACGATAAGGTAGAATATATGTCAGAACCTCTCGAAGAAATATGAGCTTCCCACCAGTATAAAGTGTCACCTTTCAACATTGCGGCTCCATAAAGTACCTTATCCTCTTCCGCGCACTTACTAGTCTTGAAGATAGCTTCTATTTCCTTCAGCCACTTCATAACTTTCACCGGATCCCGATCTCCTGAGTAAGTTGGAGGCTTACAACTTAAGAACATTTTGTAGTCACACTTCTTCACTACTGGTACGACAATAGGTGTAATGGGCATCTCCTCTTCATGAGTAGGATCTGATCTCTCTGTTTCAGTATTATGAGTTTGGTTGAACATAGCCTGGATATTTGCCTGTAATCTTCCCATTTCGGCTGCTAAGTCGTCTCTCGTAACAAATTCCGTACCGCGCCCCTGAACTCTGCCCCCATTTCAGCCTCTGCCTCTTTCTCCCCCTCTTCCCCTTCCTCCGGCTGTTGGATTGGTTCTATTCGGGTTTCCTCCTCCTTCCCGATTTGTTTGTCTCGTACCACTTGCCATTCTATTGATTCAGACAAGGTTAATATACACATAAGCACATACCCCATATAACAAGGTATTCCAGTTCAAACATGTACCTATAAGATCACAATTACACTGGCCAGGTGTAAAAATGAAATTACCTTACATGATGTTCCTTCTACCTTTTTATATTTAACACCCCAAGGTTCTACAATAATAGGGACATCCTACTTCACATGCAGTTTAAGTCTAGGTACAGATACTAATACCTAAATCCCTCAAACTAGGGCTCTGATACCATCTGTAATATCCCACTTTCCATATATACAAATAACATACATTTCATAACATAATTTCGTCAAAAAGATACATCATATTTCATATTCGGTCCCAATAGTCTTACTAAACATAATAAGAATTTCAGTACAAACTTTTTAACTAAATAATTTACATTATGACTAACAACAAAGTCATAAATACAAAAACACTTCATGATCTTCATAACACAAGTCTTCCCAAAAGCTAAGCAACGACTATCCTTCTTATTTGCCCTTACTTGATCCACGACCTGGAATACATATTTAAAACAAAAAATGAGGGTTAGACCTAATGGTCTAAGTGAGAAAATCCTTGTTTCTTTGAAAATCCTTTGCACACCAACATTCACATAATACAAACTCAATTATCAATCATAACTCACTCATCGCGTAATTCTCTGTCTCCTTCCCATGGCCATATTAGTTGGTTGCAAGCCAACTAATAAACAACGTTGTACAACAACTACAGCCAATCAACACTGTACAACAACTACATCCATTCAACATTGTATAACAACTACAGCCAACACACCGGTCCTATGCCCGGCCAACGTATTATAACATAATATAATACTCACGTAATTACAATATCTCAACATATTATAATTCAAACATAAACATAGTCACACCATTTATCACATATCAAATACACACATATATGTATTCCAGTTTCAAAACATTTTAAAGTAAAACTCACCAGATTGCTTATCAACACGTTTCCAAGCCTTCTAAACAGGTTCAGTCCTTTACCCAGAATTCACAGGATCTGTAACAAATAGATACAGATATCTCTTTACCACATAAAACACATAAGTCTTACTAAGGCTAAGAACTCTAAAGAACTCAAATCCTCAAATGTTGCCCCCAAACCCGTACTCAAGTCAAGACCACAGAATAGTCAGTTCTCATTCATTCCCTATCTAATGGTTAACAAAATACAGGTTACTGGATACTCGACAGCATCTAAACTCTCAATATTGGCCAAACAGCAAAAGTATCCGGATACCACAAGTTATCCGGACAACACAACTTTTCCGGACAGTAAGACTTTTCCGGACAACATCACTTTTTCGGATGACATAATAATCCGGACAACACCCGGTGAACTAAGGTAACCCGGATACCATCCGGTATCTTATTTTATCCGGAAACTATGAAAATAAATGACTTACCCGGATAAAGAACCCGTCCGGACACCAACAAAAGGGACTTCCGGACACAACTAAAGAAACTACCCTGACACATTCATGGTGTCGGGAAACCTCTGTCGGTTTGGTGCTTTTTACCCAGAAAACCGACTGAATCATCCCCAGATGTGAAATCACTGATTCTACTCCGATAGAAACTATCTACTAGCAATTTCAAACATAAATTGTAAAGGAAACATACCTCAAAACTCTTCCAAGTACCCAATTGATGCCTTGACCTAGCTTTCTCTTCTTTTCTCTTCTTGCTCTCAAAACACACACTACACACACACTGAATTTGCTGGATATTTCTGAGTTATGAAATATCTAAATTACTAATGGGGTAATATCAACCCATTTTACCATTTTAGACCCTAACCTAATCAATAATGACCCAAACACCCCTCAAACCTATAATTTTACCTAAACTTACTCTAAACATCTATTATAGAGTTAAATAAATTTAACGGAACAAAACTTTAACTAACGAACTTACCTGGGGTATTACAGATAAGAATATTAAGTATAATATTCTAACACACAGATAGATAGAAGAAGATGGCCAGTGCACTTCAAAAACTGAAGTAGGGTTCTTCTTATATATTGCATGCATTTATTGCATGGCAGTATGGCTTTACACGTGGCAGCAGCTGAGTGGTTGCATGTCATTGACCTTTGTAGACAACCTTAGTAGCCGCATGGTGCACAGTGTAGAATCGGAGTTGTTGTACGATTACAGACAAAAGGGATATCCGTTTTGACAGTTCGTACGGAGACGTGCAAGGGAGGTAAGACAATAGTAACATGCAGGGAGACTTCATGATCACCTTTCGTTGAGTCAGATCTTTATCAGCGAATGACAAAGTTCAGCGATTGCTGAAGTCTTCTACTTGATACTTCACGTTGAATGGACAGGTCTTTCTTCGCTGATATCTGCATCAGTTCATGAGTAGAATTGTCGCTGGTTCTTGAGCTTGATCTTCGACTTCAGCGTAGAACTTTGGTTGACGTGAAACTTGTCTTCAGGGATCATAAGTAAACAACTAACTTATCAGCGATCATCTCATAGACTGAACAGGCTCAGAGCTATAGGATGATGAACAGTGTTCGCTGAATATCTGATCTAAAGAGTGAGAGTTCCTATCAGCGGTACTGTAAAGTCTTAGTACTTATCATCGATAGTGAAACTCTAATACTTATTGTTTACTTACAATTTTCACTAAGTGTTTAAGAGAGGGTCATTATCAAATCACTGAGGGTTTGGATCAATAATCACTCACATTTAATGGCTTTATATAATGCTTCTGCTATCTGTTTTATGCTATTATTGTGAGACAACTTGAATCTGGGAACCAACAATCTGTAAGGTTTTTTCAGGCGAATCTGGAAGGCTTTTCAGGCGAATCTGTAAGCCTTTTCAGGGAATCTGTAATGTTCTTTTCCGACGAATATGTAAGGCACATGCAGGCGAATCTAGAAGACCTTTCAGGCGAATCTATAAGGTTTTTTTAGGGAATCGTTAAGGCTTTTTACAGGAGAATCTGGAAGACCTTTTCAGGAGAATCTGTAAGGCTTTTCAGGCAAATCTGTAAGGTTTTTTGGATAGTACACTTTCAAACGAATTCTTTTGAGTATTTATAATCAGGTCATTCATCTCATGTTCACATCAAATAGACTTAAAAATGTCATAGAGAAGAACTCACTTATGGAGTTTTAGAGGTCCATCTGTAACACCCCAAAAATTGGGACAAACAAAAACTTCCATGAAACGGAAATTGTGGTATAAATACGCCAAAGCATGAGCCTCCAAAAAGTGGGGAAATAAAATCACCTGTTAATTACGAGTTTGTAATTCAAAGTAATTAGAAATAACAACCTAATAATCTAATCTCACTAGAAACAAGATTACCATTCGGGTGTCATCCAATCCTTCCAAAATATTGTTCTTCTATAAATGGTGTCCCAAAAGATTTTCCCCAAGCTCACACTATCCTCGGCTAAACCTTCTTAGAGACGACCCTGCTAGAACCTGAGATACACGTCGACACCAACCTAGTGTTAGGCCAAAAAGCATAGTGAGTTTGAACAATTAATAATAAACAATGTATAAGGAACAAATAACATCTTTATCAATAAGCAAACCAACAATCGGAGTCAATGGGGGAGACCCATAACACCAATCAAGTTCCACCCAAATAGTCGATATACCCTAGTGTCAACTACCATGAGTGACACTAAAAAGGCCCGACACATCCGATGACTACAACCATGGCATTACCCCGAATGGCGAAGATGTAGGTACATACCCACACAGTGGCACCCAAAACTGTAACAACCCAAATCCCATATACACAACAAATCACATAATGTAACATAACATTGATATAACAAACGAAACATCATATTACAAGTACGGTCCCATAGTTTTTTACAATCAGAAGAATCCATTCTACTACAAACTTCATACTAAATACATACACAACATTTAATCATTATAATACAACTGCTAAACATGCCAAAATCTTCATCATATATTCCTTCACAAAAGCCATCCCTCGATTACTCTAATTACTTGCTCTTACCCGATCCGCCACCTGGAATACATATTTTAAAACAAAATGAGGGTTAGACCTAATGGTCTAAGTGAGATAAATCCCTGTTAGTTTGAAATCATTTATATAAACCCTATTTATATAAATCACACAACACAATCAAATATATCAATTTGAACTCACACATCGAGTACCTTCCCTTCTCATTCCTCCTGGCCATATTAGTTGGTTGCAAGCCAACTAATAATTTACAACGCTGTACAACATCTACAGCCAAACAACGCTATACAGATTCTATAGCCAAACACACTGGTCCTACGCCCGGCCAACGTATTATAACACATTATAATACTCATGTAAATATAATACCTCAATATATTATAATTCACATATATCGCACATATAAACACATAATCACCAATTATCACATTCCCAAACCATGCGTATATGTATTCCAGTTAAAAACGTCTTTAAAGTAAAACTCACCTGTTAGCTTAACAAAATGCTTCCAAGCCTTTTTCCACAGATTCAGTCTTTTACTCAGGATTCACAAAATCTGTAACAATCAGATACAATATCTCTTTACTATATAGAACACATAAGACTCTTTAGCAACTGAGAATCCTAATTAACCTATCAAACTCTTATCCTCAATTGTTCCCTTACGACGACTTAACACGGGGGTTCCGCTACCCGGTTAGCGGATGGGGTCAAGGGGCAACGCCCTTGCGGGGTCTGGAGGCGGCCCCCCCAGGAAGTTTTCGAAACAACTTAACTCAAAATACATTTGGAAACTATATACGGACATTCAAAAGTATCCGAAATCACTAAATTGGTCAAACAGCTAAAGTATCCGGATACCACATATTATCCGGACAACACAACTTTTCCGGACAGCAAGACTTTTCCGGACAACATAAGTAATCCGGACATCATCCGGAAACCTAAGTAATCCGGACGCTATCCGGTATCCAATTCTATCCGGAAAACATAGGAAAAGGAACTTACCCGGATAAGGAATCCGTCCGGACACTAGCAACCAGATTACCCGGACACTACCAACAAAACTACCCGGACACATTCAACCCGTGTCCGGACACCTCTGTCGGTTTGTCCATTTTCGACCCAGAATTGACAGAAATCAATACCAGACATGGAATCGCTTATTCTACTCCGATAGAAACAATCTATAAGCAATTACACACATAACTTACAAAGGAAACATACCTGAATTTACTTCCAAATTCCCAATTGATGATTTAACCTAGTTTCCCCTCCTTTCTCCTTTTTGCTCACAATACTCACACTTACACACACACACTGAATTTCTGTATTTTATGAAAATATCTGATTCCTACTAGATAATATCCAGCATAATTACCATTTCAGCCCTCAAACTTTCCATTAATGACCAAAACTCCATTAACTTATAATTTAACTAACTTTTACCTTAAACATACTATTATAAACTTAATTAACTTTAACGATAAGAGGGTTTAACTAACGAACTTACCCGGGGTATTACAAAAACTATATCATTCTAGTGTCTACTTGACTTGGTTCATCCAACATTCCAATTAGGCCATAAGGCACTTTAATCTATGTGAAATGTATACAATACAATCATAGGCAACTTGTGGTTTAAATACCACATACATCATGATAGAATTTCATATATCTTCCCAACATGCTCAATTTAAACAATTAGGAATATATCATCACCTAAAATATGTCCAAGTAATAAAACTACACTTTATGTACTTAAGACCACAATATCAAGAATCCAAGATGATCCATGAATAAATATGCAATTTAAAGAGTCAAATCTCTAAGTTAGGTCAAAACCTTATGTTGGTTCCCGTTTTGCTTAGACAAGATTAACAGATCTATTAGTTCGAGTTTATGTTTGATGCGGAAGCGTATTTAGAGAACTAACAGATATGTTTGATAGATTTAGAACACACAATATAAAGAAACAGAATTTTAAGAACAAAATGATATCTTGAAGATTACTGTCGTTCGATATATAATAAGAACACCAAGAACAGATTAAGAACTGTTTGGTGTGTGTGAGAGAGTGTAATGCTTAACAGGTTTGACGATATAAAGCATAAGCATGAAACTCGGATTCTTCGTTAAGTCCTTAAGATTGTTAAGGAAGATCTCAACAAGAGACTTCCTTTTATACTACTCTAGGGGACCATAAAGCATGAGCTACTGTTGATCGGACGACATGAATAGTTGTACGTGCTGTATTGCATTTAATGTCGCAGACGTCTATATTGTACTAAGCCCTATTGAGTCCATTCAGAGCTTGACGCGTGTTGAGGTTTGACAGGGCACGCTACCATGCAAGTTGATTAACGGATCCAGTAACAGTAGCAAGATATAAAATATCTTCCAAGTCTTTATCGTAAACCGCAGAGGCTCTGTAAAGGGTTACAGAGGTTCTGAGGTCTGGTCTTCTGTAGAGCAGTCTTCACCGGGTTCCGAGTCTTTGGTCTTCTTTGCGTAAGACAGAGGTTCTGTAGGACACCTCTGTAGCTTCTGTAGCTTCTTGACCTTGATCTTTCGGAAGTGGCAGAGCCTCTGTAAGAGGCTTTCTTCACTTAGCCTATTTTTCACTACTTATAAATACTTCTATGATTAGGAAGATTGAAGCTAACAATCTCCCCCTAAGTAGTGAAAAATAAAAATTTGACAATGAAGTACTTTAGGCTAAGTTAGATAAGACAGAGGTTAAACAATACCTCGAAAGTTCTTTCATTTAGAAATATGCCAGAGGCATTTTACATTTGAGTATCATGAAAGATAAACTGAAAGTGGTTTGCAGAGATTTTGTTTGAGAATCAGATGTTGGCGTCTTTGAAATCGTTGTAGCTTTTGTTGTCTCTTCCGACTTCTCTGATCTCGTTGTAGAAACTGACGCAGAGTTCTCTTAAGCGGATTGTAGCATCAATCTCTCTTATGAAAGCATCTGCAGCGTCTCTATCCATTTTCTCAGTATCTCTGTATTTTACATGGTTTGCTCTGAAATTGTTCAGAGTACTGGTTGCGTACTTCTGACAGTCCATGGTCACAAAAAGTTTGACTTCGCCTTGTGGGTTTTGAAATACTAACCCGAACCTTGGTTCTGTAATGATTGAGTTGGGCACAGCATCAGGTGGGCAGCGATCCTCTGGTGGTCGAAGGTTCAGATGTTTGAGACCAAGATCCTTTCCTAGCTGAAAGTCTGTCAAACTGTAGATCAGAAGCCTTTCCCTCATTGCTTTTCTCAACACTTGATAGGCTCTGGTGTTTGGCTCTGTGTTGTAGTTGTCCTTCGTCCATTGCAGAAGGTCAGGTAGATCATAGGGATTCAGATTCCTTAGGTCAGCATCAGCGAAGGTGGTTTCTGAATTGTTTACCCTTCTGACTCTGTAAAGATTGTACCTGACCCTTGGATAGGTTCTTGTAAAGGAGTACCTTCAGAAGATTACCTTTTTGATTTTGTGGATTGAGAAGACGTCTGCTCTGGTTCTTGGCTTTGTTCTGTTGAAGATGTTTTCAAATTCTTCTCTGATCTTTGGATATGTGACGTGATATGTTGGATGATTGGTCTGAAAGGGTTGTTTGTAGAGGTATTTGTATACCACTTCTTCCATTTCTTCGTATGTTAGACCAGGTGGTGGTACTTGTCTTCTGAGACTCTCCATCTGTCGAACAACTTCTGCAGCTCTACCTGTTAGTGGAATGTCTGACAGAGGCTTCAATCCATATGCCCAGTCCTCTTCTTCAGGCTTTGGAGTTTGGAAGGCATCAAAGGCGCTCTTCATCAATTTCTCTGTAGGCTTGGGCAATGATTTCTTTTTCTTGGGATCTTCTGTCAGTTTCGCCTTTCCCTTGTCTTTGGCCTTTGGAGGTTCAGAACCTGTTGCCTCTGTAGGTTTGGGTGTTGGCACTTCTGTTGGAATGATGGGTGTTGCCTCTGTAGGTTTTGACACTTGTGTTTGAGAGGACTTTTGTGGCGTTAGTTCTGTTGGCTTGATTGGCTCTGTAACCTCTGTTGGAGGTTCTTTGGTGACTTCTTCTGTGAGCTCGGTTTCTGTGGGTTGAGGAATGTCGAATCTTCTTGCCATTCGGAAAGATGATGTAAACCTCTGTCTTTCTTCTGCTCTTTGCGCCATTCGTTCAGTCATTGTTTTATGCATATTTCTTAGAACAGAAGAAGCAGAGGTCTTTGCTCTTTTTGGTTTGTGGGCAATAGACTTTCTTCTTGGGATGTTTTGGGGTTTTTCTGTTGGTTTTGTAGTTGGGGAGGGAAGATCTTCTTCTGAAGAGGATGACAGATGTTGAGCATCTACTCCAGACATTGTAAGGAATTCCACAGAGGTGGGTGTTTCCTCTGTGCTCTTTTGAGCTTTTGTTCCTCCAGGTTGTTGGTTTGTTGAAGGACTTTCTTCCAAGATGATTACCACAGGGGTGGTTGTTGCCTCTGTGGTCTTTTGAGCAGTTTCTGGTACATGGGTTTCTTCAGCAGTTGATTCCACAGAGATGGGTGTTGTCTCTGTCGTCTGTTGAGTTTGTTGTTGTTGGGTTTGTTTTGGAGGGGCTTGGTTGATGGGTTCTGCGGCTTTTGGTGGAGCTGGAAGTCCTCTGCTCGTAGCTTTCTCCCTTGTATTCTCCCCCTCAGGATGATCTGATGGACCAGGGTGGTCATCATCAGAGTCATCCTGACCCTTATCAGAAGTACCCTCTGCTCTGCAAGAAGCTTTGGGTTTCTTTGGTAGTTCTGCTCCTGCGGCCATCAACTTTGCGCATACATCATCACAGAGGACGAATAGAGTTGCAAGCTCTGCTTCTGTGTTGAAGCGCATTCTGCCGACACTTGCTCTGAACTCTTTAACGTAGTTGGCATTTGCAGTAGTGAAGGAGACGATGACTTCTGTGACCTGGTTTATCACATTATGCCAGAGCTCTGTTAGCTGTGCTCTGGTCATGTAGTGTTTAGGCTGCATCAGCACAGTGTTGCGCATTGCTTCTTCTTGTACGTGTTTCAGGGCCTTCTGTAGATCTGCAGGTGTAATGCCCTTTGCTTTGTTGGATTGCTTGTTCAGTTGTTCAAGGAAATGTTTGACTAATTCCTTGAACGCAGAAGTTGTGGCTATCCCGAATTCTTTGGCGGCAGAAGTGGCTGTTTTTGTGGCAGTTGTTTCAGCAGAAGACTTCATCTGGGTAATTGAGGATTTCACCTCTGTGGACAGATTGTCCATTTTGGTGTTCAGATTTAGTAAGGCCGTCGATGTTGTCTCTGCAAAAGAGTTGAAAGAGCTTTGCAACTCTTTCATGGTTTGGTTCACAGAGGTGACAAGGGTTTGGAACTCATCCCTTGATACTTGTGTTCCTGTGGTAACCTCTGGAGGAACACATTCGTCTCCAGAGTGAGTCCCTGCTCCTGGGACACCTTCGTTCACCCTTGTTTGTACGTTGGGGGTGGAAGGATTTCCATCTGATCTTCGAGAAGAAATTTGAGTTTCAATCTCTACAAAAGTTCTGCGAAGAACAGTGTCCAAATCCACTCCAGAGGTGGGTATCGGAATGTTCTTCTTTTGACTTGGAGACTTGTCTAGAGTCTCTTCGTCTTTGTGCTCACTACTTCTCTCTGAAAGAAGTTTTGGCCCTAAATTGTGCGTGGCAGAGGAAACGAATTCCTCTGTAGGGTGTTCTAGTGTGATCTGGGGCGATGGATCACGAACTATAGGTGAGTCTCTCTGAGGAGACTCCCTAGGAATGGATTCCCCGGTTTCTGTAGGCGCAGAGGTTGAAAGAATAACCTCTGGCTGGATGGGTTGGGTTTGGATCGAGCTGTGCTGCTCTTATTCAATAACACCTTCTGCAGCTAGACCTGCGGTGTTAGAAGTGTGGGTTGCATTGGGAGGGGTTTGAGGATGTGTGCCTTCTACTTCTACGGCATCTTTTTCTATCCCTTTTTCTTTTTCTCCCATTCTATCTAAAGCCTCTGTAACCTCATCTCTATTCCACTCAGCTTCTGCTTGTAGCCTAATCCTTTCCCTAGTGGCATCATCTGACATATCGATTTCCTCTATACCTTCTTCTGAAGCTTGGCTTGGACTCCTTCTGTGGACGTTCAATCCTTGTTGGATGAAGGGGTTTTGTAGAATGTTTGGAGTTTCAGCCGGTTGATCTCTGGGGGTTTGGTCATCATCTTGCAGATTTATGTCAACGCCAGAGATAGAGAAGTCTTGTTCTTCTGTGGTGTGGTGGTCAAGTGGTGGTGCATTCCACCCAGCTGTATTTAGGGTGTTAGCAATGTCAGGGTGTTGAAGGAAATCGTTTAAGCTACCTTGATGAGCGAATCGATCTGGGGATTGATAAGGTGATTGATATCCCTCTTCTGCAACTTCTTCTTCTACAGTCTCTTCCTCTGCAGTTTCTTCGACCCGGGTCTCTGCGACCTCTTCTTCAACAACTTCTGCAGTTGCCTCTTCTGCGATGGTAAACATTTGATCAAGTGGTTTCCCATGCTTCTTTTTGGTCTTCCTCCTCTTGGGTTTTGGTACCCCTTCTTCTGTGGGTTTTGATTTCCTTTTCTTCTTTTGTTTTGGAGAAGAGGGAGGAGCAGAGGAGCCAACTTCTGTGGCATGAGGAGGTGAAGGTTGAGCTTCTGTAATGCTTGTAGAGGTGCCTTCTGCAGTTTTCCTCTTCTTTGTTTTTTGGGTAGAGGCAGAGGCTTTAGAAGAAGACTTCTTTCCCATGAGCTCGGCTCGTTTGGCTATAAAACTAAGTTGGATTGCCATGTGTTTTGCTAGTTTCTGCTCCTTCGCTTCTGTAGAGAGGAGTTCTGCAACTATTGTTCCTAGGGGGACACCTAAACGCGGGGGTGTCACCGGGCTCGGTTTTGGAGTCCTATGATCGCGTATATACTCTAACTTAAGGGTTTTGTTCTTGGCATAGCTCAGAAGCTTCTTTGACAGAGGTCAGCAGTGGGTGTAGCCATCTACATGATCGGTGGGGATGTTTTTGTTCATTGGGAACTGTTTGGGAGTTGGCCCTTCCATTGGCCAGTTCTGCATCATTAGCAGAGGTTCGAACAGGACTCCCAATATCCTTTGGAATTGCAGAGGCGGTAGATACTTAGGATCGTTCTCTCTTGCCTTTTTGGTGTTGTTCTTTCTGTCGATCGTATTGATGATCTCCTGCAACATGATGGTCGCGTAATCGAGTGGGAGATCGTAGTAGACCCCGTACATGATGGTTAAGATCTGGTGCGAACTCTGGTCAATGCTGCCTATCTTCCCTGTAAGGCATCTGTTGAGGATCGAAAACAAGGTGTTCCACAGAGGTGGAAGTCTGCCTCTGCGGAAGTCATTTCTCTTCCTTAGGTGGGTGTTGTACCCAAGCATTTCTACAAAACGACAGAGCTCGTCGTCTGTTGGTTGTTCTGCATATCTTTTCAGTCCAAGAAGACCCCTTGTTGGTAGATTGAACTCAAGAGAAAACATTGTTCTATTGAA
Organism: Saussurea involucrata; assembly: GCA_033807775.1. NCBI lineage: Eukaryota > Viridiplantae > Streptophyta > Magnoliopsida > Asterales > Asteraceae > Saussurea > Saussurea involucrata. The sequence goes on from CM066314.1 coordinate 196,362,560, forward strand.
CTTGAGTTTCAAATGGTCAGATTTGTCTGGCTTTGAGATGTACCCTTTGATAAGAGAATCATCTTTATCATATCGGCAACTTTGCCCATATTGGTTCAAATACCTAACAGGTATTTTCTTTGGGGTTCTTGAGAGTAAAGGAAAGAGAATATGGTTTTCCATGATGTTTAGAAGAAGGGCATGGGCTTCGCCGAAAGCAGTGAGTGAGGGGACCAAATAGCAGTTATTGGATTTGATGGGTAGTACCTTTTCAAAGTGCTCCTTTGCGATAAAGTTTTGGAGATGGGTGGTCGGAGCAAAGTCTGCTGAGTCGCCGGAATCTTCTTGTTCGGCATTTTTGGCGAGGTGGGGGTTTTCTGAATGTTCAGAATGAGCAGGGGAGTGTTCTGGTGAGTTCGCCGGAGAGTGTGCAGGGGAGATAGCTTGAGAAGATGAAGCCATTGGTAATGAGAATAAGATACTTGCATGTTTTTGCAGGGTTTCGCCGGAGAAGAATGAGGATTCGTAAAGATTTTATGAGAGGGTAAGCTTGGGTTTTATAGCTGGGTAAAACGGTAAAATTCGAAAGGGTAAAAATATTTGGCAATGGATAAATATTTGGAATCCGTACTTGAGTTAGAACGGCGGGTTCAACTTTCCAAAAAAACGTGCCATGTACGCCCAATGAAAATGAGACACATAGGCCATGTCAGAGGATGACAGGACGTCGTGCGCGGCCCATTAATGCTAGGCGCGTGGGTTGTTCTTAGCCACATGATTTTCACTCTCAGTAAAAGTAACCGTTAATGTTTACAGAAATGCCCAAATACCAAATTCACAGAAGCTCTGTGGTTTACAGAAGATCTGTGATTTTGAAAATCTTGGATTTTCACCCTTTTCTCATATATCTCATTGTTATCATGACTCTGTAGGTTCTATTTTGACCAAAACATTTGTAAAAGCATTGGATAGGATTAATAGGATTTTAGTGAAGAAATTTCGTTCACAGAGGTTTTGAGGCTCTGTAGGAACTTGCAGAAGCTCTGTCAGGGCCAGCAGAAGCTCTATGAGTGAAAATTTCTCATAACTAAAAATCTATTAACAATTTTGATCATCCAAGTTTTGATTTGCATTAAGAAATGTTTTTTGGACATATTTGAAAGTTGGTGTCCGAGAAAACTGTTTTGGAAAAAGTTTTGTGCGAGACGGTCATGGTGTGTGTATTTGTGCGTATTCGGTTTCCGAGTTAAATTTGCGATTACAGAGCAGTGTTCTGGCAAAACTTTTGTTGAGCTCAGCAGAAGCTCTATGACCTCAAATTTCTCATAACTCAAAAATTATTAAAAGTTTTAATAATTTTATTTTTGAAATGTTATTCCCAGTATTTTTAGGACGTATTTGACATTTTTTGTCCCAGAAAACTGTTTTCAAAAACCTTTTGTACGAGACATACCTTTTGGTTCTTCTTTTCTCGGCAGTGATGTCTGACTTCTGACGATACAGATTCATCGACACTCTTCTTTGGCTCCCCCTTGAAAGATTAACCTCTGTAGATCATTTCAAGGTTTCTTTTGCTCCCCCTTGATCTAACCATCTCTGTAGATCAAGTAATTTCCTTCTGCTCCCCCTTGACCTATGCTTGGATCAAAATAGGATAAGTTTTGCATAGTACATAGGTCATGTTTACCAGAGGTTCTGTTGGGGTCGTCAGAGGTTCTGAGCAGACCCACAGAAACTCTGTGATTTCAAGAACTATTTAAGATTGAAAATTTACATACAGAAAGAAATCAATCAAAACAATAAATAAAGCAATATATTTATACACATATTTACAGAAGATAAGCTATACTTACAGAGGATTTTCACGTCATATTGATCATTCCTAACTTACCCACCAAGAAATTGAATCTTTTCTCGTCTAAAGCTTTGGTGAATAAGTCCGCGAGTTGGTATTCTGTGGGCACGAAATGCATCTCGATTGTACCGTATTCAACATGATGTTTCAAGAAGTGGTACCTTATATCGATATGCTTGGTTTTTGAATGTTGCACAGGATTGGCAGAGATGGCAATGGCACTTTTGGAATCACATAAGATGGGTATCTTGAGTAGGATGTGGCCGTAGTCTTTTAGCTGAGTCTTCATCCACAGAACCTGAGAACAACAGCTAGCAGCAGCAACGTATTCAGCTTTTGCCGTAGATGTTGACACACAATTCTGCTTCTTGGAGGTCCAACTGACTAGCTTACCACCTAGGAATTGACAACTCCCAGAGGTACTCTTTCTGTCGAGCATGCATCCTCCATAGTCTGAATCTGTATAAGCTTTAAGACAAAAGCCAGAGTTTTGTGGATACCAGAGACCAAGATTTTTGGTCCCCTTTAGGTATCTAAAGATTCTCTTAACAGCATCATAATGTGATTTCTTAGGATTAGCTTGATAACGTGCACAAAGACATGTGGCATGCATAATATCAGGTCTGCTAGCAGTTAAGTATAACAGAGATCCAATCATGCCTCTGTAGAGAGTGCATTCTACAGAGATGCCATCTGGATCTAAGAATAACTTATTTCCAGTGACCATTGGAGTTTTCATGGCAGAGGTATCAGAGAGGCTATACTTGGAAAGAATGTCAGAGACATATTTGGCCTGATTTATAAAAATTCCCTCTGATGACTGTTTGACTTGGAGTCCGAGGAAGAATGTTAATTCTCCCATCATACTCATTTCAAACTCACTTTTCATGAGTTTTTCAAAACTTTTGCATTCTTCTGTATTAGTAGACCCGAAAATTATGTCGTCCACATAGATTTGTACAAGCATTATTTCACTATTTTTACGTTTATAGAATAAGGTAGTATCTGTTGTACCTCTGTCGTAGCCATTGACTAGAAGAAAGGTAGAAAGTCGTTCGTACCATGCTCTTGGAGCCTGTTTCAGTCCGTACAGAGCCTTTTCAAGGTAGTACACATGCCTTGGGAACTTTGAGCTTTCAAACCCTGGTGGCTGATTTACGTAAACCTCTTCTTGGATTTCACCGTTGAGAAAAGCTGATTTCACGTCCATCTGATAGACTTTGAAACCTCTGTGGGCTGCGAAGGCTAAGAATATTCTTATTGCTTCGAGCGGTGCGACAGGGGCAAAAGTCTCATCGTAGTCTATGCCTTCTTCTTGTCTATATCCCTTGGCCACTAATCGTGCTTTGTTTCTGATGACCACTCCATCTTCATCCTTCTTATTTCTGTAGACCCATTTACTCCCAATGGCCTGTTTCCCCCGTGGAAGAGGTACTAGAGTCCAGACTTTGTTGCGCTCAAACTGCAGAAGCTCATCTTGCATGGCGTCTACCCAGTTTGGGTCGTCAAGGGCTTCAGAAATCTTCTTTGGCTCTATCACACTAATAAAGTTTGTAAAGAAACAAAAATTAGCAGTGGCAGACCTTATTTTTACCGTGTCAGAGGGTTCACCAATTATTTGGCTTGGAGGATGGCTTTTTGTCCACTGAGTTGTGCGTGGATGATGGTCACCAATGCCATCGAATTGTTCTTCAGAGGCTTCTTCTTGTTCTACTTCTTCTTGTTCTGGTGTAGCCTCTATCGTAGTGCGTGCCTTTGTAGTTGATCCTACAGTTTGTGGAATGATTGGTATGAGTGGTGGTGGAGTTTGTTCCTCTGAAGGCGTATAGACTTGGTCCTATATATCCTCTGTTATTGGTTCCTCTGTGGATTGTGGAGTTTGTTCTTCAGCAGCTTCTGTGGTCGTTTTCCTTTGTGTTTCATCTTCTATAGACTCTTCCTCAGCATTTGCATCTGTAGCATTTACAGAAGAAGATGAAGCATTATTTGGACCAGTTAGAGTCATACCTGTAGGATTTTGACCGACAGAAGATGGTTCTGCAGAAGCTCTGATTGTTCCAACAGAGGGATCAATGTCGTCGTGGAACATCTCTAGAAATAGAAGATTTAAGTCTTCTTTTGTTTGTGAGATGCCAGAGGATTCCCTTTTAAGTCCGAGTTCTGAACTGATTTGCTCAGAAGTCTTTTGGAATGAATCATCAAAAGAAACATTGATGCTTTCTACGATCTTGCGAGACTTTGTAAGGTATATTCTGTAGGCTTTGGAAGTGGCAGAGTATCCAATGAATTTTCCCTCGTCAGCTTTTACCTCAAACTTTCCTCTGGAATCTCTGTCGTTTAAAACAAAGCATTTACATCCAAACACATGGAAAAACTTGATGTTTGGCCGCCTTTTGTTGATCAGTTCGTAAGGAGTCTTGATGTGTCTTTTCACAATGGTTGAACGATTCTGTGTATAACAAGCGGTAGAAATCGCTTCTGCCCAAAAGTTCATCGGTAATCCGCATGCTGATAGCATAGTTCTTGCGGCCTCCACGAGCGTTCGATTCTTTCTTTCGACTACGCCGTTCTGCTGTGGAGTGCGTGCGGCAGAGAAGTTCTGTGATATTCCTTCTGTAGAAAGATAGGCTTCAATGACAGAGTTTTTAAATTCTGTGCCATTGTCACTTCTTAACTTCTGTATTCTGCATTCATAAAGAACTTGGATTTTTTTCATTAGATTAATCAAGATGATTGGAACATCTGATTTCTTTCGGACAAATTCAACCCATGTGAATTGCGAATACTCATCAATTAAGACAAGTATGTATTTCTTGCCACCTAGGCTCTGTATGGCAATGGGACCGCAGAGGTCGACATGAAGCATGTACAGAGGCCTAGTGCAAGACACATCTGTTTTGCCTCTGTGGGAAGCTCTTCTGAGTTTTCCCATTTCACAGGCAGAACACAAATGATCCTTATTAAATTTAACATTAGGCAAACCTTTAACTAGATCAAGTTTGACCAGTTTATCCAAGGTGTGAAAGTTCAAGTGACAGAACCTGTTATGCCATAACCAGGCTTCCTCACTTTTGCAGGCTACAAGTCAAACTTTGTCCTTGTTCTTGGAACTGAAATTCATCAGATATAGATCACCTCTTCTTTCGGCTCGCAGAAGTTCCATTCCTGTGTCTTCACTTTTCAGAGAGCAGAAAGTTCTTTTGAATAACACATCGAATCCTGTATCACAAAGTTGGCTTACACTGAGTAGGTTGTGTTTAAGGCCATCCACATATGCAACATTGTATACATAAACGTTTTCCTTATTTATGACTCCATAGCCTTTGATGTGTCCCTTTTTGTCGTCTCCAAAAGTTACAGATCCACCATCGAGTGTTTCTTTGTACGTGGATAGTAAACTTCTGTCGCCAATCATGTGCCTTGAGCATCCGGAGTCTAGATACCAGATTGGCACATACCGCTTCTGCAAGACAATCACAGAGACTTAGGTACCCATATCCACATGGGTCCAATATTGTTAGAATTTTTCAAGTTTGCCTTAGCATTCTTGAAATACATTTTATCTTTTGTAGAAGAATCAGATTGTTTCTTTGTAGGTTTTGACTTTTGAATTTGAGTAGAGAGTAAACAATCTTGACTGGAGAAGTGATTATATAGTTTGAACATAAGATCAAAGCAATGACAATATTGAATATGAGATGTGATTTGCTTGAACTTTTCATTGAATTTATTGAACTGAACCACAGAGGCATTACATTCTTTCTTAACACTAGATTTCCTATTACAAGAAGATCTATGAATACTAGAATGTTGTTTGCAAAAGCTTTGTTTAGTTCCTGCCTTCTGTGAGTCTCTTCTGTGGTGAACATCTTTCTTCACTGTCACAGAGGAAAAAGATTTGTTAACTTTAGGCCATTTTCCCTTTTGTTGCCAAGTGGGATTTTCGTTAATTTGCCTTAAAGGTTTTGAAAATTTTGAACTTTTAGGATCTGCAGAGGTCTTCTTTGTAAGATTTAACATATCAAGCTCAGCAGAGGTTTTGACTTGTAAATACAAGTTTAGAAAATCTGGGTAGATAGGTATCTCTGTGATTTTCTCTTTTGGAGAAATAGTTCTGTTAAGAACTTCAGAGGAGAATTTAACATCCTCTGTGTCATAGTGAACTATCCCTGATGTAACATCTGTCTCTGAGTCGTCAGAAGATGGATCGTCCTCATATACAGAGGTTGAGTCATCTCTTTCGACAGAGGCTGGATTTTCCGAGCATGTATCGTACGAGCTTTCTTCCTCTGTAGAATAACTTTCATAGACGGCAGAGGTTTCTGATAAGATCTCTTCAGCGAGAATTTTATCTACAGAAGATGTACAGAAGTTTTCTAAAACGTTTGTTTTCCATACTTCCAAAATTTCCTTTTCAATTGTTTCTTTAAGTTTTTCTTCTGAAAAGGTGGGTTTAAACTCAGGAGCTTCTGCCGATAATTTCTTTTCGACATATCATACAGACAAAAGCAACCTGCGTTTGAGTCTTTGGTTTACCAAACTTAAAGATACCAATCTGATCTTGTGTTTTTAGATATTTCTTTGGTTTGATTCCTCTATTGATAGAGGTTGAAGATGATGAATCTGTGTTTTCAAACCACACATTGATCATCTTCGTATGTTTCCTCAAGTGAGGTTCCACAGAGATTTTAGCCCTTTTACTTATAGAGTAAGTTTGGAAAATCTGGTTTGTTCATTTTTCCTAACACAAACAGAGAAGACAGAGGTTTAATTCTTTTGCCTTCAACACCTAGGGTAATATCATCGTACCCTATACCCCGTCTTCCTATTTGTGAGTTTACTTTCTCATACACCTTCTGTGCATCTTTATAGTTTTTAAGTAAAACGTCTCTTCTGAGTAGATCTTGCCAAAGTATTTCTCTCTCTCTCTTTGAAAGTATTCTTTGAGAGCTCTTATGTCTGTTGTTTCACTTCTAGAAACTGAAAGTTCTTTTGTTTTGACTTTTAGAGCAGAGGTTAATTCAGAAATTTGCCTTTTTAAAGGATCTAGATTTTTGTTCCAATTCTTTTCTACTCTTTCCTTTTCTTCAAAAATTTTGGCTTTTTCTTGAGTGGGAAGCCTTACTTCTCTCTCATTAAAGGTGAGACTTTTCTGAATGCTTTCATTTATCTCTTTTAGTTCAATCAGTTCAATGTTAAGTTTAAGTAAATTATCATCTACAGAATTAGTACAAGAGGTAGAGTTTGAAGTGGATACCTCAGTGTCAGTGCCGGAGTTGACTTCTGCCATGCCACAGAATAGGGCATTGGTGGTGTATTCATCGTCAGAGGTAGAGTCTGACTCGAAGTCCTCCTTGTTCGCCTCAGAATGCCCTTTGTTCGCCATTAGGGATTTTTGCGCATAATACTCAGCCTTCTTTTTGTAAAAAGCTGAGTCCTTCTGTGGGCGATTTGGTCTACTTCTGCATTCATTTGCGAAATGGCCTGGCTTTCCGCAGTTGAAACAGCCTTAGGAAGTGTTTCCAGCACGATCGTCGGACTTCTGTCGGTCTCCACCTTTCTCCGTTCGGCATTCGTTTGCGTAATGAACAGGCTTGCCACACTTGTAGCATTCTTGTTGTGTGTGGCTCACCTTGTCATCTGACCTCTGTCGGTCATTACTTCTGTAGTTTCTGTCGCTTGACCTCTGTCGGTTATTTCTATCATCTGACCTCTGTCGTTCACTCGATTCTTCTCTTCTTTCATCATCTCTTCTATCACCTCGGTTGTCTCTGCCATATCGATCAATTCTTGAACCCCTCTGGTTTCCTCTGAACTCTCTTGTCAACAGAGCTAAGGATTTAGCTAATGACGCAAGAGTTATCTCTTCTTCTACCAGCTCGTCTTCTTCGCTATCAACCATCACTATCTTCTTCTTCTCCTTCTTCTTCTCCTCTGTTGCTCTCTCATTTCTCGGTCTCTCTACAGCCTCTTTAGATTTACTAACCAATGCGTATTGTAACAACCCAAAATCCTAGTGAGTCTTGGAGTTTGGTGGCCAAAATATAAGAAACGAAATTTAAGTTATGGGGCCATTTCTGTAATTTGATGAAGGTATAAATATGCACAAAATTCTAGGGCAGCCTCCATATTGCAGAATTCAGTGATTTTATCTTGTGTGTGTATGGTGGCGTGAAACATGGAAAGAAAGGGAAGAAGAAGAAGAAGAGGAAGAAAGCTAAAGAGAGGAGAAATCAATCAGGTAATCCCTCTTGAATTCGTAATCTATGTAATGTAGTATTCCCTCTTCATTAGTTTGGATTCTAAGATTGAAATCAGTGATTTAATGAGTATTCAACCACAACTCCTAAAAAGTGGGTTTCATGGGTTTGTCTTAATAAATCGATTTAAGGGGGTTATAAATGGATTAAGTGGGTGTTTGGGGTTGGTGGATGAACCCTTGTAGTTGGCTAATCAAACTAATGGCTTAAATCGGAGTATAAATCGGTTTTAGAATTTCTAAGTTCGAACAGCAGCGTTTTCCGGACACCAGTGTTTATGGTGTCCGGATATGTTGCAGGTGTCCGGGTAAATGCCTCGTGAAGGTGTCCGGGTGGTGTGTCCGGATAAGTGGTGTCCGGATAAGTGGGGCGTCCGGATAAGTGTGGCGTCCGGATAAGTGTAGTGTCCGGATAAGTGATGTGTCCGGAAAAAGGTAGTGTCCAGATAAGGGCTGTGTCTGGGAAGGGATATCCGGACAGTAGAACTGGGATATTTTCTGATGTGGATCTTTTGCCTTAGGTGCTTTGTAGGTGTAGCTTGAAGGTGTTTAGGGAGTGCATTGTACGACAATCAAGGTGAGTTCCCTAAACCTCTTTTACGACGTAAATGTTAAATGATTCTTTTACTGATTATGGTTTTAACAAGCATGAAATATTTATGAACTGATATGTATGGAGGGAAAAAGCAATGTTTGATATGTTACAATGATGCGCATGATTTATAAAGAGTCAAATGCTTTTATGAAATGTATGTGCATGCTATGTGATGTCGGTCTGTACTGTGGGATCAATGAGCCTCGGGATCTGATGATCCCTTGGATATGTGTGACGAGACGGTAGGTTGGAATTCGTTTCCTCCTAGGCGGGTATCGGGGAGTCTGCTTGGGCCCCGATACGAGAAGGGCGAAAGGGGAGTCTGCTTGGGCCCCGATCGCGTATGTTAAGGGATCCATTACACAGTGCAGTACCATATGTGATGATTTATGATGCATTTTAATGAAAGGATTTCATATTGTTTATACATGTTGTTTTACGGAGGGAATTCACTAGACCTTTTGGTCTAACCCTCGCTTTTTAAAACTAAACCATTTTCAGGCAAGCGTTCCGCAAGTTCCTCGGGGAGGAAATAAGAGGGACATGGCATATTTGGAGATTAGGGCGACTCCAAGATTTAGACTACTGACATAGATAGAGCTCGGCTGTGGATTTTTGTAGACTTCCGCTGTCATTTTGTTAAGCTCATTTATAGATGTATCGAACAAGTTTAACTTTTGTAATGAAAAGCGCTCAGTTTCTATGATTTAATGCCTAGTAAGTTTTTGGGACGTTACACGTATGGTGAAATGGTTAGTGTTTTAGCCTATGCTATTTGAGGCTCCTGTGCGGCTAGTGTTCCATAGAGATCAGAGAGTGTCCGGGAGTCTAGATCTTGGTTTTTTTGTAAAGACATAGACAACTGGAGCCACTCATCATTCAGGCTTTTTAGAAACATGACATTATTTTCTTCCGAGGTTCTGTGAATGTCAGACTTTCTACATTTGTTTATGAGAGAGTTGAACCTGTCGTACGTCGTTTGCAGAGATTCTGTTGCAGAGGCTTTGAAGGCATGATATTCATTTATGTATTGTGCCCTTGGGTTCTTCTGTGTTTTAGCACCCCCTTCCAACTGTCTTTCTAATTCTTTCCAAAGATCGTGCGCTGTTTCACATGCATCTAAGGATTGAAAAAGTTCGTTGGGGATAGCCATGATTAATATTCTTTTTGTTTTCTGTGCAACTTCATCTTCTGCCCTATCTTCATCTGACCATTCTCCTTTTGGCTTAGGTCTTTGATGTTTAGGGATTTCAAGAGATTCAGCAGTAGCTGGTACTCGTGGTACTATTATCATGGGAACTTGAGGAGGGTTGTAAAGATATTGTACGAGAGTTTTTTCAGTACCCTCAAAGAAATGGATCATTCTTATCTTCCATTGAGGATACTCATCTCGAAGGAGAGTAGGAGGCTTGGTTAGTGAACCAGCAGTGAAAAAGTTATTAGTATTTGTCATTGTAAGAGTTTCGAAGGTTCTGAAAAGATAATATGACGAAAGAGTATGAGTCTGATGATCTGGAAGATTTTATGGGTTTTAACAGTTCCCAGAGTGCACTTTAATGGAGTTTTAACCTGGAAAAAAATAGTTTCTTTTAAGAATACCACTTTCGAATAAATTGAAAAATGATAGGAAAACAGAAACTTTTCAACGAAATGAAGAACAGGTTAAAACAGAATGATGTCTATCACAAATCTTGTAACAAAGAGGATCACTTGATATTAAAAAATCAAGGATTGCTCTGATACCAATTGTTGGTTCCCGTTTTGCTTAGACAAGATTAACAGATCTATTAGTTCGAGTTTATGTTTGATGTGGAAGCGTATTTAGAGAACTAACAGATATGTTTGATAGATTTAGAACACACAATATAAAGAAACATAATTTTAAGAACAAAATGATATCTTGAAGATTACTGTCGTTCGATATATAATAAGAACACCAAGAACAGATTAAGAACTGTTTGGTGTGTGTGAGAGAGTGTAAGGCTTAACAGGTTTGACGATATAAAGCATAAGCATGAAACTCGGATTCTTCGTTAAGTCCTTAAGATTGTTAAGGAAGATCTCAACAAGAGACTTCCTTTTATACTACTCTAGGGGACCATAAAGCATGAGCTACTGTTGATCGGACGGCATGAATAGTTGTACGTGTTGTATTGCATTTAATGTCGCAGACGTCTATATTGTACTAAGCCCTATTGAGTCCATTCAGAGCTTGACGCGTGTTGAGGTTTGACAGTGTACGCTACCATGCAAGTTGATTAACGGATCCAGTAACAGTAGCAAGATATAAAATATCTTCCAAGTCTTTATCGTAAACCGCAGAGGCTCTGTAAAGGGTTACAGAGGTTCTGAGGTCTGGTCTTCTGAAGAGCAGTCTTCACCGGGTTCCGAGTCTTTGGTCTTCTTTGCGTAAGACAGAGGTTCTGTAGGACACCTCTATAGCTTCTGTAGCTTCTTGACCTTGATCTTTCGGAAGTGGCAGAGCCTCTGTAAGAGGCTTTCTTCACTTAGCCTATTTTTCACTACTTCTAAATACTTCTATGATTAGGAAGATTGAAGCTAACACCTTAATATATGAGTATTTTCATAAAAAGGTTAGATACCCATATATTGCATTAATCAAGACACATTAACCTCCAATATATCAAATAGAACACTTTTCATCACAAAACCCATAAGTTCTTCAAATATGGAAATATGAACATTTTGGCAAAATAGTAGGTTTATACCAAAAGATGGAAGGTGAAGACAAGGAAACATATAATGACATGTACCTAGTTTAACAAAAAGTTTAGAAAACTCACAATCTAGGTTTTTGTAGAAAACCTAGAAACTTTGATAAAAACCCTAGAAAATGAGGGAAGGATGAAATCTTGAGGTTGAAATGCTTGAATCTTCATCCTAGATGGTTCCAAGGAGCTTTTAATGTCAAAGCAAAGCACTAACAAACCCTAACTTGCATTCAATGAAGAGTGGATGACTGAACAGAGAAAATTGCCATAAATGCTCAAAAAATTGGGTTCCAAAATGTGGTGTATGAGAAATAAGGTCAAATTCGTCAAAGGCCATTTTTATACCCCCAGACAGCATCGGGAGATTGTGCCCGACGATTGTGACCTATGGCACTCTCGCCGCCCTTGTACCACTCACGGTACGAAACCCGCGATTGTGACACGCGGTAGTGCCCTATGGCACTATCGCTGTCACTCTCGCCTAAACCGTACCGAGACCCCTTCCTTCCCAGCGATTGTGACTGGCGACGATGCCCTATGTCACTCTCACTGTCCCTCTTGCTGAGAGTGTACCGAGGCCCGATTCCAGTTCCGTTCGATCCTGCAGTCCAAAACTTTAAGTACACCCATATTCAGAAACATTTAGCTATTAATCTCGAATCTTACTGCCATAGACAAACCCATATTCAGTGCAACAAAAAGTGAACCCGTATATAGATTAAACCTTTTGATTCCTTGATGTTAACACCCTGAAATTAGATTGGTTTTCATTTTGATTTTGCTTCTGATTTGGATTTGGGTCCATCTATTAACTTTAGATTAGGGTTTGATGTGGATTATGATTTTGATTTTAGTGTTTAGTGGAGAGGAGAGTTATAAGAATGGATCAAAATCGCAACTTGCTTTTAGATGTTGACCTTTAATTGGAGTTGCAGATGGCTAACTAGAGGAAGAAGTTATACAAGTCCAACCATATGATGCCACCTTGCATCAGATGGAAGAAAAGCAGATTTTCTTCACAACTCATCACCGTCACTTCCAACGAGGACCTCCTCTTTCTTCTCGCATGTGAAACCTCACCTCTACCCCACCATCTACCTCCACCCTTTGACTCACCAGCCACCTCCACCAACCATTCCGACAAACACGGATGTTACAATCCCCTTCACCTCCGTCGAAGACCACTGTTTCACCCCTTTGTTTCTCGCCTTCACGTTAGTCTTTCTCCTCCCGTACAACCTCCGCCCACAACTCCCTCTCCACTGTAACTAAAGTGTCACCTACCTCTCGCTCTTGATTATGACCATGTTCAACTTTGCCCCTCCAAGTTTTAAAGTACACGACCCTTAAAGTTTTATTGTTTACATTTTGGTCCCTAACTTGAAAAGCTTAATAAAAAATATTTAAGTAAAGAAAAATGGGAGAAAGACAGTTTTACCTCGCGTTTAACAGACCAAGTGGATGGTCATTGGTGTAGGACCAAACCCAACGAAAATATGCATACAACAAAGATCAAATCCGTAATAAATGGAATCTATGGACCACTTTCGTATAAATTGCATACCACATAAACCAAATCCATAATTTACTCTTGATAATAATAGTTAAAAAATATTTTTACTAAAAATTAATAGTAATAACAGAAGTTAAAGTAAATATTAAAATTATCATTTAACTTTTAATACACATAATTAATAATAATAATAATAATAATAATGATGATGATGATGATTAATAGTAATAACAATAGTTGAAGTAAATAATGCAATCACTATTTATTAATAATTTAATTTATTAAGTAGAGAGGTGTTTAATAGAAATATAAAATCATTCATTATAAGACAATTATAGTAAAATTATAATTGTATAATAATTATTTAATAATACTAAAAATATGAATGGTAAATTTTGATATTAATGAACAAAAATTAATAGATACATGTTTATTTAACAAGTAGATAGATATTTATTAAAAAGTAAATTTTATTTTTGATCAGCATCTTTAAAATATCGAAACTCGGATTTAATCCCTCACATTTGCATTTTACTTTGGTTTTGGTCCCTTCCACTAACGACTGTTAACTCCTATTAAATGAGGGGTATTTTAGTTATTTCACAAATTATCTTAGTTTTCTATTAACTTTTTTTGTCTATACCCTATTAAAAAAATATAAATCATACTTAGTTTTGTTTTATTATTTTATAATACACACACACATATATAGAGGTGGGGTCAAACGAGAACGCTAACTATTTAATAAAACACGAGCATGATCGCTCATGTACAAAATCATATATGATTCATGCGACTTGCCCTACGACTTTTAGGTCGTGACCAAAGTCGTATGCGTCCATTTTTTTGCAGTTAGTGTAAAATCACATATAATTTTGTACATGGACGACCATTCTTGTGTTTTTTAAATAGTTAGCGTTCTCGTTTGAACTTTCCTCTCTCTCTCTCTCTTTCTCATATATCCTTTGAAAAATGAGCTCCATCATGGCCGACATCTTTTGATACCTTTTGAAAAATGAGCTCCAACTTTTGACTTCTTTGTCATTGATTTTTGACTTTCGTGCTATTTTCTTTTGGCTCCTTTCTTCACATCTGTAAATGTTAGTAATAGTTTATATTTGATAAACTTTTTGATAAGTATAAGTCGAAAATACGAAGAAGTGTATTTTCTACATATGAATAGTAACACTTTTGAATAATCAAGAAAATTGTCTACAAAGACAATTCACCAAACTCACACAATTCAAACATCATATAGATTTACGTCTGAATACGGATTTTGAGCGTCTTGAATTAACTCTGTATCTTGATTTGTGTCGGAACTGCTGCTTGAAGATAATTGTTTAACTTGTTTGATTAATTTCTTGAGTTCTTCTTTTGAATTTGCTGCCATAAATTGTCTTAGTTCTTCATCTTCTTCGCTTTTTGCTTCTTGAATAACTTTGGTGGTTGAGACTTCATAATTTTCAGAATAGAATTCTAAAACACCTTGAATTGTCATTTTTTGAATTTGGTTTGAAGGAAGATTATCCCACCATTTGACTCTAACTACTCTTTGCAGAAGACTTGGATTTATTCCAATTGCAGATGTCACACTAAAAGTCCATGAAATAATCCATGGAATATTGAATAAGATGGTGAATTGTAGGAGGTATTCAAACTCAGGAATGTCTTGATGAAAGATTTCTTTGAATTTTTGGAAACCTTTTAAAACAAGACTAGGAAGAGTATCTGGAATATTTCCTAAGAATTTGAACCATCGAACGAACCATTTGGGATATGAGCACTCGAAATTTTTGTCGAAAAATATGAACCATGAATGTGAATAGCTTTTGAGATAAAAAAAGGTTGTACCAAGCATCTTGATAATCACAATAATTGTAAAGAGGGTGTTTTGGATAGTTTGAAAGGGGTTTTTCAGCATAAGGACGAGCTTTCCAATCTTGAATAGAGAGAATACGAAGGATTTGAACTTTGTTGAAAGCTATAGTGGTTTTATCAGTAGGATTTGAATTATGAGTAATTCTGATAGAACCTGTGGTTTCTAAAATCGCTTGATAATACTCTCTTGGCTTTTGACTGCCTCCAATGAACATGGAGTTTTTGAGGAAGAGGAAATCCGTGAGAGAATGAAATCGTTGGTTATGGATTTGAACTTCATGTTCTTCAAGGATTTTGACAATTTGTTGGTTAGGGTTTTGGATATAAGAACTGCCTTTCTCTTTTGAGAAAGAAGGTTTGGGATTTTGAGTAATTGCCTGGGTATTGGACAATATAATCGATTTTTTGGGAGTTAGGTTTGGAGAGATGATAACTGACTTTTGTATTAAAGAGGAATAGGAAGGCTGAGCTTTGATAGGGGTAATTGGAGCAAATCTATTTTGTATTGGAATAATGGATGATGAGGGAGTAGGAGAAGTATTTGATTTGCATGGAGAGAGTTTCACTCTCTTATCAGTATTTTGAACAACGATCATTTTGTCTTCTCTTTGATTCATTTCCCCTGTAAAAATTCTCGTGATAAAAAATTTGGGAGAGAATTATTCTCGCCTTTGATAAATTCAATTTCGAAATCGAAATTGCTTAATAATGCTTGCCATCTTGCAAAAATTTGTTTTGAAATAACGTTTTTTATATCATTTTCTAATATAGGTTTTGCAGATTGACAAGCTATGCGTAATAAAAAGGGTTTCATATATAGATCATCTTCAAAAATTTTGATGCATAAAACAATACTTAAAATTTCTTTTTTAACAGTTGAATAATTTTTTTGAGTATCATTCTATGCTCCTGAAAAGAATCTTACTAATTCTTCATTTGAATCTTGGTTAATTTTTTGTTTTAATATCCCACCAAATCCTAAATCACTAGCATCAGTTTCAATAATGATACTAGCATTTGGTTGTGGTATACTAAGACAAGGTAAGTATTTAACCTTTTCTTTAATATGTTTGATAACATTGGTATGTTCTTGAGTCCATGGTGGTGGATTCTTCTTTAATCTTTGATATAAGGGTTTACAAATAACACCTAAATCTTTGAAAAAGTCATGGACATAATTTAGACATCCTAAAAATCTTTGAAGTTGAGTCTTGTCTTTTATTTCATCTGGAAATTTATTAGTAAATTCTAAGTTTCTTTGTATTGGTTTGATAGTTCCTTGAACAATATCATGTCCTAAGAATCTAATATTAGTTTGAAATAAACTCATTTTTGTGGAAGAAATGACTAGTCCATTGTTGAGGACTAAATCATAAAATATGTTTAAATGTTTAAAATGTTGTTCCAAAGATTTTGAAAAAATTAACACATCATCAATATAAACAATAGCAAAACTGCTTATAGGGATAATAATGTCATTCATGATATTTTGGAATTCTGAAGGAGCATTTTTGAGACCAAAAGGCATGATGTTTGACCAAAAGGCATGACGTTCCATTCATAATGACCAAAAGGAACATTAAAACCTGTTTTATATTTGTCTTGTTCGTGAATTTGTATTTGCCAAAATCCTGATTTCATATCGAATTTTGAGAATATTTTTGCATTATAAAGTCTTTTTAATAAATCTCTTTTATTTGGTATTGGATATCGAATCCATTCTAGAACTTTGTTTAAAGGTTTGTAATTAATAACAAGTCTTGGAGTACCTCTTTCTAATTTATCTGCGTTTATGACATAAAAAGCTGAACAAGACCAAGGTGATTTTGAAGACCTTATGAGTTTTTTGTTTAATAAATCTTGAATTTCTTTCTTACAGTGATCTTGCAATTCATTTGACATGTGAATAGCTTTGCATTTTGAAGGAATGTCTTTTTCATTGAAATCTTTTATATAGGGTAATTTAACAGTATGTTGTTTTCTTTTCCAAAAAGCATTAGGAAAAGTAGAACAAACATTATCTTCAAATCTTTCTTTTGTCTTTTTAATTCTATTTTGAATATTTGGATCTTGTAGATTATCGAGAATTCTTTTATAGCTAATTTCGTTAATTAAATATTTTGCTTGATTAACTTTGTTGTTTAAGGTATTTAATTCTGAATGAATAATTGGGTCTGTAAATTTGAATTTTATTTCTTTATTTAAGACTTTTGTACTAATTCCTTCTTCGTCAACAGTAATTGGGTAAATGTAAAGCCCGTATCCCGGTATGTAATTTCTTTGTTTTAATTCTTTTTTAAAAGTTTTATTTATCATGGTTTCCGTTAGCGGGGTTAGACGAATTGGACCTAATAGTTAAATATGTCAAGACGTGGTTAGTTTGCGAGAAGGATGTAGTGAGGGACCAAAATTGTTAAGGGGCCAAAAAGTGAGAGTTTCGGCCCATGCAACCCAAAACAAACCCTTGTATCATTTTTTGGGGTGGTGTTCGTGAGTAACAAGAAAAGAGGGATGAAGCTCAATATTTTCGTATTTTGACGGTTTTAATTAACGACGTTTATTTTTATTGTAATGGAATTTGTTAACTTATGGTTTGATTGTAACGAAATGCATTATTTTTAAAATTTTAAATTCCTTGTAATTTTTGGGACGTTACAGTAAAGTTGATAAATAAAGGGTGATCCTAAAATTAAAGTTGAGGTTAAGTTTTTGACAAGGATTAAAGATGTTTTAAAACAATAATCATCTTTACAAATATGAACATTTGAAACTTTGTAGGAAATGTAAAGTTTTGATCCACTAGCTGATGATAATCGATTTGAAGTCTTTTCATAGTAAATTGTAGGAATAATTCCTTCTTGGATAACATTCATGTCAGCACCACTATCAATAAGGGCAATGACAGTTATTTTAAATTTATTTTGTATTCAAAGATTAATACTTGTATGCCATCTTTGATAGGAAATATTTTTAGGGATTTTAATTTTATTGACGTTTGATTCTTCATTTGTAATGATTGTGACTTTAGGGATTTCATTTTGAATATTGCTTTTATCCTTTTCTATTTCTGAGAGGCGCTCTTTAATAATACTTATTTCTGTTTTGACTAAAGTTAATTCTTCTTGAAGTTCTTGAGTAGATATTGATTTAGTTGTTTGGGAGAACCTGGTAAAAACTTCTTGAAGATTTAATAACTCAGTAGTTTTTGAAGTATTTGTTTCTTTTTTAGAATTGTAATTGAGAAATTTTTTTGTAGCTTCGTCTTTAATAGTTTGATCTGGAATTTTATCTAATAATTCAAGAATCTCTCGGTCTTCTTTTGTTATAACATTAATTTTGTTACAAGTACAGTTTCCTAAACATTCACATGTTTCAGAATCTGAACCGGTAGTTGAACAATGTTCTAAAACATTTAGGTCATTATTATCATAATCTGATATGCTAGATTCATATTCTAAGCTTGAATAATCACTATTGAGAATTAATTTGCTTATTTGAATTTTTAATTGATCAAAGATTTGTAATTCATTGATCTTTTTCTTAACATAACAGTTTTTTGCCATGTGTCCAGTTTTACCACATTTATAGCAAATAATTATATCTCTTGATTCTGTTTGCTTATGAGGTCTTTTGTTAAATTTTTTATATGGTTTTTTCTTATGATAATTATCAGTTCTATCAAATTTGTTTTTATCGTATTTGTTAGTTTTATCATATTTTGTTTTAAATATTTTGCCAGAGTATTTCTTTGAATATCTTTTAGATTTGGATGATGTAGGAGCATTTATGTTTTCATAACCATATTGTTGACAGAAATTACCAAGTTCTTCTTTGTTATTTATTCTGTCTTTCTTTATTTTGGCTTTAAGTTTTAAATCTGAACAGATAGCTAATCCTTCTTTATTAATGTAACCAGATATTTGTCCATAAACTAATTCTGCATAAGGAATTTGATTATTATAATCTTCTCTTAACTTTTCTCTTACTCTTTCAGCAAAGAGTTTTGGTAATCCTGCAATGAACTTTTCTTTCCAAAAAGGTTCGCTACAGTCTGGTCTTACCATTACTTTTGATAAAAACATATCTTTATACCATCTGTAATCTTGTAGTTTTCTACAAGTGAGGTTTAAGAGTATTTCTGAACTCTTTTCTTGGAATAGAGATGGATCTCCTATAAAGTGTTTTACAATGCTGAAGATAAGAGTAGCGACTACATCTTCTTCTTCAGTTTGAGTTTGTTGATTGTTTTCATTTTTTATGACAATTTTCTTGGCATTACGGATAATACGTTTGGAATCTTCAGATAGATACATGTCCCACCAGTTTCTTAAAGTACCCGTGAAACCGGAAATGAGCATGCCTGCAATCTGTTTTTGAGTATTATCTCTGGTAATATAGGCATTTGAAGCCATATTCATTTCTTGAACCATATTAAGAATTTGATGTTCTGATAATCCATCAATGTTCCATTCGTAAATTGATGAACCATCATATGAACTTCTTAATAGAATTGAAGTATCTTCAAATTGAACATCTGGGAGAGTTGGTCTATTATAATAGTTTCTTGTTTGAGGGCGACTAGTATTAGTAGAATTGCCTTTAAAAGTTAATTTATTGGTAAATTGTTCTTGAATTTGAGATATTTCTTCAGATTCAGATTCTGATTCTGAATCTGATTCTTTATTTAGAACATTTACATTTAAATTGCTTAATTTTTGTTCTAATTCATTAACTAGTTTTTTATTATATCTTAAATTGGTATTGGCATCAATTTGGTGAGGTATGAAAATTGGATTGTTTTCTTTAATTTTTTCTTTAGAGGGAGGTACCTCTATTTTTTTAATATTATTACTTTGATTATTTTCTAATCTATTTAGTTGTTGGCTCATGGTATTAAGAATTTCATTTGAATAATTATTTTGGTATACAATATTTTTTATGATTTCGTCTTTAGTTGACTTTTCAGTGATAGAGATTAGGGGTGATCCTATATATCTTTGATTTATTAAAATTATATTTTTTGGAGGATGTATTGTAGTTATAGTTTCTTCAGTGACAATATCTTTATAATCTTGAGTTATTTTTGGGGTGTCATAAATATTAATAAAAGGGTTTGGAATATTTTGTTTTTCACAATACATTTCATACCAATTAAAGAAAGTTATATGAACATTATTTCTATTAATATAATCTCTCCATAAGAGTTGATGTTTGAATTCTTTTTGAGAATTATTAACCGATGAATAATAGAAATTTCTCCTTTCTTCATTATAATCATAATCAAACTCTTTTATAAGATATTTCATATTAATATTTGATTTACTCATTTTGTTTTACTTAAATTTGGGCTTTGTATTGATTGATTTCAGATAGGGTCTCTGAAGAAGTAGGTTCGTAAACAAAACTTTGAGTTTCTTCAGATCCTTCTTGATAAAAGGCTCGAGGAATTGGTTTATTGAAATCTACATTTTTGAATTTTAATGATTGAGATTTTTGAAAGGAAGGAGTTTTTGCTCCACTTATTGATCCTGTTGATAACCTTGAGGAGACAGATCTGAGATTATCGAAATTATTAAAATTAATATCTACTGATCCATCTTCATGTTCAATAATATTAGATACGTGGTTTGAGTTATCTATAGGTTTTGGACTACCAATATCTTGGAGATTCCAGTTACATGATTGAGTAATTTCATTCCATTTAAGTCGTTTAGGAATTTGAATTTTAGTATGTTGAGGGTTGGCTTCAAATATTAATGTTTCATCTCTAGGGCTTGATATCTTGGTTTTTGGTTCAATTGTTGAAGTCATAGTTTTGTAACATACTCTGTAGATTACAGCTACAGGTTTAGTGTATTCTTTGAATTCTAAATTCTTTGTTTTGATAGTGAGAACTAAAGTGTCTAATATATTTGGATCAAATAATCCTACAGAAAAATTGGGATAATAATTAAAGTAAATTGGACCATTTGAGACATTAGTTTCTGCCATAGCTAGGATTGAATTTTGGAAATTAGTGTGCCTAGCATCTCTAAGTATTAATAATACTGGGGCATCTATTCCTAATCTAAACAAAGGTTTGATAGCAACTTGAACTAATCCAACATGTAAAAATTTGTATTTTTGTCTATGTTGTATTATGGATGATTTGGATAAGAGGGTAAGATTACTATAATCTTTATTTATTGATACAGTTTGTTCTGTAGCTTTGATTGAATATCCTTGAAAGTAATCAAAAGTTCCTATCTTATAAACTGTTTTAACATCTTGTTTGGGAACTGTCCAATTAGTTAAACTTTGCTCAATATTTGAAATATGAATTTCTGAAGAGTTCATATTGAGATTATTTCTTCTATGTTATCATTTTCAGAAGAATGTCTTTTAGTGAATAAATTCATGGATAAATTCATATCTTTATATATTTAGCAAAATCTATTTAAAGGGTTGTTTTATGATTAAAGAGTAATACCTTCTTTAAATACTCCTTGAATAATCAGAAGGACCACCTTCGGAGGGACCACCCATGGATAGTCGTGGTACGGTTGGACGGCTTACGTCTTGCGCCACTTACGCTACTCCAACCGACTGGGCTGACCAACACCGACATAAAAAGGCTGACCAACACTGACATCCAGTTTGTATTAAAAGAATATATTTTCTTTAATTTAAAACAATCTTTAAATATACTTTGGAAAATTTACAAAGTCTAGTATTCATCTAAATTCATCTACCAATTGCCACCGCTTCTGGCTCTGATACCATTCTGCTCTCGCTGCAAGATCGTTTGAAATACATTTGTTGTTGAAAAATAATTTAAATGTTCTTTGTAACTATAAGTAATATTTTCAATAATATTATTTTCTATAAAGAATTTTGTAAGGTCATTAACGAGTCTAATTGGATAATTACTTGGAATAAAAAATTTTAAATGATGATTACGATTAAATTTTTTTAATATAAGACAACCGTTATTAAATACAGTAATGCTAAGCATAATTTAGATTATAATGAGTATTGTTGATAAAAATAAGGTGTTATAAAAGTTGGGAAATATTCAAAATGTTCATATTGATAATTAATTCTGAAATTGCAAATATTGTTTCCTATGAAAAAGTTTACAAGTTCATTAAGTAATCCCATTGGATTATAATTTTGAATAAATATTTTTATATGATGAATACGGCTAAAACTTTGCATAATAAGGCAACCATTATTAAACATAATAATATGAAGCATGATCAGAAAATACCTTCTTTGATTAAATGATCAACGGTACAATAGTCTTTCCGACAATCTTTGCATATATCTGGAGATATGAATATTTGAAAGTCTAAAGACTTAGAACATTTAGAGGTTGAGAATTTGAGGAAAGGGGATTTCTTAGACATATCATTCTAAGAATTTTATGATAGAGAGAATTTGTAGAAAAGGAAAGAAAAACTGATGATTTGCTTCTTCGTCTTCAGTCCTCTTTTATAGGCATTTGAATTCTTTTGTAAATCAGAAGCAACCGGCAACTGGCCTTCTCATTTCCATAATTGAAGTTTTTTGACCGGTTAATTGATTGTCGACATATTTTTCTCTTTTGAAATGCATTATTCTGACATCTTTTGTTTTCTTGGAATACATGATATATATATATATATATATATATATAAAGAGAGAGGGAGAGAGAGAGAGATCTCCCCATATGTTTCCCTTTCGTTCAGCGAATCCCATCGTCGACCCCCATCCTTAGGCGCCCCACCACCACCTGCAACTTCCCTCCGACCACACGCACATCATCTTCCTCCAGGTCGACCAACATCTCCATCTCCGACCTCACCTTCATCTTTAGCTTCACGTTACTCAAGAACATCACAGCTTGTTGGAGTTGTATTGGAATATGTTTTATTTTTATTTTTTTAAATTTTAATAGGAAATCATAAAAATAGGAAAAATGACCAAAATATCACTCAATAAATTGAGTGATATTTTGTTTACTTTAAAAATAAAATTGAATTTAACGGAAAAAGTTGACAGTTGTTAATAAGAGGGACCAAAACCAAAGTGAATGCAAACGCGAGAAACCAAAATCAAAGTGAAATGCAAACATGAGGGACCAAATCCGAGTTTCAATAGTTTAGGGCCAAAATCCATTAAAAATCGACAAACCGAAAGTGAAGTTTACTCTTTATAAAACTACCCTAATTTATTAATTATCCGATTAAAAAAACTGGTAAACAGCTCGGAACTCGAACTTATGGGTGTAAATAAGTCAGGTTGGGTTGGGTTCGGGTTCAACCCATTTATTAATTGGGTTGAAAACATCAATCCAACCCAACCTGTTTAAGTAATGGGTTGAGATTTTCAACCCAACCCAACCTGATACTTAAATGGGTTGGTAGTGGGTTGACCTATTTATGACTTTCTCAACCCAACATGTTTAATAAATGGGTTGAACCTGGGTTGATCCATTTAATTTTAAAACTTTAAATAAAATAAAAAAAGAACTAAAACATAATTTAATGACAAATACACAAGTTACAACCACAAAACCAAATAAATTGTTCAAAGTTTCAGTAAAACACAATCGTAAAGTGAAATAAATTGTTCAAAGTTTCAATAACACAACCATAAAGTCAAACAAATAAGTTTCTAAATTCTATGTAACTCGACTTCTACTTTCACCGACTCTAATTTGAGTTTGAACGATGGCATGAAATATTGGAATGATGGCATGAAATATTGGAATGGAAGGAGTTCTCTTAGTCGTTTAGTGGAATCATATTTAGTTTTTTTTATTAAGTTTTTAATTATTAATTATAATTAAATAATGATAATAAATTAAAAACAAGTCATAAATGAGTTACAAACAGGTTGTAAATGGGTTCATAGCAGGTTGTAAATGGGTTAAAAACATGTTGTAAATGGGTTGAAATCAGGTTGGAAATATGTCGAAAATTTCAACCCAACCCAACCCATTTATTAATTGGATTAGGTAAGTTGACCCATTTAACTTAAATGGGTTGAAAATCTCAACCCAACATGCTACTATTAGGTTGGATTCGTGTTAGATTGACGAATTGGATCATTTTTTGGCACCCCTATCGGACTCATGTCGATTTGTTAGAAATGATAGATGATGATTTTTAGAAAAATTAGTGGTGAACATGATTCACTCATTTTAATTTAATGGCGTTTAAATGCTTCAATAATCCATGATTAACCAATAACCACCTAATTGCCACCTTTCCCTCTCTCCCACACAGTCTCACTCACCTTCAACACCCTCAGATCCATTCCTCCGACACCTCAATGACGGAGACGCCACCAGCACCGCCACCACCGGACCAACCTTCATCACCATCGCCACCACCTCCTCTCTACATACATCCACGCCGGGAGCCTTTCGAGCATGGCCTCATCCCTTTGCAAAAACTCATCTTCACCGACGCCACACAAACCCTAACCTCTCTCCGCGACAAACTTCTTCAACATCCAGTTTCCAGCAATCATCCACACCGAATTGACTCTGCTGTTTTCTCTGAAACGCTGCAGATCTCCCTAGAACACGCCCGCCTTGTCTTTGATATAATCGCGTCCGTTCATCCCTCCGATTCGGACCCGCTTGTGACGGCTAAGCCCGATGAGGTTGATTCTGTAGGTGTTAATGTGTATGATCTGATTATTTTCTTGTACATACAGTCGTACAAGCGGTTGCTTCCTAAGGGACATAAGGATTCAGCTGCTGTCGCCGATGTTTGGCCGTCTACTTCTGCATTCGATGGCTTCTTATCAGCTCTTACGCCGCTACAGGTGAATTTCGTTGATTGTTTCTTGTTTAAATGTTAGTTGTAACTTGAGATTTCGCCAATTTCTGCGGATTCCTTGATTTTGAACGGCTGCTTAGCTTTGCACTGAGGTGCTAGTTTTGATTAATAAACTTAAATCTAAGATTTTGGGAAATAAAATAAAAGAATAGGCGTAATTGGGAGAGCAGATGATATCATATCGGTTTATCCACTGTAAGCTTTTGACAATATTAATTGGTTCCTCGATAGCTAAACAAATAATTTGGTCTACCACTTCTTATGATTTAAGATGGGAAGATACTGTTGCAAGTGCTTTGGTCTTTTGCAATGGAGCTTATTTTCAAATCTGTATTTTTTATATTAGTTTATTAAATGTTATATATTAATGCTCTTATTTTAATATGCTCTATGATCTTGATTATAACACCATCTTTTTCAAAATTGAAGACATTCTTAACATCTACATGCTATTTGAGATGAACCCTATAACGTCTAGAAATATCTTTCCTGCTGTCCTCAAGTAAAGCAGCATGATTTGATCTTGGGTTGTAGTAGTGAAATGAAATCCCCTATTTAGTTTGTCCTTATATTGCTATTTGACATACAAATTAGTTCAATTAGAAAAACGTGTTAGTTGGTTTGACCTAGTGTATTTTGGTTTGATTTTATGATTTTATCAAGTTATAGGCTCCAACAGACTCCCCTTGTTCATGGCCCATAGTCTTTGTTTAGACGGTGTCTAGAGGCTTGCATTGTTCGATTTTAGTTACAGTCCTCTAAGGGAAGTTTCCTACAGAAGTGAGTATGTCGAGTCAATTGCCATCATATGTAATCATGCAGTTGAAGGAGCATACAAAAATTGACTCTTGAGAAACCTACCAATCTGAATATCTATAAGTACCTTTCTGCTCTAGGGTTCTTGAGTAGTAGTCCAACTTATCTTAGATGGCAATTATTCCAACCACAGCTTGCTTCTATCTTTTCATTAACCCAACATCAATACCTGTTTCCATCATATTTTGTTTTCACACTGGAAAATGGGTGAATTCACTCTAGTAGCCACTGCAAGTTTTAATATCATAAAAAAATCTGATAGGCCACCAATAGTAAAGGTCTATACAAGGAGGGGAACTAAAGGAAAAGAGAAAGAAGTTTAAGGGGAGATTTTGAATTTGTGATTTTCTTTCCTTAGTGGTTTATTTGTTTCCTTAATTGTTTATTTGCTTTCCTTATGGGTGGGACGGTATAAGATAATGATTTAGGAGTGATTTAGGTTGTCTTAGAATTTGTGTTATTTCTTTTTTATTGGGAGAGGCTGGCTCTCGAAAACCAGTAGTCTTGTAAGGCTTTTTTCCTGGATTGATTACTCTAATACCAGAAAACCCTACTGTTCAATTTGGGTTCTTATCATTTTGGTATGCTACCATGGCACCCAAAAATCAAGGCGAGAGAATAGATGCAGTAGAAGACGCAGTACAAGAGGTGGGTGACAAAGTGAATGCGATGGATACAAGTCTGCAATCGTTGGATGCTAGTGTGAAGTCAATGCAGACGAGCATCCAGATGATATGCAATCAAGACGCGGGAAACGTTAAACGAGTGAACGGGTTGGAACGTCTATTTCAGGAGATGATGCTCAAATGGGACGCAATTGCGCCCCAGAGAACGACGATACAACACGACGATACAACAGGATACAGGAGCAACGTCGAGTTCAACACAAACGGTTGGCACGGGGAAGCCGACCATGGATGGTGAAAGCCCGAAGGTTGTGACACCACCGAATTGGGGGATGGGAGGAATCCCCATTCCAGCGGTACCACACCCCGGAGGATTTGGGGGTTCGAAGTCTACTACCAATGGAGGGTTCGCAGCAGAATGGAGATTGAAGAGGGTCGAATTACCCATGTTCAATGGTGATGATCCTGACGGCTGGATATTCCGAGCAGAAAGGTACTTCGCCTTACAAAGGTTTGAAGAAACAGAGAAGGTTGCGACGGCTGGAATTTGTATGGAAGGGGAAGCACTGGCATGGTTCCAATGGACCGATAGTCGTCGACCCGTGGTACGATGGGAAGAACTCAAGTCATTGTTGATTAACCGATTTCGATCGACAATCAGAGGTTCATCATGGGAACAGTTATTGGCCCTGAAACAGGAAGGAACGATTCGCGAATACCGTCATTCGTTCGAGATTCTCGCTGCATCGATGCCTGATCTGCCGGAGAAGGTGTTAGAAGGTAATTTCGTGAACGGACTAAAACCCGGAGTGCAAGCGAAAGTAAGATTGTTGAGGCCGCAAGGGCTGATGAGGGTGATGGAAATGGCTCAATTGGTAGAGGATCGGAATGCGCAAATCAGTGGCGGATCCAAGGCTAACCTGGTCACGTACAAGCCAACCTTAGGAGCAGTGGGAAATCTGTCCAAACCCACCACTCTTAACAACAGTAACATGGCTGTTAGTAAGACGACCTCGACTACACCGACTTAGATGGCCAAAACTACTCCCAATACGGCTCGTAGATTGACCGAGACGGAACTACCGGAAAAAAGAGCTAAAGGACTCTGTTTTAAGTGCGATGAGAAGTATCGGGTGGGCCATAAATGTAAGAATAAGGAACTTATGTTGTTACTGGTTCAAGACGAACCCACAGACGGGGAATTACATGAGCTAGAAAGGATCGATGATGAAGAACAGGAGAAAAAGGAAGAGGCGACGGTGGAATTGTCTCTAAACTCGGTCGTTGGGCTATCATCTCTCTGTACCATGAAGGTTAGGGGATAAATCAATCACGAGGAAGTGATAGTCCTCATAGATTGTGGAGCATCTCATAACTTTGTGGCCAAAGAAAAGTTGGAGCAACTTAGAGTAAAGGTGGATGTCGATACACCTTTTGGAGTAAGGGTGGGTACCGGACAGGTGGTTAGAGGAAGTGGTATATGTAGGGACGTGGAATTGCGGTTGCCCGGAGTGACGATAAGGACCGATTTTTTTCCCCTGGAACTTGGAAGCACGGATGTTATACTCGGAATGCAGTGGTTAGAAACTTTGGGAGATATGAAAGTGAATTGGAAAAATCTCCGTATGAAGTTTCAAGCACATGGTAGCAAGGTGGTGATCCAAGGTGAACCCCGATTACAAAAGGCACCGGTGTCGCTAAACTCGTTAGTTAAAGGATGGAGCGCCGGGGATGATGTGATGTTATTAGACCTTCATTGCTTGCAAGGAGAATCAGGGAACAACAATCAAGAGATGGCTGAATTAGTTCATCTTCTAGAGGAGTTCAAAGATGTGTTTGAACCTTTAGAAGCACTACCTCCCAAAAGGCAGCATGATCATGCTATTCCACTTCAACCTAACACTAGTCCAATATGTGTTCGACCGTATCGCTATTCACATGAGCAAAAGAACGAGATCGCGGGGTTGGTTCGAGAGATGTTGGCTGCCCAGATTATTCATCCGAGTGATAGCCCGTACTCAAGTCCGGTTTTGTTAGTAAGGAAGAAGGATGGGAGTTGGAGATTCTGTGTGGATTATCGTGCTCTTAACAAAGCAACAGTGCCTAATAAATTCCCCATTCCCTTTGGTTGATGAATTGATCGACGAACTATATGGAGCTCAAATTTTCTCGAAGTTGGACTTAAAGTCCGGTTATCATCAAATTCGGATGAAGGATTCGGATGTGGAAAAAACAGCCTTCCGCACGCATGAAGGGCATTACGAATTCCTCGTAATGCCTTTCGGTCTCACCAATGCCCCGACAACCTTCCAGGCACTTATGAACGAATTGTTCCGGGATTATTTACGAAGGTTTGTGCTGATCTTTTTTGATGATATTCTAATATATAGTCGGAGTTTGGTCGAGCATAAGCAACACCTTGCAATAGTGTTTAAAATCCTTCGGCTTAATCAGTTGGTAGCCAACCGAAAGAAGTGTGCTTTTGGGCAAAAAAAAAGATGGAATATCTAGGCCACATCGTCTCCAGCCAAGGTGTTGAGGCTGAACGTGGCAAGATACAAACGATGTTAGAATGGCCAGCCCCGAGAAATGTGAAGGAATTAAGGGGATTTTTGGGGTTGACAGGTTATTACCGCTGGTTCGTTAAAGGGTACGGGGACATAGCGCGACCTTTGACACAATTGCTAAAAAAGGGCAGATTTGAATGGGGTGAAGATGCAACATCTGCCTTCCAGAAACTCCGTCAAGCCATGGCTAGTTTACCCGTATTGGCCCTCCCGGACTTCCAACACGAGTTTGTAGTGGAAACAGATGCTTCGGGCACCGGATTGGGGGCTGTCCTTATGCAACAACAACGACCGATAGCATATTTCAGCCAAGCCTTACCCGAACGTGCCCGTTACCAATCAGTTTATGAGCGCGAGTTGATGGCGATAGTCTTGGCAATTCGAAAGTGGAAACATTACCTTCTCGGCAAGAAATTTACTGTGAAGACGGACCAACGTAGTTTGAAATACTTGTTGGAGCAACGGGAGGTGGCGCAAGAATACCAAAAATGGTTGGTCAAACTGATCGGCTATGATTTCACAATACAATTTAAACCGGGAAGAGATAATGTGGCTGCTGACGCGCTGTCACGTATAAATCATCAACCATCATTGATGGGGTTGTCCGTTATGCATGGCATAGAACTAAGCAACGTGGCGGAAGAGTTAAAAAGGACCCCTAAATGGGCGGAAATTCTCGCACAATTACAACCGGGGGAAGTCGTGAGCGGTCCATACAAATTGCAAGGTGGGGTGTTGTTCCGCAAAAACAAGTTGTTGATACCAAAAGAATCATAATTAATCTTGCAAATTCTGCGGGAATATCATGACGGTGTTATCGGCGGGCACGGTGGATTTCAAAAAACTTATCAACGACTCAAGGCGGATGTGTGGTGGGAAGGGATGAAAGCAACCGTAAAGGAGTATGTGGCCGAATGCCAAGTATGCCAAAAGAATAAAACGTCTACTCTATCTCCGACAGGTTTACTACAACCCTTGAGTATCCCGACCCAAGTGTGGGAGGATATATCGATGGACTTTGTAGAGGGGTTACCGTTATCGAACGGTATGAACTCTATACTTGTAGTCGTGGATCGGTTAACGAAATATGGGCACTTTATTGGGCTAAAGCATCCATTCGCAGCAGCAGTAGCCAAGGTCTTCGTGAAAGACGTTGTCCGTTTACATGGGATACCGGGATCGATAGTATCAGACCGCGACAAAATTTTTCTAAGTAATTTCTGGAAAGAGTTGTGGCGCATTCAAGGGACCAAGCTCAATTACAGTACGGCCTATCATCCCCAAAGTTATGGACAAACGGAGGTTGTTAATCGTTGTGTGGAAACTTATTTACGTTGCTATGCTAACGGACGGCCTAAAACTTGGGCGACGGGATTACTGTGGGCAGAATTCTGGTACAATACGTCATTTCATACCGCGACAAAATCGACACCGTTCAAGCTGTTATATGGTTGTGACCCACCGAAGATAATTCCGTTTCCTTGCAGCCGAGCCCACGAATGGAGCTGTGGACCAGCTACTGGTGGACCGAGATAAGTTGTTGGCTGAACTTCGAGCACAATTGTTGCGAGCACAGCAGAAGATGAAAACCGCTGCTGATAAACACCGACGTGAAGTGGAGTTCGAAGAAGGGCAATGGGTGTATCTGAAAATGCGGCCGTACCGGCAGCTATCGATGGCCACTACCAGTAATGTCAAGCTTGCTCCCCGTTACTATGGTCCTTTTCGGGTCCTAACTCGAATTGGCAAGGTGGCCTACAAGCTGCAACTGCCCCCGGAAGCCAACATTCACCCAGTCTTCCATGTGTCACAGTTAAAGGCTGCTAAGGGTGATCAATTGACTCCCACCCCGCTGCCACAGGGGCTGTTGGACACCGGAGGAGTGCTGGTTGAACCTGGAACACTGAAAGGGATACGATACGGCCATGGAAACAACTTGGAGGTCCTAATTGGGTGGAAGGGGCTTCCTGAACTTGAAGACACATGGGAAATTTACAGCAATCTCTGTCAGAAGTTTCCGGAGTTTCACCTTGAGGACAAGGTGAATCTTTGGGAGGGGAGTATTGATAGGCCACCAATAGTAAAGGTCTATACAAGGAGGGGAACTAAAGGAAAAGAGAAAGAAGTTTAAGGGGAAATTCTGAATTTGTGATTTTCTTTCCTTAGTGGTTTATTTGTTTCCTTAATTGTTTATTTGCTTTCCTATGGGTGGGACGGTATAAGTTAATGATTTAGGAGTGATTTAGGTTGTCTTGGAATTTGTGTTATTTCTTTTTTATTGGGAGAGGCTGGCTCTCGAAAACCAGTAGTTTTGTAAGGCTTTTTTCCTGGATTGATTACTCTAATACCAGAAAACCCTACTGTTCAATTTGGGTTCTTATCAAAATCCTGACAGGAATGTCATACAATAATCGTTACTAGCAAAACAGTAAAATGGAGGTGTGTAGCTGGCTACATAACCATGGGTGACCTACATAGGAGAATACGGTGGCACGGGGCCACCGCTCCATGGTTCCGTCGTAATTGGAAAAATTACATTTATGAAGGGTGCCGCTGTATTGTTTTGTTGAGTGCCCTTATATTCTATGAAACTCAACTCTTGGCACAAGTTCTTTAATGGTGGAGTTGGTAAATGTTGCTGCCTTTGTACAAGAGGCCTGGGTTCAAGTCCCATTTTGTCAAAATGCATATCAGCTTATAATGCTTTATTGAAAAATGTATTTTAATATAGTGCAAGTGAAATCTATAATTTTTTAATGATGGATTAGCACTTGCTGCCACATTTTATGTTTTCCCAATTCCGACAATTACAATATCAGCGTCCACGTAGAATGCATTTCAACTTCACTCGGACGGTGTCGGCTTTCAATTTGTTAAGAATATTTTCTGGTTCCAACTTCTGAAGGTTAATACCACCACCAACCACTAGGTTTATCTCTTAGGATTTAACAAACTGAAAACTGTTAGGCTGGACATAGGGCCTTTTCCAAGAATACGTGTAACTCATTAGTCATTAATCATTATCATAAACAGAAAATAACACGTCTATTTCTGCTAAAAGATGGATAGGACAAGTCTTAGCAAAACATTTGCTAATCCGTTATCATTAGGGAACTAGAAAAGCACATACTAATATTTTGATCAATAGTGTTCAGATTAATATGTTTTTTCATGTTTTATGGCACATGAAAGGGAAGTGCTTACTTTTCGAATATGATTTGATTCCTGGAATCTTTTCTGACTCAATAATTTGTATTAAATTGAGCAGCTTGCCCGCAGCAATGTGCGTCGGTCTATGCCATCACAGGCTGATGAAGAAGCTCATCAATTATCGTATCTACAGAAGCATCTGGGAAACATAATATCTCTGTTGGCTGATGCCCAAGGTGAAGGCGAAGATTCACTGGTTTGTCGGCTACATTTTGATGCTCCTTCTTACTTATTTAACTATTAGAACGTTAGTCCAACCATACACACACTTATAATGTTACTTGCAGTCTTGCACATTTTTGCTGTTTTCGTTTGGTTGAAGCTACTAAGTTAAATCTTACCAATGCTTTTTGCATTCACAGATTCATTTTAGTATTGAGGAGGCCTTAACATTTGCAGGTTTTGACAACGGAAAATTTTGAGCACCTTGCATTTCTGCTATATTTTGGTGAAAAAGGATCAGAGAAGATTCCATTGAGCCAGAATGCTCCGTTTTTTGCTAATTCAGATCCTGATATGCCGGCTGCTCCAGTTCCTGCAGCACAGGTTCATGATTGGATCTTACAGAATATTTCTTCTGCCATGGAACATATCTCCGAAAGAGCTGCTGCAAAAGAGAATGGGCCCACTAATGTGTCTGATCAGGATGCTATGATGTCTGATGCTTATGTCAACAAGTCAACCGCTGCTAAGGGTTCCAGTTCTATAGAGGGAATCTCTAAACAATCATATGTAAAGCAAGCATCTGAACTTAATACCTCTTTTGTAAAGGTTAGCTTTTGTTTCGCCTTCCACGGTTCCACCATTTCTTTATATATATATATATAGGGTACAAATCAAATACAAACCATGTATTTGTTGCACCCCTTACAAACCACAGTATGCATATGTGCAGACTGGTTCTGCATATATGCATTGTCCCATATGAATGTATGTCCATTATATGTATATTCTTGCACGTATTCATATGCATATATGCAGAACCAGTCTGCACATATGCAGACTGTGGCTTGTAAGGGGTGCAACAAATGCAAGGTTTGCATTTTACGGAGCCTCTATATATATATATAGGTGGGTTCAAACGAGAACACTAACTATTTAAGATAACACGAGAACGGCTATCAATGTACAAATTCATACATGATTCACGTACAAAATCATATATGATTCACGCGACTTTGCCACGCGGCCAAAGTCGCCCGCGTCCAGTTTTTTGCAGTTAATGTAAAATCACATGTGATTTTTGCATATGATTAGTTGTCTCGTGTTTTTTTAAATAGTTAGCGTTCTCGTTTGAACCTTCCCCTCTCTCTCTCTCTCTATATATATATCCATTTAGTGTAAAAGATAGCAGTTAACGGTCTCAGGCACATGCAATGGCACAAACCCAAATAGATGATTGTTGGATGATGTCCTGTAGGGTTTAGGGTCTAGGATATTTCTTTATCGCTAATTGGAATGTTATTTTATTATATGCAGATTATAAATTGCCATGAATCTGTCATTTATCTCTTGGCTCCTTTGAGATATGCCACAATATATGGATGCTCTGATGCCACTATAGTGCTCGGTGCTGTTGGGAAGGTACACATATACATTGATGATGTGTCAGATTGTAGATTTAGTATCAAATGTACTGAACGTTGGTTGCATTGTTTGTGGTGTTTTTGTCAGGCTGTAAGGATTGAGCATTGTGAGAGAGTTCATGTGATTTCAGTTGCAAAGCGTATCTGTATTGCTAATTGTCGTGAATGTGTATTCTTTTTGGGGGTAAATCAGCAACCACTTATTGTTGGTGATAACCATAAGCTGCAGGTATTATGTTCACTGCAAATGCAACCTTTTTATATGATATGGGAAAGTTATTTATTTATATGAATGCATGATTTGAATGCCAGGTGGCACCGTATAATACATTTTACCCAGAGTTGGAGGAGCACATGAAGCAAGTTGGTGTTGAGGCTAGTCCTAACAGATGGGATGAGCCTATTGCACTGGGTCTAGTTGACCCACATGATTCATTGTCTCATCCTGCTGGTGTATCTGATTGTCAAACCGAGTCCGCTACCCCCTTAGAACCTGATCACTTTACCAACTTTTTGGTATGCTTCCTTCTATTTTCTTTCTCACATTTCTTCATATACACATTTCTGCACATATATATATATATATGTATATATATATAGAGGTGGGTTCAAACGAGGAGCTTACCTATTTACGAGAACGCGAGGAGCATTTTCAACCACTAATTAGGAGTTTAAACAAATTCATGCGTCGAAACCTTTCCGCCCATCATGCGCCACATTAAATCATGATTTATAATTTGAAATTTACACTTTCAACCCCTATAATTAGTTACTTACTTTACTTTATACCTTTTACTTTTCTAATTTTAATTTCACCTTCATCATATTAACACATATAATCGTTTATTAACTAAAATACGTTAAAAAATACGTTTTAATTTTAACAAGTTACACCATTGTAATCGTCTCTTCGATACCTTCGAAATGAACCTAATATTGAATATTTTTTGATTTAATTATTTTATTATATATCATATATACTACATAATTTTTTGGTGTTGATCGAAATTATTATATATCATTATTTATTTTTTTCGCTCTAATCATCCATCCATATAATCAAATTTGGTGTTGATCGAAATTATTTCCCATTTACGCAATTAACAACTTTAAAATAGTTTGCTAAAAATTATCCTTTTATTTACAATTTCTTAGATTTTTTTAACTATTTAAAATCGTCATTTTATGTAAATTTTTTATTGATATTTAGTTGACAAGAGGTGAGTTCATATGAGAACGCTAATTATTTATGAAAACAAGAAAACAACCGCTATGTATAAAATCATATATGATTCACGTACAAAATCAAATATGATTATGCGATTTTTCCCTCCACTTTAAGTCGCAACCAAAGTCGTGACTTAAAACAAAATCACGTATGATTAATAACTAAGTGATATCAGATTGTAAAACAATATCATATATGATCACATATGATTTACTAAAACACAATCACATATGATTAATAACTAAGTGATATCAGATTGTAAAACAAGATATGATCACACATGATTTAATTACTAAAACAAAATCACATATGATTAATAACTAAATGACATCAGATTGTAAAGCAAGATCATATATGATCACATATGATTTACCAAAACAAAATCACATATGATTAATAATTAAATGACATCAGATTGTAAATAAGATCATATATGATTAATAACTAGTGATATCAGATAACAGTCTTATAGATCACATATGATTTACCAACTAAAATAAAATCACATATGATTAATAACTAAGTGATATCAGAATGTAAAACAAGATCATATATGATTAATAACTAGTGATATCAGATAACCGTCTTATAGATCACATATGATTTACTATTGTTTCCTAATCATATATGATTTGATAGGTGTTCCTAACAAAAATCTCATCAAAACTATAAGGGTATGAATTGTAAATATTAAAAAAAATTATGTAGTATATATGATATATAATAAAATAATTAAATCAAAAAATATTTAATATTAGGCTCATTTCGAAGGTATCGAAGAGACGATTACAATGGTGTAACTTGTTAAAATTAAAAGGTATTTTTTTTAACGTATTTTAGTAATAAACGATTATATGTGTTAATATGATAAATGTGTAAAATTAAAATTAGAAAAGTAAAAGGTATAAAGTAAAGTAAGTAACTAATTATAAGGGTTGAAAGTGTAAATTTCAAATTATAAATCAATATTGAACGTGAAATGTGGCGCAAGTGGGTGGAAAACTATTAGTGGTTGAGAATGCTCCTCGCGTTCTCGTAAATAGGTAAGCTCCTCGTTTGAACCCACCTCTATATATATGTATATATATATATGTATATAGAGGGATAATACTTTGTAAACCTCTAAATGTGTGTAAACTTTGGATTTCATAGGTTTTCTTGATGAAATTGTTTATTTTGATGAAAGTGTTTCATATCATTCATTTCTTGATGAAATTGTTTCATATATTTGTGTTTTTTATGTAAAAACGAAAAGTTTCATCAAACTGACAAAATATATGAAACAGTTTCATAGGAATGAAAAAAAAATGAAACTACATAAAAACACAAATATATGAAACAATTCTATCAAGAAATGAATGATATGAAACAATTTCATCAAAATAAACAATTTCATCAAAATAAACAATTTCATGAAACAATTTCATCAAGAAAACCTATGAAATCCAAAGTTTACACAAAAAAAAGTTTACAAAATAGTGGGCCTCTATATAGATAAATATATATATATATATATATATATATATATATAGGGTCACCTTCTTTTGTTAATCGTTTAATTAGTACAAACTTTGTTAACCGGGGTATTTCCGTCTTTTTTCATATATTAATATGACATTCCTTAATTATTTCCTTTACGTATTTAGCATGTTTCTTAATTATCTCATTTAACATGTATAATATTCCTTAATTATCTCATTTAATATGGAAGTTATTTTTTAATTTTAAAAAAAGACTAAGCATAATCTCTTCTTCCTAATTCATAACATGATATACACGATTTTCTTTTTTCACTGTGAACGACAACTATGTTTAGTTATTGATTTAATATGACTTGTGCATATATGAATTCTATTATGAGTAAACAGTGAAAGTCAAACACTTGTAGTATGTTAACTTAGGTGGCGTTTGTTTTTTAAGAGGTGCCGAAGTCTGAAGTCTGAAGTCTGATTTTACTTCTGATTTTTAAGATGTGGTGCAAAAGTCTGAAATCTGAATTAATAAGACTGTTTGTTTTTGTAAGCTGACAAATGTCTGAATATGTATAATTTTCTCCCTAAAAAATTCAACTTAAATACGTCAATTGAAGTGAGCATCGATGATCGAAGGACAAAATCTAAAAAAAAAGAAACAAATGAAGGACGCTGGCAGATTTGCGTGGTTGTGGAGTTTTAATCATATATCAAAAACCGAAGAGCCGATTTAAGCGATTCAAGATGTTTTAGAAAGCCAACACACAAATCTACCATATTCGTGTTTTGTATTTTCGCAAATTCGGGGAGCATCTGGGCTAAAATCGACGTTGAAAACGAAAGAATGATGCTGAATGGAAATAAGAGGTAATTAAGTGGATAGGTTGTCACTTAATTATTCAAAGGACATTAAGAGTTATGTGGCTTTGAAAAGGAAGAAAAAACAAACAAATGGTCTGAATCATCCTACGTCTGACCTAAGTGGTAATTAAGAGCTTATTTTGAAAAAACAAACACCACCTTATTGATTTATTCTGAATTGTGCATATATGAACTTTGTCTTGGATGTGCACACATGAAAATTGGATATATGTCCATATATGAATTTGGTTTTGTTCTGCATATATGAAATTGTGATAAATGTGCATATATGAAACTGAAATGTATGTGCATTTATGAACTTTGTGTTGTTGTGCTTGTGCATATATGAGTCCAAATATAAAACACGATTATATTCCAAAATTATAAATAATTTTATTCCAAAATTGTCCTCCGTTTAATGTAATTTAATTTCTTTCCTTTTTTATTACATTCTATAACCGTTGATCAAAAAAATGAACGACTTAGATGGGTTTGTAAAGTTAACACTGGTTACTCGGTTAACAAAAGGAGCCTCTCTCTCTCTCTCTATATATATATATATATATATATGGGAGAGATCAAATGCAAACCACTCTAATTTTGAAACCGTGCAAACCATTGATTTCATCGGTGAAGTTAATGAAATTGGTCATGAAGTTGTTTAATTTGATGAAATTGCTTCTTATAATTCTTTTCTTAATGAAATTGTTTCATATATTTGTGTTTTTATATACTTTCATGCATTTTTCTCATTCCGATGAAATTGTGTTTAGGGGAAAACCTCAAAAAAATGGAAAACTGAGGAACACCCTGATATCCCTTCCTTTGGACGATATGCACTTGTGCATACAAGTAAAATGAAGTTGTTTTATGGTTTTTATGCACGTGTGCATTATGCACAACTGCACAAGTGCATATCGTCCAAAGGATGGGATACCAGGGTGTTCCTCAGTTTTCCGTTTTTTTGAGGTTTTCCCTTGAACCAGTCCCTATATATATATATATATCTTTTCATGAAGCATGCATCACTCTTTATATTGCTAATCTTTGGTACATTTTTTTATCGTACAGATTCCCAATTGGTTTGAAGGTGAAGGATCTGGGTCCACAAAAGACAATCCATTTCCATTGCCTGATGTCTACATGTCATCTCAGCAGAGAAATGTAGGTTTCGTGAATGTCCTTTTCAGGAGTACCTTATCTTTTTACCCATTTTTCTCTTTCTAAAAATGCTTATAACCGTTCTTCAGTTCACTTTTCACCTTTCAAAAAGAAACGAGGCTTGTTTCCACAACATTATCCATAATACTTGTTTTGCTTTTTACAGGACAAGAACTTGGTGGAGGTTAAACAGATTTTGAGAGAGACACAACTGGAAGATAGCAGAAAACGGGAATTATCAACTGCACTTCATGTCTACTTTAAAGACTGGTTATACGGTAATGTTGACCACAATTCTTTACACACCATTGACTGTTTGGAAACTCCAATTCATAATCATAGAAAATACCAACGTTTAGATTTAGGGTTTTGCAATTGTTGCTTGTGCTCTTGTATTAGTTGTATATGCATTCTCAACTCAAATTACTCCGTCTGTCCCAAAATAAATGTCCATATCTTTATTTTTATTTGTTCCAAAACTTTCAACAATTCCACCATTGATTATGAGATGGAGAAATTCACTACTCTCTCTGATAAATTTGTCATTTAGTTAATTAAGAAGTGTATTAATTACACATTTCTAACCATGTGTGCCTTTTTCATTGTGGATATTTATTTTGAGACGGAGGGAGTATTCCAGCCTCAAAATGTTGGTATTTTCTACCCAAAGTCTTAACAATAGCAAGATCAAGATTTGAAGAAAATTGCTACATCATATTTTCTAAGTAAACTTATTGTTTAAACTTCCAGCCATGAAAATAATTTTTTTTGTTACTAAAATATAATCATTAACTTTGCTTTATTTAATCATCTTGCAGCCTCTGGGAATGTTAGGCAATTGTACTGCTTACAAGGTGAGTAGCAACATGAAATGGAGTTGGAAAGCGAATGAGAGATACATAAACTTGATTTGGAACATTTTCGGCTTAACAAATGGGATTAAGATGGTGCTGCTTGTCCCATTAGAGATGCACTTGGATTGCACTGCAGAATATACTTTTTGCTAACTCCTTGTAACATCTTCTTTAATTATGTATTTATTTTCTTGAATATATCGCACCCATGCTTCGATTTTCCTTCATTATATTTTGAATCTGTATCTTATTTTATATGTTTTAACAATTAGTTTTTAATGGAATTTTAGCATCTGTAGCCTGACCTCTAGAGGTGGATCTTCTGTTTCAGTTTTATGCCTTTGCAGGTACATGAAAACGGACGTATTTTGGTCCGATTTCTATTTTGTGTAACGTATATTGGTCTAAACGTTTTGAAAGTACGTTGCATTTAATAGGAATCAGATCAACATTTTGCCCATTTGCTTAAAATTTACATCTTGGCTATTGCCTATTGCCTATTGCCTATTGCTGAGATTGGTATACTTGTATTTTTTTTTATTACAAGTTAGGAAATCAGGTCTTAGGAATTGGATATGAATGAATCTTCTATTATTAATCCTAAATTTCTAGTTAAAGGATGAACCAAATTGAAGGGATCTGGACCCTTGATTCAATCCTAATTGAAGATTAACACTAATGAGATGCATCAAGATTCACCCGATTCAATTTTCGAGAGAAGCGCAATTCATGGGTGGGTGTGAGAGTAAAAGCGATCAAGGGTTTAGAGTTCTTACGCTTCTCACCTTATTTTTTTTCTCACACGATCCTTCGTCCCAAACCAAATCACATCATACTTGAAAGTGCGTGTGGAGGATGAGATGTAGGCATTCATGTTCTTTAATTAATAGAACTCGATATCGGCCTGTTTGACTGGGAATACCCAAGTTGACCCAGCGGGATACCCATTGTCCCCACCCCTATCTATATAGGCCACAGGTTAAGGATCGTGTGGGAATAAGAGTTAAGGTGAGAAACGTAAGAAAGGATATGGACCTTGATCACTTTTAATCTCAAACTCACTCATGAATCGCGCTTGATACGGGAATTGATCTGGTGCATCGCAGTGTATCTCATCCTAATGTGCATCTAAGGGCCTGTTTGGAAGTGGCTTAATGAGAGTTTCAGCTTATTCGCTTAGCTATAACTGAGCGTTTGGCACTGGCTTAATCATAAAGAGGATGGCTTTTTCGCTTAGCTTCGGAGGGGTCGCTTTATGGAGACATGGTTTTATTCCTTCAATACCCCTCCCCCTCATCTTGCTCATCGATTTGCTCCTCCAAAACCAATTTCTTCCATCTTATCTCCCCCTCTAACTTGCTCATCAATCTGCTCCTCTCAAAACCCATTTTTTCCCCATGTTATTCCCCCTCATCTTGCTTATCGATCTCTTCCCCTCAAAATCTATTTCTTCCATGTTGTCTCCCCTCATCATGCTCGAAAATCTCAGATAGGAAGAAGGAGCTCGAAAATTTCATGTGGATGCTCAAGAATTGCAGGTCTTTTTTTGAGAATTGACGATGGTTCGAAAGGGACGAGTTTCGTGATTGTTCATTTTGAGAATTGATGCTGCTATTTTTTTGTGCGTCTAGAGAGAAAGATGCAGAGGAGATGGGTTTTACAAAGATCTGTTTTGGTTTGATGCTATTTTTACATTATTAAACTACAAATCTTCTTGTAATGATTCATGTTTTAAAAGAAATTCAAGCTCTTCGTGCAATCTACATATACACACTGGCTAAACATCTGTTCAAATATGAAAGAGGAGATGGGTTTTTACATAGTTCTATTTTGTTAGGAGATCAATACACCAAATATAAACAAAAGGGTAAAATGGTCGTTTTAATTGTTCAGACAGATTATTCAGCACAACTAACAAACAACAATTTTATTTATTCATACAGACAACTTTATCAATACAACTAACTTTATCCATACACGACTTAATGAAAAACCAACCAAACAGCCCCTAAGGGTGGAGATCCCTTCTTACGCTTCTCACCATAACTTCCCTACCTACCGGAATCCAACCCTATATATCTATATATATATATATATATAGGCTCTGTAAAATGCGAACCTTGCATTTGTTGCACACCTTACAAACCACAATGTGCATATGTGAACAACCGGTGTGCATATACATATGCATATGCATACATGTAAGAATATATATTTAATGGACCTACATTCATATGGATAATGCATATATGCATCTCAGATTATGCACACATTGTTCACATATGCACATTGGTTTGTAAGGGGTGCAACAAATACATGGTTTGTATTTGATTTGTATTATATATATATATATATATATATATATATATATATATATATATATATATATATAATAGGAAAGTTCATTTGCAAACTCTTTTTTCATTGTGAACATGAGGACTGATCTCATCCATCCACCTTTGTTGATATAACAATTCACATTAAGTAGAGTTTCTAATTAAAGTTATTAATGTCGGCCCCCGCCCATCTGGAGGTGATGGTGAGGGATCGTGTGAGAAGTTGAGGTTATCGTGAGAAGCATGATAAGTGGATCTGAACCGTTGACCACTTTTAATCAAATGCCCTCCCATGTGTTGGGTCTAGAAAGCCCCAATTATATAGAAAGTTTTATAAAGTCCATGTAAAGTCAAATGTGTTGTAATTAGCTTTGTAAGTATTTTGTGCTTTGGGAGTTTAAAGGGAGTTAAATGGGCTTGGGCCCATGTCTTGTATTTTGGACACTATAAATAGGTGTCTTAGGCTTACATTGTCATTTGAGACTTTGAGAGTCATTTAAGAGATCAGTATACTTTGAGAGAGTCGTATACTTTCAATTCTCCCTCCATTGTATTGTAAAGCATATGAATAGAGATCATTCAACAAATTGTTCTTCTTGACTATTTCTATTCAATCTTTATGGAGTATTCTTGATTGTTGCTTCAATTATGGGACTTACAATTGGTATCAGAGCTAAATCGAATAATTTCACATTCGATACGATCATTTTTGCAACAATTCAAGAATTCAAGATCTAATTTGAAGATTTGGAGATTCAAGATCGTTCTTAATCGTGTGCTATATTTGAAGGTAAATTTTCTGTGATCTTATACATCTTGAAGATCGTTTTTGTTTTTTTGGAGAAGATTTTCTTGATCTTGATAATTCCTGGAGAAGAGAAGAAGTTAGATGTTCATGATCTACTTCTAAATCAGTTTCTGCACTCAAATTGCTCGATGAAATGTCTACAAGAGATTTGGTACTAAATTTCATGTTCAAAGTCAGATCTGAAACGAGTTTTAGATCTTCGATTGCTTAAATTCAACTTTCTGAACTGATCAATCAGAAACTTGACTCTTGGCAATCTTTGTTCTAAGAAGAATTATGGAGATCGACTCATTCTTCTACATCAAATCAATTTGATGAGCATCTGATTTCATTGAAGGTGTTTAATGTGACAATATGAAGATTGTTGTGACAAGAGGATTATCAATGTAATAAACATGAGAAGTTATCATTCTTGTGCAAAAGTTTGATGGTTGATTGTAAAGAATTTTTGATACGAATCTTGATTGAAAATTCATGTTGGATTCTTGTGAGGGTGAATCAAACAATGATGTTGTTGAATTCTTGATCTGTTCAAGATTTATTTGGTACTATTTCAAGATGATCAAAGCAATGGAAGTTTTCTTAATCCAAATCATGAAGATGTGGTGCTTGAATTAGAAGAAAAACATATTTGTTCTTGTTAATCGTGAGTTTGACAAGTGCATCAAATTAATGGCTATAGTGGGCTGTTTGGTTGGTTTTAAAACAGTCTATTAATGATGATGTCAAGTCTCAAAGCTGTCAAAACAGAAAGCAAGCTGTAAGGGGCTGTTTGTTTGCTGTCAAAACAGTTTGGTGCTGATTGGA
Source organism: Saussurea involucrata (assembly GCA_033807775.1). Taxonomy (NCBI): domain Eukaryota; kingdom Viridiplantae; phylum Streptophyta; class Magnoliopsida; order Asterales; family Asteraceae; genus Saussurea; species Saussurea involucrata. The sequence goes on from CM066314.1 coordinate 196,405,518, forward strand.
GCTGTCCAAAACAGAAAATCTGAGCCGAAATAATTGGTTGCTGTCAAAGAAGATTTTGTTGCTGTCTTGTTGATTTAAAACAGAAAACTAGCTGCTGTTTTTGCTTAAAAGAAGCTGTTTGCTGTCTATTCGAAGTACACTGCAGAAAGTTATGGGGCTGATTTGTTTCTGAATTTGTTTGCTGTCCAAAACAGCAGATTTGAGTTTGCTGTCAAAGAAAAATTTTGTTTGGTGCTGCTAAATTCATAACATTTCAGCTGTCAGTTTCGAACAAACAATAAGTTGTTTGCTGTCAGATCAGAGTGTTTGCTGTAAGAGATGTTTATGCAGATCCAAGAAACTATTGGATGTATATCGAGAATTTGATGTTGTTTATTCAAGATTTTAAGTCTTGTGTAATCGGAGACTACTTGCAGCTCAGAGTTATGTTCAGAATCAAGTCTTCAGAGTTCTGATCGTATTTAATCAGAATTCTGATCATGTACAATCAGATTTGGGTGTCTCCTAAGAAGTTTAAGTGAACTCAGAAGCCAGATCGTGAGATGTTCAAAAGCTAATCAGAACTCAGATTAAGTTGTCCAGATTTCTCAGTTTAATCAGACCTGTTCATAAATCAGATTGAGAACAAAATGGAGTTAAGGGACAGACTATTCAGATTTTTGATCAAGGCTATTCAGAGTTGTGATCGTTCTTATTCTGAGTTTTTGGCAAACTTCAAAATTCTAAGTCTTCAAGTTCAGATCTTGTTTAATCAGATTTCTGATCATGAGTGTTCAGAACTATGATCAAGAGTGATCAGAATTACACTTAAGCTTTCTCAGAACATTCTTGTGTAGTCAGAATTTCAACAAAGGCCATTCGGAATTCTGACTAAGAGTAATCATAACTTACACTTAGTATTTTCAGAGCAATCATGCATACTCAGAATTCTAATATGTCCATTCAGAAGTAACACTTGGTCTTTTCAAAGCAAAAATGTGAAACTTGACAGATTTGCACACCTGTCATATTTTGATCAGAACTCCCTCCTCGAAGCTCCAAATTTGACGATTTCAGATGCACTGGATTTCTAAGACACAGATGAACATTTTTCATGTTTTGAGTTTGTTCTGAATCGATGTGCTTATTGGTCAGATTCTGTGTCAAAGTCAGTGTATTGCTGCTGGATCGAAGCAACGTTTTTCACGATATTTCTCCCAACTTTCAGAAAGATGTTCTATCTTCTATTTTTTGTGAATCCAAGCTGAGTTATTGAAGTGTGTTAAGACACTCCCTCTACTGAGCTTAATGGATTAAGCTCTTGAGCTTAATGGTCATACAACTCGAATTTCAAGGACGAATTCTTTATTATAAACTGAGGTGGTTTCAGTCGAGCTTATTGCACATTGAATTCGATTTTAAAGTTGTAATTTGTGAAGAAGAAGAGCAAATTTTGAGGGGGAGCTTGGATAGATTTGTAAGGCGTGAAGATATGCAACATTAAAGTTTTCAAAGAAATCAAGGGGGAGATCATTTGACGATGCTTTCTTTATAAAACTTTAGGGGGAGATTGTTGGGTCTAGAAAGCCCCAATTATATAGAAAGTTTTATAAAGTCCATGTAAAGTCAAATGTGTTGTAATTAGCTTTGTAAGTATTTTGGGCTTTGGGAGTTTAAAGGGAGTTAAATGGGCTTGGGCCCATGTCTTGTATTTTGGACACTATAAATAGGTGTCTTGGGCTTACATTGTCATTTGAGACTTTGAGAGTCATTTAAGAGACCAGTATACTTTGAGAGAGTCGTATACTTTCAATTCTCCCTCCATTGTATTGTAAAGCATATGAATAGAGATCATTCAACAAATTGTTCTTCTTGCCTATTTCTATTCAATCTTTATGGAGTATTCTTGATTGTTGCTTCAATTATGGGACTTACACCATGAATTGCGGCTTAATAGGGAATCGGTGCTAGGTGCATCTTATTGTTGTTCGGGTTTTGTGTGTACCTGAAAATGTCATAAATAAACCATGACGCAAGTATACATCTCAATCTATTATCGCCTTATAACAAGTAATAATGGTACAAAGTACCGAATATCGATCCCACAGGGAAGCGTGATAAAGTTTCTCTTTAAAATTCCAATTTATAAAAACAGGCTTCAGATGGCGAATTCGAAGGTAATATTTTGTTGGGAGTTTGTGAGTAACAACTAATGAAAATTAAATCAGTTATAAGAAGATAGCACATGGTAATAAGGTCCATTGGGATTTAACTAATAATTAGATAAAAAGACGAGACAATATTCCTTCGTTATCTCAAGTGTCGGATATTTTATGATGCAACAGACCAGTTGTCAGTTGATCAATTGTGCTCCACCACAAAATATAACTTTGATTTAAATAACGTCAGACAATCATACTGTACGATACACCTTTTTATCTTTTTTATCAGTCTCGGTCCCAATTTTCACTTTATACACCGAACTAAGGCGATTAGCCCATCATCGTTTAGATTCCAATTATAAGAGATATACTAGTTTTAAAACAAATAATGGAGATGGACACCGCGTTAATTAAATGAAACTTACTTGAGTTGAGCGTCGTGACTTGTTGCACAAGTAACAAATCGTTTTGAGAAATTACTAAATTTAAGTGAACATGGCAATTATAGAGTGACTTTTAAAAAATGTAAAATTAATTGCTACAAATTTGACGAGAAAATTAATCATTGATTTTAAAACTAAAGTTAAGGGAAAGGAGATTATTAATCTAAGAGGAAAATCTTGTTTCTAATGTGATTTTAAAACGAAGAGTTCTTGATGATTACTTTGCATGTTGTTAACGAGCTAATTATGAAAACTTAAATGTAGCATGAGTTTGAGATGAGAAAAAATGGAACTTATGCAAAAACACTTACCAAACCGTGAACTAATTTTAATTGGGAATCCAAAGTGATTAATTCAGACTTCCGGTTTATCTTGCAAATGAAATTACGTGAGAACCAAGTTTTGTCAAGAGTCGAGAATAAGAGAAGGAAAGAAAATCGTGAGTTGTTTAGCAAGCCATTAAGTAATAACACAATTTTAGAGCAAGTTGTGTTAGCTCCAATTCTACTGTTTATAGAAGTATTGAAAAATAGGCTAAGTGTTGACACCGACAGAGGTTCTGCCAAGACACCGATAGAAGACCCAAGTAAAGACTCGACTGAAGACATTCACAGAAGACAAGGCCACAGATCCTCTGCCATACTTGACAGAGCCTCTGTGGTATGAAGACTGAAGACTGAAGACTTAGAAGAATACTTGAAGATCAAGACTAAGACGATCGTGCTTCTCACGTTTACTGTTGTACGAAGATCTTGAAGATCATTCGTACAAGGCTCGCCCTGCTTCCTCCACGTGTCAACCTCTGATGGGTTGCAACCTTTAATAGAGTGCGGTGCACTACAACAACGTTGTACCTGTCACTGTTCCACGATAGTGTCTTTTGTGCCTTAGTACTTCTTGTCTCCATCTTGTCCCCTGTAGAAGTAGTATAAATAGAAGACTCATGTTGAGCTCTTCTATTAAGCTTTGCACGATACACACACCATTAGAGTAGAATTCTTGTAATACCTTCGGTGTTCTTGGTGTTCTTATTATATCAAATACAGTGAATCATTGAGTTAATTATCTGTGTTATTTCCACTTCACGTATTTGATATTGTGTGTTTATCTATCAAGTATTACCTCTTTAGTTCGTTAATACGCTTCCGCATCCTAATTTGTTTGAACTAATAGGTATATAAATCATTGTTAAGCAATATAGGAACCAACAATTGGTATCAGAGCGGTTCTTGATTTTCTATATCAAGAGATCCTCACTTACAATGATTTTTGGTAGAAACTTGGCTTGATTTTAACCTGTTCTTAGTGTATTTCAAACAGACTCTACTTTTCTGCCATTCTCGACCAGTTCGACTTTGGTAAACCTACAGAATCTGTTTTCTCGGTTAAAACTCTCCATTTTAGTGCATTGCCAAGGTTTTAAGCTTATAAACACTTTTCGAAACATCCACATCATCATCTGAAAGTTTGCAGTTCATACTCTGTTTTCTGGTATTTTTCAAACCTCTTTCAAAATGGCAAACACGAACAACTTCTTCATCGCTGGTTCTCGAACCAAGCCACCCACTCTACTCAGAGATGAGTACCCTCAGTGGAAGATACGAATGATTCACTTCTTCGAGGGTACTGACAAAGTACTTGTCTACTATATCAAAAATCCTCCCTTCGTACCAATGATCACAGTACCTCGAGTACCTACCACAGATGACACACCAGATATTCCTGAGCACGAGAAACCAAAGACCAAGGACAAGTGGTCCGAGCCAGATTGGGCCAAATATGAAGTTGCTCAGAAGACCAAAAGACTTCTGATAATGGCCATCCCCAATGACCTCTTCCAATCCCTAGATGCGTGTGAATCTGCATACGATCTATGGAAGGAACTGGAGAAACAATTGGAGGGAGGGGCCAAGACTCAGAAGAAGCGCAGAGCCCAATGCATCAATAAATACTATGCATTCAAAGCTCTGCCCACAGAATCTCTGCAGTCAACATACGATCGGTTCAACTCTCTGATCAACAAATGCAAGAAGTTCGGGATCCACAAAACCTCTGAGGAGAATAATGTCATGTTCCTAAAGAGCCTAAATGAAGAATGGCTCCAGTTGTCTATGTCTCTGCAAACTAATCAGGACTTAGACTCCTGGACTCTGTCAGATCTTTATGGAACGTTGGCAGCCCAAGAACCTCAAATTGCACAAGCAAAAGCTCAAGTCAGTGCACCCCTTGCACTTGTTGGTAAGGCTACAGAAGCTAAAGAAAAGCCGAAGAAGGAGAAAGTTGTGGAGGAAAAGAAGGAGAAGAAGAAGAAGGTAATGATCGTTGACAGTGAAGAGGAGGAGGTGGTGGAAGAAGAGGAGGCAACTATGGCCTCAATTGCTAAGTCTCTAGCCCTTTTGACCCGAGAGTTCAGCAGAGGATACCAGAAGAAGTCTGGTTATGAACGAAACGGAAGAGATGATCGTGGTGACTCAAGGAACCAGGGAAGAGAAGGATCGAATGACCAACAGAGGTCAAATGACAAGAATGACAGAGGTGGTGACCAACAGAGGTCAAACGACAGAGGAGGAAATGCCCCCCAGAACCAGGGTTGTTTCAACTGTGGCAAGCCGGGCCACTATGCTGCTGACTGTAGGAGCAAGTCAAACCGCCCTCAGAGGGACTCTGCTTTCTACAAAAAGAAGGTAGAGTATTATGCTCAGAAGTCGCTCATGGTGGAGCAAGAGAACTGGCAGTCAGATGAATCTTCTGACGAAGGAGAAAAGAAGAACGCCCTGTTCTGTGGCATGGCAGAAGTTAGCTCCTCCGACTCTGATAGTGAGGTATCCACTTCTGACTCTTATTCTAATCAAGCAGAAGCTGATTTGCTTAAACTAACCATTGAATATACTGAACTTAAAAAGACCTGCGAAAGTGTTCAAAAGAAACTCACCTTCTTTGAGAGAGAAGCTAGACTTCTCACTCAAGAAAAGTCTAAAAATTTTCAAGAAAAGGAAGAAATTGAAACAAATTGAAACAAATTGAAACAAACATCTAAATCCTTTGAAAGAAAAGATTTCTGAACTCAACTCTGCCTTAAAAGCTAAATCTAAAGAACTTATGGATGTTGAGAGCGACATAATGAATATCTTAGCTCTTAAACATTATTTTCAAAAGGAAAGAGAAGTCCTCTATCAAGATCTACTCAGAAGAGATCTTTTAATTAAGAAATATCAAGATGCACAGAAGGTGTACGAGAAAATTAATACACAAATAGAGAGACGGGGAATTGTCTTCTGTGATATAGATCCATACACTGGAACCAAAAGAGACAAATCTCTGTCCTCTCTATTTCATATTGGAAGTACAAGAAAACCAGGATTTCCAAACCTACTCTCTGTAAGTAAAAGGCGAAAAGTCTATGGGGAACCTCACGAGAGGAAACCTCTAAAGATGATAAATGTGTGGTATCAAAACACATATTTGTCACCTTCAATCTCTGTCAAAAGAGAATCCAAACCTAAGAAGTATCTGAAAAGTCAAGATCAGATAGGAATCTTCAAGTTTGGTGACCCCGAGACTCAAACACAGGTTGCTTTTGTCTGCATGATAGACTCTGAAAAGAAACTATCGGCAGAGGCACCTGAGTTCAAGCCTACCTCTTCAGAAGAAAGCCTTAAAAATATCTCTGAAAAAGAGTTGATGGAAATCGGGAAAAATAACTTTTATGAAAACCTCTGTACATCCTCTGTCGATCAAAATCTCTCTGATGAAATCTTGATAGATACTTCTGTTGACTTGGAAGATAGTCCCATAGAAAAGGAAGAAAGCGAGTATGGCACATGCTCTGAAAGTCCAGCCTCTGTCGAAAGAGAACTAAGTGACTCAACCTCTGTATATGTGTAACGCCCCAAAATTTCAAGAAAATTTAAAAAAATTTTAAACACGCATATTTAATAATAAGTCTCCATTTATTAAACCCAAAATAATAATTGCAATCACGAGCGTTATTAAAACATAAGTCAACAGCGGAAATTAAATTGTTTATTCAATAACGGGAAAATGTTTAATAAGCAAGTCCTTCGACCCATCCGTCATGCGCGTCAGTGTGTGCCAGTCATGCCTTCGTACCACTTGTACCTGCAGCCACTGTAAATTGGGAGGGGTAAGCACGAAGCTTAGTGAATTCAAACACAACAATTAACAATGGTTATCTCATATTACCCCTAAAGCAAAGAGGATCACACCACCACATCCAAGTCTACGAACAAATCATAAGCAAGTATAATAACCACCACATAACAAAATTCCCGGGCGGATGTCGAGTCTACGGCCCCGCCGCACGTTTCCGCCTACTGCGGGAAACACCCGTTTTACGCCTACTGCGTGTGACATTCTTTTTACGCCTACTGCGTAAACGCCCCTTTTACGCCTACTGCGTAAAACACCTCCGTCCCCGTCGGGACTCGGCCCCGCCGAATAATGTAGCACATAATGTTAACTAAACGTCCCACTATCTAGCCCCCAACAATCCCGCATATAATTTTCACACACGTGCTACAGTAATAATAAACAACTATTAATTAATTGTAGTGAGAGAACTCACCTCGGGTGCGCGCCTAGCTAAAAATAGTAAGTAGCTCCACACAACGACGATCACTTTCCGGCACCTAAACGTACGATAAAATACGTCAATACGAGACCCGGACCCCACGACGCGACACACCCCAAAACTGTCGCTAAAAACTAACTTTCGGTCCCACCGGACAGGTCTGTTCGGGACCTGATTCGACTACCATAAACCCAGAAAATTTCCAGGTTTATCATACGGTTGGATAGTGCTCTGAAATACCTTTTCAAGGACATACTATTCGCCTCCTAACGATTTTTCTACAAATAATTACGAATTACTAAAGATCGCCTACCGAAACTGTCCGTTTTCGGACCAGTTCACACAAACAGCCCCGAACAGCCTAGTTCCGGGCCAAATTAGACTTTCGGCGAAACACGAAAAACGTTCCTAACTCAAATTAGGAAAAACGGGCACAGGTTTCAGGTTAAAACGATCTACGAGCAACAAGTTATGAATTTAGCAAGCTCATGACAGATTTAAGAAAATATCACATGAAATGACGAATCTCCAAACTTGCGGCCCCTATTTCTCCTAGCTCGAGGCCGAACCGGCTTTCCGTCAAAACACGGGAAACGTGCCCGGTCTCGAGCTCTAAACGTGGACACCAAGCTCGGCCCAAACGGAGTTGCGACGGGAAAACTACAGCCGTCACAAAAACAGGGCTGCACTACTAATTTTTATAAATAGACGATTTAACGACGATAAAAACAAATATTAACGAAACGACCGATCGATTGGACGACGATTACACATACTCTACACTGAAAAAATTTAATCCGACATCACCACCTTCCATCCACGGCCCTCCGGCGACGGTGGTCGCCGGCGGCTGTCGACGGCGGTTCATAACAAAAGACGATACGAAACGAAATATGGATAAACGTAAAATTACGTAACGAATCGCGCAAGGGAAAAGAACGCATACGACCGAACACAGCAGCCCTCCCGCCACCGTACGCTCTCCGGCAGCGGCTCCCGGCGGTGGCGCGTGGCGCACGGCGGCAGCGCGCTGCGCACGGCGGCCACACCGCCGGGCCCCCCGATTCGACGAGAAAACAACTACAACAAGAGGAGGGGGTTTCGAGGGTTACCTTTTGACGAAAAATACGACACTACCGGCGGTTCCCGACGCTCTCCGGTTAACTCCGGCGACTCCTCCGATCAACTCTCTCCTCTCGCGATCTCGTCTCTCTCTCTCTTGCTCCTTTCTCCGGCGGTGACGAACACGACAGGGGGGGGGGGGGCTGCTTCACGGTGGCGGAAAAGAGAAGGGTAGGGTTTCAATTTTTTGTTTGTTACGATTGAAAGGAAGGAGAGGGGAATTAGGGTTAGTGATTTGATTAGCAAGAAAGGAAATACCAAGAAGTTAAGAGGTTTGAGAGGCTCTCGGTCCATGCTTTGCATGGGCCGATCCTCTATCCCACTTTCACCAAAAAAACATAAAAGGCCCCTTAACAACCCAAAAGTTACACAACTCGAAACAAACCCGAGAAGCTCGCGAATTGGTTATTTGACACCGAATCGCAAACGAGACCAATCAACGAGGACGATTTACAATATTTAATTTTTTTTTTTGAATAAATAAAAGCATATAACCAAAAATGGACATACCGGGACACGGGCTTTACAACTCTCCCCCGCTTGGATTAGACTTCGTCCCCGAAGTCCACGCCTGCAAACAGCTCCGGGTAGTTCTCCCGCATTTCGGCTTCTGGTTCCCACGTCCATTCTGAACCCTTCCGGTGTTTCCACTGGACCTTAACCAATCCAACCACCTTGTTGCGCGAAGTCCTCGTCCTCCTGTCGAGGATGGCAATCGGTTTCTCTACATAGTTGAGTCTCTCGTCAATCTGAATGTCCTCGAGAGGGATGACTGCCGACTCGTCCATCACACACTTCCGCAATTGAGAAACGTGGAAGGTGTTATGGATCAGACTCAACTCCTCCGGTAGCTCCAAACGGTAAGCCACCTTCCCCACACGCGCGATGACCTTGTATGGCCCGATGTAGCGAGGGCCCAGCTTTCCCCGCTTACGAAAACGAATTACCCCCTTCCAGGGTGACACCTTCAAAAGAACATAGTCTCCGACTTGAAATTCCAAGTCCGATCGTCTCTTATCAGCGTAACTCTTCTGCCGGCTCTGAGCAGTGACTAATCGGTCTCGAACCATCTGAATCATCTCTGTCGTCTTTAATACAACGTCGGTGCTCCCCAATACTCGGTGACCAACCTCGCCCCAGCAAATGGGCGTCCGGCACTTCCTGCCATACAACACCTCGTACGGCGCTCTGCCAATACTGGCATGGTAGCTGTTATTATAAGAGAACTCAGCTAGCGGAAGATATTGATCCCAACTACCCCCGAAATCAATAACACATGCTCGCAGCATGTCCTCGAGTGTCTGAATAGTACGCTCACTCTGCCCGTCCGTCTGAGGATGAAATGCTGTACTGAAGTGCAACCGCGTACCCATCTCATTCTGAAACTTCTCCCAAAATCGGGAGGTGAAACGAGTATCCCGATCCGAGACAATCGAGACTGGCACCCCGTGCCGAGTTACAATCTCTCGAATGAACACCTCCGCGAGCTTATCTGCCGAAAAGCTCTCTTTAATTGCCAAGAAGTGAGCGCTCTTAGTCAGACGATCCACGATCACCCAAATAGTATCATTCCCTCGCTGAGTTTTGGGAAGCTTAGTGATGAAATCCATCGTGATTTGCTCCCACTTCCACACCGGAATCTCTAACGGCTGCAATTTGCCGTGCGGCCGCTGATGCTCCGCCTTGACCTTCCGACAGGTCAAGCATGCTTCCACACTCTTAGCTACATCCTGCTTCATACCGGGCCACCAGTAGCCTTCCCGCAAGTCTCTATACATCTTGGTAGCTCCGGGATGAATCGAAAACTTGGACTTATGTGCCTCGTCCAACAGTGTCTGGCGGTTCCCACCGGTGTACGGGACCCAAACTCTGCCATAACGGGTCATTAGTCCCCGACTATCCCGTACCAAATTCGGAATTTCTCCCGAAACTCTCTCCCGTTTAGCATTTTCCTCTAACACGGCCACCTCTTGAGCGATACCTATCGACTCCAAAAGTGGTGCAACTACCGTCAACCGCTGACAAAATCCCTTCAGCGATCCCCCGACCGGATGCCGGCTAAGTGCGTCCGCGACTACATTCGCTTTACCTGGGTGGTAAAGTATCTCGCAGTCGTAATCCTTGACCACATCAAGCCACCTTCGCTGACGCATATTAAGATTTTGCTGGTCCATCAGATATTTAAGACTCTTGTGGTCAGTGTAGATCGTACACTTGACACCATAAAGATAGTGTCTCCAAATCTTCAGAGCAAAAACCACTGCTCCCAACTCCAAGTCATGAGTCGGGTAGTTCGCTTCGTGAGGCTTCAGCTGCCTCGAAGCGTAAGCTATGACCTTGCCGCGTTGCATCAGCACGGCACCCAACCCCTGATATGAAGCATCACAATAAACCACCAAATCCTCCATACCCTCGGGCAAAGTTAACACAGGAGCCTCACATAAACGCCTGCGTAGCTCCTCAAACGCCTTCTGTTGCTCTTCACCCCAACTGAAAGCTGCAGTTTTCTTCGTCAGTTTCGTCATAGGCAAGGCGATTTTGGAGAAATCTTGGATAAATCTCCGATAATACCCTGCTAAACCGAGAAAACTTCGCACCTCGGTAGGAGTTTTCGGCACCTCCCACCGCATAACTGCCGAAATCTTGGCTGGATCGACCATGATACCATTCTGATTCACGACATGTCCTAAGAATTGGACCTCTCGTAACCAGAATTCACACTTGGAGAACTTAGCATAAAGCTTCTCCCGTCTCAAAACTTCTAACACTTCCCGCAAATGCACCTCGTGCTCTTCCTTCGTCTTGGAATATACAAGAATGTCGTCGATGAACACAATCACCGAACGATCCAACATCGGGCTACACACCCTGTTCATGAGGTCCATGAACGCTGCTGGTGCATTGGTGAGCCCGAAAGGCATCACCACGAACTCGTAATGGCCGTAACGCGTGCGAAAAGCCGTCTTCTCCGTATCTTCGCTACGCACCCGCATCTGATGGTACCCGGATCTCAAGTCAATCTTAGAGAACCACGAGGCTCCCTGCAACTGATCAAACAAATCATCAATCCTTGGCAAAGGATAACGATTCTTCACCGTAAGCTTATTCAGCTCCCGGTAGTCAATGCACATCCGCTGAGATCCATCTTTCTTTTTCACGAACAAGATCGGAGCTCCCCACGGTGAACAACTCGGTTTGATGAACTCCTTCTCCAGAAGCTCCTGCAGCTGCTCATAAAGCTCCTTCATTTCCGGTGGAGCCAAGCGATAAGGTGCCTTGGCCACCGGAGCAGCACCTGGAATCAGGTCGATTCGAAACTCCACCTGTCGCGCGGGAGGTATCCCTGGCAACTCATCGGGGAATACATCGGCGAATTCCCTCACGACTGGCACATCCTCGGCACTAATCTTCGTCTCATCGACACGCGTATCCACCACATACGCCAAGAACCCCTGCCCACTATGCTGAAGGTATCTCCGAGCCCTCGCCGCAGAACAAATAGCCGTAACCCGACTAGGCGAGTCTCCCTGAATCAACAGTTCTCCCCCGCTTGGGGTTCGAACCCGTACTTGTTTGCGACGGCAAACAATCTCTGCATCGAACGCGTCCATCCAATCCATGCCCACTATCACGCAAAGCTCTCGCATCGCTATAGGGATCAAATCGATAGGAAACCTCACACCCGAGATTTCCAACGTGCATCCCCGATACACGTCCGTAACCGTCAAGGTCCTATCATCGGCGACCTCGACCAATAAAGGACATCCTAGACGTCCCACCACTCGACCCAACCTCTCGCTAAAAGTGCGAGACACGAATGAATGAGTAGCCCCGCTATCAAACATTACCACCGCAGGTACAGAATTGACTAGAAACGTACCTAATATATAAAGAATAACAATACATAAACACAGGGCATGAAAAGGAAAGACAAAAGAAAAGAGTGATGAAACATACCTGTCACCACCTTAGGCGTCGCCTGCGCCTCCTCCACCTTCAGCTGGTGGACTCTCCCTCGGGCCACCTCCGTCCCGGGCTGACCCGTACGGCCGTCGGTGATGCGCAGCGGGGCATTCGCAGGAGCCCTCTGTGCACCACCCCCATCAGTTGCCCTAGCATTCGGGCAGTTGGCCTTCACATGGCCAGCCTGTTTACAGCCGAAACATAACATCAGTGGCGACCTACAATCTCTACTGAGATGGCCAGGCTGCCCACACTTGTAACATGCATCAGATCTTCTACCACTCACATCCCGGGCCTTAGAACCGCTACTCTTCGTGTGCCCACGAGAATCAACAAACTTCGATTTCTTTGGCACTGCAGAGGTAGGCGTCACTGCCTGTGCCGCCTTCCTCTTCTTTGCTTGGGTCTCCAACTCTAACTCTCTTCTCCGCGCTGCATCCATCATAGCCGACAGCGAAGGATGTTGCACTGCGCTCACAATTTCCCGGATCTCGGTCCGAAGCATGTCTTTGTACCTCGCCATCTTCATTTCTTCTGAGGCCGCATATTGGGGACAGAATAGCGCCATTTCGGTAAACTTCTTGTTCATCTCCTTTATGGTCTCCGTAGTCTGGTTCAGCTCCAAGAACTCCTTCGCTATTCTTTCCATCTCTATCGGCGGCACGTACTCAGCACGGAAACGAGCAACGAACTCGTCCCAAGTAAGAGTGGTATGCTCGGCCAGAGTCAATGCCGTGGCGCACCAGTCTTTCGCTCCCTCGCGAAGTAGATTCACTGCAAATCGAACCTTCAAGTTATCCGGACAACCGCTTGTCAGAAAAGCGCACTCCATGTCGGATATCCAGCGCATGCTAACGATAGGGTTAGAGTCACCCTTGAATTCTGGTGGAGAGCAGGCAGAAAGATCCCGATACTGGAAGTCTCGGGCACGGGGCTGTCCCCCAACAGGTGGCGGCATCGCTGCAAACCGCTCCTCCACTAGAGTCACCAGTTGATCCGGAATTGCGGTGATAATCTCGGGAATTACATCCCCAACAGCTCGTGCAACCTCACTTACAATCATCTCTTGGATCCGCTCCTCAGTGATCCCGGCTTCAGCCCTCGGCTCAGCCTCACCGCGTCTCCTAGTGTTGACCATTCTATAAGAAGGAGAAATTCAAAGAGTTATTATCAGCTAATAACTCACACTATCAACACATACGCTCAACTCCTTGAATTCCTCGCGACTTTCCCGACCCGAGTACTGATCCTGTGCTTCCGGTAGTAGGAGCTCTACTACTACCTTCCACACCTATCATTACCCGTTTCGTGTCCCATCCCGAGGGTCCAAGTAGTCTCGCCGCAACTCAACACATATGCCCGCACCGGCATATGCACTCACCCTTCCTAGCTCCCTAGGAATTATATTCCACCCACTACCCTCGCTACTATAAAAACCCTGTTAATCATAATGAGTGGCCGCGCAAATACCCAATCATATGCAGTGCAAGACAAATAGACTTTCGAATACTAGATTCTATCCTAGAACGGTTGGACTCAAACAAGAGCTGCGCAATAGAACTAAATCGAATATTCTAAGGCTATTAGCCTCTTACCGCATACGATTTAAAGGGCACCTACTTAGAAACCTACTATAATTAGCAAGAAAATCATAATAGCAAGTAATCCAACGTATCGCATAGTGTCAACCTCAGGCAATCTAGCATGCATGCCCTATGATCTAGAAAGCGATAAAATGAGAAAACACTAAGCATTGTACCTTTCCCTTGGCTCCGGCTGACTGTACACACTGCGCCCTCGATCACCGTTCCTCGAACGGGTTTTCATCTTTTCCTCTTTATTTCCAAAAGGTTTAAAAAGAAAATTTTTAAAAAAAAAAAAAAAAAAAAAAAAATTTCCCAGCCGCAACTTGAGACCAAACACACCGAGGTGCGTTTGATTCACTCAAGCCGTGCTCTGATACCAAGTTGTAACGCCCCAAAATTTCAAGAAAATTTAAAAAAATTTTAAACACGCATATTTAATAATAAGTCTCCATTTATTAAACCCAAAATAATAATTGCAATCACGAGCGTTATTAAAACATAAGTCAACAGCGGAAATTAAATTGTTTATTCAATAACGGGAAAATGTTTAATAAGCAAGTCCTTCGACCCATCCGTCATGCGCGTCAGTGTGTGCCAGTCATGCCTTCGTACCACTTGTACCTGCAGCCACTGTAAATTGGGAGGGGTAAGCACGAAGCTTAGTGAATTCAAACACAACAATTAACAATGGTTATCTCATATTACCCCTAAAGCAAAGAGGATCACACCACCACATCCAAGTCTACGAACAAATCATAAGCAAGTATAATAACCACCACATAACAAAATTCCCGGGCGGATGTCGAGTCTACGGCCCCGCCGCACGTTTCCGCCTACTGCGGGAAACACCCGTTTTACGCCTACTGCGTGTGACATCCTTTTTACGCCTACTGCGTAAACGCCCCTTTTACGCCTACTGCGTAAAACACCTCCGTCCCCGTCGGGACTCGGCCCCGCCGAATAATGTAGCACATAATGTTAACTAAACGTCCCACTATCTAGCCCCCAACAATCCCGCATATAATTTTCACACACGTGCTACAGTAATAATAAACAACTATTAATTAATTGTAGTGAGAGAACTCACCTCGGGTGCGCGCCTAGCTAAAAATAGTAAGTAGCTCCACACAACGACGATCACTTTCCGGCACCTAAACGTACGATAAAATACGTCAATACGAGACCCGGACCCCACGACGCGACACACCCCAAAACTGTCGCTAAAAACTAACTTTCGGTCCCACCGGACAGGTCTGTTCGGGACCTGATTCGACTACCATAAACCCAGAAAATTTCCAGGTTTATCATACGGTTGGATAGTGCTCTGAAATACCTTTTCAAGGACATACTATTCGCCTCCTAACGATTTTTCTACAAATAATTACGAATTACTAAAGATCGCCTACCGAAACTGTCCGTTTTCGGACCAGTTCACACAAACAGCCCCGAACAGCCTAGTTCCGGGCCAAATTAGACTTTCGGCGAAACACGAAAAACGTTCCTAACTCAAATTAGGAAAAACGGGCACAGGTTTCAGGTTAAAACGATCTACGAGCAACAAGTTATGAATTTAGCAAGCTCATGACAGATTTAAGAAAATATCACATGAAATGACGAATCTCCAAACTTGCGGCCCCTATTTCTCCTAGCTCGAGGCCGAACCGGCTTTCCGTCAAAACACGGGAAACGTGCCCGGTCTCGAGCTCTAAACGTGGACACCAAGCTCGGCCCAAACGGAGTTGCGACGGAAAAACTACAGCCGTCACAAAAACAGGGCTGCACTACTAATTTTTATAAATAGACGATTTAACGACGATAAAAACAAATATTAACGAAACGACCGATCGATTGGACGACGATTACACATACTCTACACTGAAAAAATTTAATCCGACATCACCACCTTCCATCCACGGCCCTCCGGCGACGGTGGTCGCCGGCGGCTGTCGACGGCGGTTCATAACAAAAGACGATACGAAACGAAATATGGATAAACGTAAAATTACGTAACGAATCGCGCAAGGGAAAAGAACGCATACGACCGAACACAGCAGCCCTCCCGCCACCGTACGCTCTCCGGCAGCGGCTCCCGGCGGTGGCGCGTGGCGCACGGCGGCAGCGCGCTGCGCACGGCGGCCACACCGCCGGGGCCCCCGATTCGACGAGAAAACAACTACAACAAGAGGAGGGGGTTTCGAGGGTTACCTTTTGACGAAAAATACGACACTACCGGCGGTTCCCGACGCTCTCCGGTTAACTCCGGCGACTCCTCCGATCAACTCTCTCCTCTCGCGATCTCGTCTCTCTCTCTCTTGCTCCTTTCTCCGGTGGTGACGAACACGACAGGGGGGGGGGGGGGGCTGCTTCACGGTGGCGGAAAAGAGAAGGGTAGGGTTTCAATTTTTTGTTTGTTACGATTGAAAGGAAGGAGAGGGGAATTAGGGTTAGTGATTTGATTAGCAAGAAAGGAAATACCAAGAAGTTAAGAGGTTTGAGAGGCTCTCGGTCCATGCTTTGCATGGGCCGATCCTCTATCCCACTTTCACCAAAAAAACATAAAAGGCCCCTTAACAACCCAAAAGTTACACAACTCGAAACAAACCCGAGAAGCTCGCGAATTGGTTATTTGACACCGAATCGCAAACGAGACCAATCAACGAGGACGATTTACAATATTTATTTTTTTTTTTGAATAAATAAAAGCATATAACCAAAAATGGACATACCGGGACACGGGCTTTACAATATGAGGACGATTCATCCTCTGACGAATCTGAGACTGACAAATCAGAGATAGTACCTTGTGACTCAGAGGATTTTAAGCTACCCTCTGGAGTTCTTAACAGAACTATTCCTTCCAAGGAGAAAATCACAAGTGTTCCTATCTGTCCAGACTTTTTGGACATGTGTATACAAACCAAAACCTCTCTTGAGCTTAAGAACATCAAACAACAAAAGGAAATGTATTCTCAAAATCCAACAAGTTCAAAGACTTCAAAATCCTTAAAGCCTCTTAAAGAAAAACTAACTTGGCAACAAAAGGGTAAGTGGGTTGAAAATAACAAGTCTTTTGCTTCTGTGACAGTGAAACCTGCAGAAGTTTACCACAGAAGAAGGGGACCACAGAAGGCTACTCTCTACAGAGATTTTCCAAACAAACAATCTAGTCTACATAGGTCCTCTTGTAATAGGAAGGCAAATGCTAGAATAGACTGTAATAAAGCCTCTGTACCCTGTTTCAATGTTTTTAATGAAAAGTTCAAGCAAATCTCTTCGCATATTAATTACTGTCATTGTTTTGATCTCATGTATAAATTAAACCAACACTTCTCAAGCCCACACTGTTTCCTCTCTTTGCCCAAAAAGAATGCTAATTTCAAGGGAAAGAAGAAACAAAATGGTTCTTCAACAGAAGCTAAAACCAAACCCAAGGATGCTAAGGAAACCTTGAAGACCTCTGACAAAAAGGGACCCATTTGGATATGGGTACCTAAAAATCTCTGATTGTCTTGCAGAAGCAGTATGTGCCAATCTGGTATCTTGACTCCGGGTGCTCGCGGCACATGACTGGCGACAGAGGTCTACTATCCTCGTACAAAGATAAACTCGATGGTGGATCTGTGACCTTTGGCGACAACAAAAAGGGGTACGTAAAAGGCTATGGAGTCATCAAGAAGGAGAAAATAACCGTATGCAAAGTTGCATATGTGGATGGCCTTAAACACAACTTACTCAGTGTTAGCCAACTTTGCGATACGGGTTTTGACGTCATGTTCAAAAGAACATTCTGTTCTCTACAAGGTGAAGATACAGGAGTCGAACTTCTGCGAGCTGAATGCAAGGGAGATCTGTACCTCATGAATTTCAGTGCCAAGAACAAAGAGGACAAGCTCTGTCTTGTTGCTTCTAAAAATGAAGAAGCTTGGTTATGGCATAACAGGTTCTGCCACTTAAACTTTCATACTTTAGATAAGCTTGTCAAGCTTGATTTAGTCAAAGGTCTGCCAAATATCAAATTTAATAAAGATCATTTGTGCTCTGCTTGTGAAATGGGTAAGCTCAAAAGAGCTTCGCATAAAGGCAAGACTGATGTGTCTTGTCCTAGGCCTCTGTACATGCTACATGTTGACCTCTGTGGTCCAATCGCTACACAGAGCCTGGGTGGCAAGAAATACATACTTGTGTTGATTGATGAATACTCAGGATTTACATGGGTAGAATTTGTCAGAAAGAAATCAGATGTACCAAACATTCTGATAAACCTAATGAAAAGAATCCAAGTTCTATATGAGTGAAGGATTCAAAAGTTGAGAAGCGACAATGGCACAGAATTCAAAAACTCTGTCATTGAAGCTTATCTCACAGAAGAAGGCATATCACAGAACTTCTCTGCTGCACGCACCCTACAACAGAATGGCGTGGTTGAACGAAAGAACCGCACGCTTGTGGAAGCTGCAAGAACTATGCTGACAGCATCTGGATTACCAATCTCTTTCTAGGCAGAAACAGTATCAACCGCTTGCTACACCCAAAATCGATCAGCTATAGTAAAAAGGCACATCAAGACACCGTATCATTTGATCAACAAAAGGCGACCAAACATCAAGTTCTTCCATGTATTTGGATGCAAGTGGTTTGTCGTAAATGACAGAGAAGCTAGATGAAAGTTCGAAGTGAAAGCAGACGAAGGCAAGTTCATTGGGTACTCTGCCACCTCAAAGGCTTACAGAGTTTACCTTATACGGTCACGAACCATTGTAGAAAGTATCAATGTCTCTTTTGACGATTCCTTTCAAAAGACTTCTGAACAAATCAGTTCAGAACTCGGTCTACAGAAGGAATCCTCTGGCATCTCAAAGACAAGAGAAGCAGACCTAAATCTGCTATTTGAAGAGATGTTCCATGACGATACTGATCCCTCTGCCGAAGCTGCCAGAGCCTCTGGAGAAACATCTTCTGCAATCCAGACTGAGTCAGGTATATCTCTAACAGGTCCATTAAATACTTCATCCTCTTCTGTGAATCATACAGATGCACGTGCCGAGGGGGAGCGAATAGAAGATGATACGACCAAGGGCTCAACTACAGAGGCTCCTGAAATACCAACTCCAACTACTACAGAGGAATCAATACCAGAGGAAAACAAGGACTCAGTCTCTACTTCCTCAGAGGAACAAATTCCAACTCTAACCCCTATTGTCCCACAAGCTGAAATACCAAGCCCAAGCACAGAAGTACCATCCACTACATAGGTTGTACCAGAACCACAGTGTGCAACCACATAAGTTCATCTTGATGACACTAATGACCATCTTCGAAGAACAACACAGTGGACGAAAAGCCATCCTCCGAGCCTTATAATCGGCGATCCTTTTGAGAAAGTCAAGACAAGATCAGCCACTGCTAACTTTTGTTTCTTTACAAATTTTATCAGTGTGATCGAGCCAAAACGTATTTCTAAAGCCCTAAATGATCCAAACTGGGTAGATGCTATGCAAGAAGAGCTTATACAGTTTGAGAGAAACAAGGTATGGACCCTAGTTCCTCTGCCACGAGGGAAACAAGCAATAGGGACTAAATGGGTCTTCAGAAACAAGAAGGATGAGGACAGGGTGGTTATTAGAAATAAAGCGAGATTGGTAGCCAAGGGATATCGCCAAGAAGAAGGTATTGATTACGATGAAACTTTTGCCCCTGTCGCACGGCTCGAAGCAATAAGAATCTTCTTAGCCTTCGCAGCCCACAGAGGTTTCAAAGTCTTTCAGATGGATGTAAAATCTGCTTTTCTGAATGGTGAAATCCAAGAAGAAGTATACGTCCAGCAGCCACCAGGGTTTGAAAGTGCCAAGTACCCAAACTACGTATATTACCTCGACAAAGCTCTGTATGGACTGAAACAGGCTCCAAGAGCATGGTACGAAAGACTTTCAACCTTTCTTCTCAATAATGACTTCGACAGAGGTACAACCGATACTACTTTGTTTTATAAAAGAAAAGGCGATGAGATTCTGCTTGTACAGATCTATATGGATGACATTATTTTTGGTTCAACAAATGCACAACAGTGCAAGGATTTTGAAAAACTCATGCAGAGTGAGTTTGAAATGAGCATGATGGGAGAATTAAACTTCTTCTTCGGACTCCAATTAAAACAATCATTAGAGGGAATTTTTATAAATCAAGCTAAATATGTCTCTGACATACTTTCAAAATTCAGTCTCTCGGATGCCTCTGTAATGAAGACCCCAATGGCCACTGGAAATAAGTTATACTCAGATCCAAATGGCAAATCTATTGAGTGCAAGCTCTACAAAGGTATGATTGGGTCACTTTTATACTTAACTGCAAGTAGACCTGATATAATGTATGCCACATGCCTCTGTACAAGATATCAAGCTAACCCAAAGGAATCCCACCTTATTGATGTGAAGAGAATCTTCAGATACCTTAAAGGGACCAAAAATCTTGGGCTCTGGTATCCGAAGAACTCTGGCTTTGGTCTTAAGGCATACACAGATTCATATTATGGAGGATGCAAGCTTGATCGAAAAAGTACCTCTGGGAGTTGTCAATTCCTGGGAGGTAAACTAGTCAGCTGGACTTCGAAGAAGCAGAACTGTGTGTCTACATCTACAGCAGAAGCTGAATATGTTGCTGTTGCTCCCAAGTTCTGTGGATGAAAACTCAGCTAAAGGACTACGGTTACACCATATACAAGATACCCATCCTCTGTGATTCAAAAAGTGTCATAGCCATCTCTGTCAATCCAGTACAACACTAAAAAACAAAGCATATCGATATCCGTTACCATTTTCTGAAGCATCATGTTGAACATGGCACAATTGAAATGCACTGTGTCCACTGAATACCAGCTTGCAGACTTATTTACCAAGGTACTAGATGAGAAAAGATTCCTTTTCTTGGTAAGTAAGTTGGGTATGATAAACATGACTTGAATCCTCTGTAAGTAAGACTTGATCCTCTTGTATATACGTGTATATATTTACACTACTTTGTATGTAAATTCTCTATCACCAAAAGTTCTGTACCCAACAGAGCTTCTGTGGTATTCCTCAGAACCTCTATCGATCCCCACAGAACCTCTGGTGAGTTTGACCTATGCCCTATGCATTACTTATCTTATTTGATCCAAGCATAGGTCAAGGGGGAGCAGAAGGAGACCTTGAACTAGTCTACAAAAGTTGCTAGTTCAAGGGGGAGCCAAAGAAGAGAAGTGGTTAGCCAAACCCACAGAAGTCAGGTAGTTCATCGAGCAGAGGTAAGTCAAAAGGAGAATGTATCGCACAAAACCTTTTTTCCAAAACAGTTTTTTCGGACATCAACTTTCAAATATGTCCTAAAAACAATGTTTAAGACAGTGAAAACTTTGGATGATCAAAATGTTTTATGAATCTCTAGTTATTAGAAATTTTCAGTCATAGAGCCTCTGCTGGCTTTGACAGAACCTTAAAGCCTCTGTAAATGAAAATTCTGAGCTAACGTTCTATCGATCCTCTCCAATGTATTTACAAACATTTTTGGTAAAGGTACAAGCAAAGAGGAGATAAAAAGCAAGGTTCAGATCACAGAGCTCATTCCACTACAGAGCCTCTGTTGATTATGACACTTGGCTTTTTAAAGGAAATTCTGTAGCATGCGGGTTATTTCTGTAAGTGACAGTCATCTGGATGTAGAAACGCCCACGCGCCAAGCATTAATGGGCCGCGCACGACGTCTAATCGTGCTCTGACACCTCTGACGTGGAAACTTTTCATTGGACGTGCGCGCCACACGATCTTCTGAAACTTGTGCCCAGTCGTAAAACTCAAGTACGGACCCCAAATGTAAATTGAATTCACTTTTACCACGGAATTCTATCCATTTTCTACCTCACTATATAACCCCGTTTACCTTCATTACTATTCCTTTTACGAATTTACTCCACCATTCTTCTCCGGCGAACTTTGCAAGAGCTTCAACTTCTCCATTCCTACTCATTTCTTTAAAGAAACCTGAAATGGCTTCCACTTCCAATGCTCCGACGAACTCCCCAACCCATTCCGAGCACTCACAAAACCCGGAAATAGCCAGAAATAGAGAACAAGACAACTCAGGTGAGTCAGTTGCTTTCACTCCGACCACCCACCTGCAAACTTCTTTGCGCATGACCATTTCGAAGCCAATCTTCCCTTGAAACCCAACAATCATTTCCTTGTTCCCTCAAGAACAGCATTTGGGGAGGAACATGCGATATTACTGAACATCCTGGAAAACCATTACCTTTACCCTCTGTTGACCAAAAACGTTAAAAGAATACCTTCCAGATACCTCAACCAGTTCTGGCAGAGCTGCTTCTATGATCAAGACAACAGGCAAATCAAGGGTTACATATCCAAACCAGGCCAAACCGAATATCTGGAAATCAAATTCAATAGAACTATGTTCTCCCTTGAATTTGGCCTACCAACAAGAGGACTTCTGGGAATTAAGAAGTACACAGAGGAACCCTCAGATGAAGAACTCTGTCGATTTGCAGAGATGTTGGGCTACAACACACCTCTGAGGAAGAGGAATGACTTCAGAAGGAACAAGTTCCCCCCTCTATGGAATACCCTCTTCTCCATCCTCAACAGATGCCTAACTGGCAAAGTCGGCAGCCCTGACCAAACCTCCCACCAGATCATGGCAATAATGTTTGGGGTATACTATGACTTGCCTTTGGATTATGGTACCCTTATGATGCAGGAAATTGTCAACACCATAGATCACAGAACCTAAACTCAGAAGGCAAAGGGACCCACGACCAAAGATCTTCCCCCACTACAATATCAGAGGATTCTATGTGTCCTACTAGAACCTCTGCTTCAATTAGAGAAATGGCCAATGGAGGGCCCTGTTGTGAAAACATACCCTATGGGAAAGAATACCCCAACAGAACATGAAACTGGGTATGACTTCTGCAAACCTCTTCCAACCAAACTTCTGGCATATGCAAGTGACCAAGACCTTAAGTTAGCATATATACGCGATCACAGGACTCCTGAACCGAGTCCAGTGACACCCCCGCGTCTAGGAGCCTCTATAGATGACCAAGTAGTGGAGAGGATGAGTGTGGAAGAGTGGAAAGAGGCCTTTGCTAAACACACCAAAGTACAGGAAAACTTCCTTCTTCAGAGAAGTCACTTAGAGACTTCTGCTTCCAAGAGAAAACCCTCTGCCACACCCCCCAAGAAGAAGAAGGCCCCCAAATCAAAGAAAACATCAAAGGGCACTTCTACCAGCATCCAGCAAACCCCACAATCACCACCACATGCCACAGTGGTTGAATCCTATGCACCTCCCCCTCCTCCCAAAGACAAAAAGAAAAAGAGAAAACACAAGTCTTCTGAGGAGGGTGCCCCCAAGCCAAAAAGAAAGAAGAGCAAGAAGAAATCCAAGAAAGCCCACACTCCTCTACAAACCATTGCAGAGGGAGTTGAAATGGAAGAAGAAATAGCAGAAGAAACCCGTGAACAGCCTCTGCAATCCCCAACTCCTATCAACTATGCAGAACAGGGTGACTTCTCTACCTTTCTCCAACGCCAGGATATTGCTGATTCTCTAGATACTTCTGGATGGAACGCAGAAGCCCTCTCCAATCAATCCATGGAAGAACCAGACTTTAGAATATCTTCTGACTTGGATGAGGATGACCAAACCTCTAGGGATATTCAGAGTGAGACACCAGAAGTACTACAGAACCCCTTCCTCCATCCAGGATATGATGTTCTAAGGAAGAGTCCAGAGGAAGAGGTAGCCACAGAGGATATGGTAGACTCTGTGATAGAGGCCGTTGACAAAACCTCAGAAGACATCCAGGAACAAACACCAGGACCTCTGCATCCACTTGTCCAAAGCCTAGTTGGTTCTCATCCATGCTATGATTCCTTAGCATCAAGAATAGAAACCCTAGTGGTAGCCACAGAGAAAACTGAAATGGTTGATTTTGATGAGATAGACACTAGCAGAGAAACCATTAGGTTAGGGTGTATGACAGAGGCTGAGGCCCTAAAAGATACCGAATATAGTAGAGGCACACAACCCCAACCAACTCCCAGTGCAACCCACGTTTCTATTACCGCCAGTCTAGTGGCAGAAGGTAATATTGAACAAGAGCAGCACGGCTCGACCCCACCCCAAGCTGAACGGGCAGAGGAAATTCCTTCTACCTCTGTGCCACTTGAAACCGGGGAAACCATTCTGAGGGAGTCCTCTCCAAAGGACTTGGCTTTAGTTCGTGATCATTCGCCCCAGATCACAACAGAAATCCCCACAGAAGAATTTGGTTCCTCTGCTACACACACAAAATTAGGTCCCCAAGGCTCTTCAGAGGAGCTTAGTGCGCACAAAGACGAAGGGACTCTAGACAAGTCCCCAAGTCAACCTAAGGATATTCCTGTACCCATCTCTGGAATGGATCAGAACAATGTTCTTACCGGAACTTCTGTAGAGCACGAGGCCTCAAAAACCTCTGCTCAAGGATCAGAAGGAAATCCTTCCATCCTAAACATCGAAACAGGGATGAAAGAAGGTGTCCCAGGAACAGGGTCTCACTCTGGGGATGCATGTGTTCCCCCAGAGGTTACACCTAGTCCACAAGTATCAAGGAATGAGTTCCAACCCTTGTCACCTCTGTGGACAACACATTGAAAGAGTTGAAAAGCTCTTTTGATTCTTTTGCAGATGTTACTACATGGGCCTTTAATGATCTGAACACCAAAATGGACAACTTGTCTACAGAGGTGAAAAATGCGTGCGCCCAGATGAAAACAGCTGCTTCAACCTCTGCTGCCACTACTGCCTCTGCATTTGAAAAGGCCACTACAAGTGCATTTCAGGCCTCTGTCAGAGATCTCCTTGACCAGCTAAAGAAGGAATAAACCTCTACTTCTACGGGCCTAACTCCAGAAGACCTAAAGAAAGCCCTAGAGCAAGTTCAAGAGCATACTACTGAAGCAACTCAGGCCATGAAACCCTTTGATTACATGACCATAGCTCAGCTAACAAAGCTAGGACAAGGAATACTCGATCAAATGACCGAATTCATTAGAGCCTTCACCACAGCTAATGCAAATTATGTGAAGGATTTTCAGAGGAGTGTGGGCAGACTAAGATTCAACACAGAAGCAGAGGTTGCTAACCTGCTCGGCATATGTGACGACCTCTGCGCTAAAATGATAGCTGCAGGGGCCTCCCAACCACAGAAGAAACCTACCTCATGTCGAACAGAGGGTACGAAAGATAAGGGTCAGGATGACTCTGATGATGATTCTGATGGATCATCAGGTCATCCTGAGGGGGAGAAGACAAGGGAGAAAGCTGCAAATAGAGGTCTACCGGCTCCACCAATTTCAGCAGAAACTCTATCCTAAGCACCCCCAACTGAAACCCAAGGAAATACCCAACATCAGTCCACAGAGGCAACAACCACCTATGTGGAAACAACCCCTGAAGAAATCCAAATCCAAACCCAAGTACCAGAAACAACCCATATAACCATCGAAGACTTGCCATATCCAACCCCCAAACCAACAGAACAAGTTCAAATCCTTACATCTTCAGAAGAAGACCAACCACCCAAATCACTAAAACCAACAGAACCCAAATCACCATCTCCCACACCCAAAACCGCAGAGGAACCCAAAACCAAGACCAAAACCAAGACTTTGGCTCACAAAAGAAAATATTTGAGCAAGTCTACAGAAGCCTCACCAACCAAGACCCCTGCAAAACCAACAGAGGCATCAACACCAAAACTAGCAGAAGCTCCTCCATCCAAGCCCTCAGAAGCTCAACTGCAAAAACAAACAGAGGCAACCCATTCTGTACAAAAAGAAGATCTACAGCCGAAGGGAAAAGATAAAGGCAAGGAAACACTGACAGAGGAACCAAAGAAGAAAAAGCAGAAGCATCAACCCACAGAGAAACTGATGAAGAGTGCTTTCGATGCATATGTGACACCAAAGCCAGAAGAAGAAGATTGGGCTTTCGGTGCTACCCCTCTGTCAAACATATCTGTTCTAGATCCAAAGGCAAAAGTCACAGAGGACAGGGTCGCCCAGGTAAAGAAACAAATGGACGCTCTACGCAGGCCCATGCCTCCACCTGGTGCACCTCCTCGACAGATGGAAGAAGTAGTGTACAGGTATCTCTACAACAGAACGATCAGAGACTCTCTACCACCAACCATTCAAGATCCAAACTTCCATGCTGAGCTCGAAAACATCTTTACTAGAACAACACCCAAACCTGTCAATCAAGTCTACTCAATCTCCAAAATCGACAAGGTCATATACTGTAAGTTCTCTCACACCAGAACCACACCTAAGATTTCCTACAACATCTATAAGGTCAAAAGAGTGGACAGGACCGATAACCAATTCTCAGATGCTGATCTTAGAAATCTAAGCCCCTACGACCTACCCGACTTTCTGAACTGGACAAAACAGAACTTCACAACAGGAAATGCAGTTCGAATGGCATACAGGGTGATCAGGAAAGCCATGCGTGAGAAACTTCTACTATACAGCCTGATCGATTTCCAAGTAGGACGAGATCTTGGAGTGAGAAACCTAAGTCTCAGACCACCAGAAGATGATTGCCCACCCTCTGCCATACCAAACTCGATCATCACATTCCCAAAGGTTGGGTACGTCCATCAAGATCATGCTGGGAAGTTGAGGCTCTTCCTAGAGACTGACTATCAAAAGTATGCAACAAGTACTTTGACAGGGTTCAGAGCTAACCTCATGGAGCACAGAGGTACATAGCTCATGGATCAAGCCCTTGCAGATAGACTGATAGAGGTCATCGACTCGGTAATCAACTTTAGAACCCTCTACATCAGAATCTATCATGAGCTTAAAGAAGTAGGACTCGACAACAGAAGTTTCAACGACTTCCAAAATGCCAACGTCTGAGTTAGTCTATAAAATCTCTGCTACTTTTTCTTTCATCATGTAATCAAATGTAAATGCCTCTGGCATAACTTTATATGAAAGAAAAGTTTCAACAGAGCTCAAATACCTCTTGTCGAGTACCAATTTTTTATTTTTCATTACTTAGGGGGAGATTGTTAGCTCCAATTCTACTGTTTATAGAAGTATTGAAAAATAGGCTAAGTGTTGACACCGACAGAGGTTCTTCCAAGACACAGATAGAAGACCCAAGTAAAGACTCGACTGAAGACATTCACAGAAGACAAGGCCACAGAGCCTCTGCCATACTTGACAGAGCCTCTGTGGTATGAAGACTGAAGACTTAGAAGAATACTTGAAGATCAAGACTAAGACGATCGTGCTTCTCACGTTTACTGTTGTACGAAGATCTTGAAGATCATTCGTACAAGGCTCGCCCTGCTTCCTCCACGTGTCAACCTCTGATGGGTTGCAGCCTTTAATAGAGTGCGGCGCACTACAGCAACGTTGTAAATGTCACTGTTCCAAGATAGTGTCTTTTATACCTTAGTACTTCTTGTCTCCATCTTGTCCCCTGTAGAAGTAGTATAAATAACAGACTCATGTTGAGCTCTTCTATTAAGCTTTGCACGATACACACACCATTAGAGCAGAATTCTTGTAATACCTTCGGTGTTCTTGGTGTTCTTATTATATCAAATACAGTGAATCATTGAGTTAATTATCTGTGTTATTTCCACTTCACGTATTTGATATTGTGTGTTTATCTATCAAGTATTACCTCTTTAGTTCGTTAATACGCTTCCGCATCCTAATCTGTTTGAACTAATAGGTATATAAAATCATTGTTAAGCAATATAGGAACCAACACGTTGAATTAACAAAGATGAGTTTAAGGGTTAGAGATTAATTAAGAGTTATGAGAAACAAGTTATAACAAGCAATTATTAAATGGTTTTTAACAATAAGATTAAATTAGACTTAAAGATGCAAATCAATGGATTACGAGTACCAAACTGTGAGTTTTTAGGCTCACAAAAGAGTGATTCGGTTCAAGTCTTCAAAACCGAACCATAGTAACCAAGTAACAACAATGTCCAAGCACACTAAACTAATAGCCTAATACATCTATTTATACTACTAAAATTTCTTGGTGGCTAGTTCGACCCAAGAATGGTTCAAGACCGGCCTAAAAATTAGCCCAATGGTAACAATTGTCTTCGGCCCAAAATTTAAACCGTGTAATCGGCCCATCAACTGCCGAGCCCAACGAAATGTTTGCAAAAATGCCAAGTGTAATGACCCGGATAAGTTAGTTATTTATTTATCTTTAGTTTAGGGTAAGTTTGGGTTAGTTTTGAAAGTTTAAGGGCGTTAGTGTCATTTTAGAATAGTCGAGTCCTTGATTGCAATTTAGAGTTAGTATATAAGGAGTCATCCTCCTTAGATATTTTTAAGTCGGTATCTTTCCTGATTTGGTGTGTGTGTGTGTATGTTGAAGTAGAGAGGAAAAGAAGAGCATAGTTCGTTCGATTAGGGTCGCGGGGGGATTCTCAATTGAATCGTTTTTGAGGTAATTGTCTTTTAGAATTATGTTTGTATCTAGTAGTAATTGATTTCCATCAGTTTAGAATTCGTAGACTTTGATTATCAAATAGTCGGTGTCGATTATGGGTAGGATTTCGAGTTGTCCGGATTGTTCACTTTTCCGGATGTTGCACGAAGTCCGGATATATGTATCCGGATTCCTCGTGTTTTCTGGATGGTTTTCCTGGAATCGTGGTTTCCCGGATGTGGTTTCCGGAATGATTTCCGGATTGTTTTCCGGACTTGGAATCCGGATGGGTTTTCCGGATGTGGAATCCGGATGGGTTTTCCGGATAGTTCCGGATTTGGGGTTTTCCAGATGGGATGTTCGGGTGTGTTTTCCGAATAAGTTTTACGGATCACATATCCGGAAGCTTTCTGACTTAGCAGGACCCTCGTGCTAAGTTGCCAAAGAGGGACATTTGTGGATAAGGTTATGATAGGTTTATCTAGAATTCTTAGCCTACTAGAGAGTCTTATGTGTTTAAATGGTGAATGGATACTTGTATTCAAACTATTTCAGATTCGGTGACTTTTGGTGAGAGATCGAATCATCGGTTTACTTAAGGAAAGCTTGGAAGTATTTTGACAACATTCAGGTGAGTTTTACTCTAACCATTTTCAAACTGGAATACATATATACTTAATGAGAATGTGGTAGGTAGTGTGATGATGTGCTTATGATTGAAATATGATATATTGAGATGTATGTTATATTTATATGAGCATTACACTACACGAGTGCACCTTGGCCGGACTTAGGGTCGGCGGAGTATTGGCTGTACAGAGGGGCAACGAAGTTGGCTGTATGTAAGTGTAGCGGAGTAAATTGATTAGTTGGTTTAGCTCGACCAACTAATATGGCCATGTGAAGGAGTTGTACACAGTGCACACGAGTCATGCTTGGTATTTAAATACTTATTGTATATCTGTGTTTTACAAAATGATTACTAAACTGACAGGGATTATCTTACTAGACCGTTTGGTCTAACCCTCATTTTGTTTTAAAAAATATGTATTCTAGGTCAAAGAACTTTTAAAGGCAAGGGCAAGGATAAGGTGTAATAGGATTACGAAGTCGGTGTATCTATGAATATTTCTAAGATCGTTTTGTATGGATAGTTTTTATGAATTGTAATGTAAATGGTTAGCGAAAAGTTTGTACCGCATTATGTAATGTATAGTGTTAAGACTTTCGGACCTTATGTGATATAATATGTATCTTTTGTTGTATCTGTTTGGCATGTAACGAGTATTATATGGTGTATGTTTGGGAAGGGGTACACCAAGTCGGCCCAAGCGTAAATCCAAGGCCCAAATCAGTTTAAAAAAAACCGTAAGTCCAAAAACGATGCAAACAAATGGCCCAAAAATTGAAGTCGTTTCTTTAAGCTTTATGATCCGTAAATCTTCGAGATCCAAAAGTTGACTTCAGGTGGCCGCATCTCCAAATCTGCAATATATATATATATAAAGTTTAATTATTTTTGTGATTTTGTGATATATTTTTGCGATTAAATACCTATTGTACCTAATGTTTATTTTTATTGTAATTGACTAAAAGTTAATGTAAATAATGCTATAAAAGTGGGAATTAGCTCAAAATTATAATAAAACATGGCTAAAATAGGGTTAATAAAATAACCCTATCACAACCACGAATTCGAACTGTTGCTTGTCCTCAAGCAACTTTATTAGGAAAAATTAATTTTGAGCTATTTATTTGTTGAAAGTTTACCGTAATTTTCCAAGTCAATCATCATGCAATTCAATCAAACTTTGGTTCAAGTTGTTCACAAAATATGCATTGATAATCCTTCATAAAATGACATCTCTCAACTCAATCACACAAGAAAAATGTCAACTCATATGCTACCCACAAAATTTTTGCCTAATTAAAATCACAATGCAACGGGTATCGGGGGTAAGTGTTTGGCTTTTTGTTTTGGTAAAAACGGTGAGTTTTACCAAATTTTCTAATTTTTTGATTTTGGCACAATTTTTCTGCCTTTTCTCTTTTTGAGGAATTGAAAAAATTTGGACACATTGGTCCCTTTGGTGTTTTTGACACTTTCTTGATGCATGGAAAAACAAATGCGAAGCTTTGCCCCTTTATGCAATGTTAATTCCTGATTTGTGCAACTTTTTGAATTTTGATGATTTTTGGTGGGTGCGGTGCATTTTACAAAGGGATGTGTATTTTCAAATAATATGGTTACGGATATGCATGAGTTGCCATATCATTTTCCCTCCCCAAAATTTTTAAGGGTTCAATGTCCTCAAGGGAGCTAGCAGGAGAATTGGTTACGGTGTATGCGGATTGTTGCAAGTGTGATTTTAACAAAAAATGGAAAACAACAAATTCGGGGGCTAGTTCTAGTGACATGGAATGGGTAAGCAAGAGAAAAATTCTTTTATTGTGGCTATCAAACAATCATGATACACAACAATTCCCAAAATTTTGAAATCAAAGCATGGTGATATCAAAAACACAAATCATGATAAACTTATGACACAAATTCCCATATATAAAGACAATGAAATTTAAATGTAGTTTATTCAAAGTGCTCGAAAATTTAAAGGGATACAAATGGGAATTTGAACCTGCGCTACTCATGATGAGTTGGAGTACGGTCCACTGTTCCCAAAGTAAGTTAAATGGAAAAGGAGGGAAGTTCTTCATCAGCTCGGGGTGCTCTTTCATCCAAATGCCCCGCATCACGTCATCCTTGGCCTTCTCGTATTTCAGCCAACTCACTATCATACCATCTATTCTTTTCAACCTCGCATCTGTCTCATCTTTCTTCTCACTCATGTCACACTTCTGCTGCCGGATTTGGTTTGCAATCAACACTTGATGTTCCTTAAGTGTTGTCCTAAGCTCAATATTAAGTGACTGGATACCTGCTTCCAAAGAAGCAAATCTATCACTCTCAGATTTTTCCGAATCTGAATGAACGCACATGTTGTTACGCATCAATCTATCCACGATTTGTTTTTCCATAACTAATTTTTCCTTTGAAAAATTATCCGTGGCTAGAATAGTGACATTGGCATTTTTCATGAGTGCGTGGATTACTGTGGGATGTGACATCCTAGCGTTGCACCGGTCAACACCTCCACGTATGTTATTGGAGATGAGACGTCCAACATCAAATCTATGACCTTTTAGGATGCAATACAGAATTAAAATCCTAACCATGCAGAGACTAGTGTCGTGAGTTGTTGGATATAATGTATGCCTAAGAAAGAAAAACCAGACATTCGCCTAAGGTTTTAAACAGTGCGTGCATATAATACGAGAGTTTATGGTGAATTCCCACTCGGATCCTTTGTGTGCAATTGTGTCTAATATGTCCTCAAGATCCTCATCAGTTAGATTAGTGATCAAACGTTGCAATTCAGAACATTTAGGTGGGACAAATCCCCAAAAGTTTATTTATGGCCATAGCCGAGAAATCAACTTGGGTTTGTCTAACTTGGATTTCTACACCATCTGTTATAGATAACTCCGTGTAAAAATCCCTCACCCAGTCAATATTAAACTGACTAGGTAGTTCACATAAAGTTTCCCAACCTAAACTAGTGATCACATATCCGATGTGTGGGTGTGCTAATAATGCGTTAACATGAAATCCACGTGGTGCATGACAAATTTTCTAGCTAAAGTAGGAAATTTAAGCAATGCCTCATGACAGGAAAATAAATCAAAGCGATTTAAATTAGGATTTGAGGATATACCGACTTTTTGTTTCCCGTTGTCCAAAATAGGAACTCTTTGAGAGTTCTCTGATTCCTTGTTTTCGGGATTCTGATCAGCATCTTCCACCAAAACAGTATGCTCATCATCCTCAATCTCCACGATTGCCTTCCTCTTTTTGATTGGTTGCGTACTCACAGTGTTTGACTTACCCCTACGGGTATATTGTTGGGTGGGATTCGAAATGATTTTTACCGTGTCATAATTGGGATTTGAAACAATAGCAGAAGTAGGAGTGGCAATCAAAGGGTTTTGTCGATGGTCGATCGGGATGGCAGTGGTGTGACGGGTGGATATCGGGGATTAGGTGTAGTGGTGGGTCGAACCAAGTTGGGTCGAACTGAGTTGTATGGTCGAAAAGCAGATGATCTCCCCTTGATAGGTTCACCACAGGAGTTTAGAACGATGGTATACGGGAAATAGGGTCTTGGTGAGGGTGGTCGCACATTTCTCGGAGAGAAATGGGGGTATGGAAAACGAGGTGGTGGCCTCAGATTAGGTCGAAAATAGGTGGGTTGAGAGTTATACCTCTGTAGAAATCGTCGAGTGGCCATGAAATTCCGATCGATGTCGGCGACTGAGTTGCTGGTTCGATGCTCCAAAGCATCTTGCACCGTAGTGTTCAGATCGAAAGTTTGTGGCTTTAATTTCTTTCCATTTTGACCGAAGAGGAACAATCAGTGGTGGGTTTTGATCGCGAAGAAGAGGGTTTCGGTTCTTGAGATCTTGATCGTTCGACCACCTATGCGAGGACATGAAGAGTTGATCTAGGAGAATTTTCGAAGTGCGAAGAAGTGACTGGAGGTATTTGGGTGTTGGTTTTCGGTGATGCCTTCTTATCGAGAGCGACTTCGTGTGCGGCGAGGTGTTTTTTGATTTGGGAGATGTGATTGGCTACGGGTTTTAGCTATAAGTGACCGAAAGGTCGGGGGTTTTATAGAGAGGGAGGCGAGAGGTTGACAGAGGGGTGACATAGAAGATGGAAGGGGAAGATGAGTTAACAATGTCGGCGGTGCCAGGAGGGACTTTCATGCTATCGAGGGATTCATCAGAGAGAATAAGAGATGTGTGTGTTTGTTCTACTAAGGATGCTGCATGCTCAAGTACATAGCATTAAATTCTATGCCATGTGTACTGTTTATTTGAAAATGGGTAAAAACATTTTATATAAAACTAGATTAGTTAAGGTAATTGGATTACATATATCTAGTTGGTTTTCTCAAAAATTGTTACCATAAACCGGGCTTGAATTAGTTTAAAAGAAAATTGGGCCGAGTAAACTCTTGGCCCAACCGGTTATTTTGAAAAAAAGGAATAGGCCCAGTTTAAATTATTAATCTGATTTTTGCATATGGGCCGAATTATAGGTAGTAACATTAATCTACCCCTGATTTAGTTAAAATACGAGATTTCTTGGGCCGATCAGGATATATTTTCGATGCTTGGCCCAACTGTTTCCGTTTTATAAAAATTTGGCCGAAGGCCGGGAATTTTTAGCATCCTCTCGATTCCAACTTTTAGCTCAAAACTTTGCATTTCCCCAAAATTTGTTCATTTTTTGTAAACAACCTTTTTATTACTTACAATTAACTATGTTACTTATTTGATTATATGTATCTTCTATTTTTGTTTTTATGCTTTCACATTTGTGATTATGCATAAAATATATTTAATATATATATATATATATATATATATATATATATAATTATTTTTGTTTTTATTTATTATATATATATATATTTTGTTACTCTAGAAAATGGACCACGGGTTGTTGTATCAGAGTCGAAGGCTCAATGAATGGTTTTACTCTTTGTCCGTTTACCTTAAAAGTTGTCCCTTTTTCTGGATCAATCAATTCGATTACACCGTAGGGATAAACTTTTTCAATCTGATACGGTCGTGTTCATCCAGAGTTTAATTTTCTTGGAAATAACCTGAGCCTGGAGTTGAACAGTAGGACTTGTTGTCCCTCAAAAAACTCTTTTGGACTGATTTTCCTATCATGCCATTTTTTTGTATTTTCTTTATAAAGTTTGGCATTTTCATAGGAAAAATTCTTTTGTTCTTCTAACTCACAAAGTTGCAGAGTTCTTCTTCCTGCCTCGTCCAAACTCATGTTGAGTTCCTTTATGGCCCAATAGGCCTTATGTTCTAATTCTACAGGCAGGTGACAGGCCTTCCCAAAAACTAGTTTATAAGGGGACATACCGATAGGGGTTTTGTAAGCGGTTCGATAGGCCCACAAGGCATCATCCAGTTTAGATGCCCATTCTTTTCTGAATGGCTAGACTACCTTGGCTAAGATTCCTTTGATTTCCCTATTGGACAACTCAGCCAAACCATTGGGTTGAGGGTGATAAGCAGTAGCCACCCTATGCTGAATGTTGTATTTGTCCAGGACTTCCTCTAATAGGTTGTTGATGAAATGGGTGCCCTCATCACTAATCAAGGCACGAGGTGTACCAAATCTAGTGAAGATGTGCTTTTGGAGAAATTTGACAACCGTTTTAGCATCATCAGAGTGGCATGCCATAGCCTCCACCCATTTAGACACATAGTCCACAGCTACCGGTATGTAGGAACAGTTGTTTGATAGTGGAAATGGTCCTATAAAGTCAATGCCCCAAACATCAAATAATTCTACTTCTAAAATCCCATTTAAAGGCATTTCATTTCTCTGTGAAATATTACCACTTCTTTGACACTCATTACAACTTTTTGAAAAGTTATAAGCATCATTGTTTAGATTTGGTCAGTACAAACCTGATTGTAATACCTTTGCAGCTGTTCTGTTTCCTCCAAAATGTCCTTCACAAGGACCTGTGTGACAGTGATATAGGACATATGCCACTTTTTCTTTAGGGATGCACCTTCTGATCACCTGATCTGCACAAATCTTAAACAAAAATGGATCATCCCACAGGAACTTCTTAGAATCAAATATGAGTTTCTTTCGTTGATGTTTATTAAATTCCTTGGGATTGATCCCACAAGCTAAATAATTAACAATATCTGCAAACCAAGGTGTTGCAATATGTTGTACAGCTGTAATACTGAGCACGGAGGTTTGGATATTTTAGAAAAATCTTTGATAAACCTCCTGTAAAAACCTGCATGTACTAAGAAACTTCTGATTCCTTTAACATTGGTTGGTTCAGGCAATTTTGCAATTACTTCTAGTTTTGCCTTGTCAACTTCAATACCTCTATTAGAAATGAGATGACGTAACACAATGCCCTCTTTGACCATAAAGTGGCAT